>CM061142.1:106617118-107040748 GCA_030789695.1 Scilla litardierei
CAGAGTTGGAAGAGTTGCGAAAGCAGTTGGATGAGCTTTTGCAGAAGGGTTATATTAATCCTAGTGTGTCTCCGTGGGGAGCACCGGTGTTGTTGGTTAAGAAGAAGGATGGTTCGCGTCGCATGTGCGTGGACTATCGGGAGTTGAATGCGGTGACCATTAAGAATAAATACCCGTTGCCTCGCATCGATGATATCTTTGATCAGCTTGGAGGTTCGAGGGTGTTTTCTAAGTTGGATTTGAGGAGTGGTTACCATCAGTTGAAGGTGAAGAAGGGAGATGTTCCGAAGACAGCGTTCAGGATGAAGTATGGACACTATGAGTTTGTGGTTATGCCTTTCGGCGTAACTAACGCGCCCGCAGTTTTCATGAATCTGATGAACCTGATTTTCTACGACTTTTTGGATAAGTTTGTCGTTATCTTTATTGACGACATCCTGATATATTCAAAGTCGGAGAAAGAGCATGCCTCGCACTTGAGGACGGTGTTGGAGATTTTGAGGAGGCATCGTTTGTATGCTAAGTTTTCGAAGTGCGAGTTTTGGCTGGATCGAGTTGCTTTTCTGGGGCATGTGGTGTCTGGAGGTGGTATTTCTGTGGATCCCGAGAAGATTAGGGCCATCAGGGAGTGGCCTGTTCCGTCGTCTGCGTCTGAGATTCGGAGTTTTCTCGGACTTGCTGGTTATTATCGGCGATTCATTAAGGACTTTTCTCGTATTGCTGAGCCGATGACCAGGTTGACGCGGAAGGATGTTGCTTATGTTTGGTCGGGTGATTGTGGGAGTGCTTTTGGTATTTTGAAGGAGAGGTTGACGACTGCCCCTATTCTTGTTGTGCCTGATCGCAGCAGTGGATTTGAGATCTTTTGCGATGCTTCTGGCAAGGGTCTCGGTTGTGTGTTGCATCAGCATGGGCATGTTGTGGCGTATGCGTCTCGTCAGCTTAAGGTTCATGAGAAGAATTATCCGACGCATGATTTGGAGTTGGCTGCCGTTGTGTTTGCTCTTAAGATTTGGAGGCACTTCTTGCTGAGTGAGAAAGTGAAGATTTTCACCGATCACAAAAGCTTGAAGTATATTTTCACTCAGAAGGAGCTCAACATGCGACAGCGTCGGTGGTTGGAGCTTATGGCGGATTACGAGATTGATTTGCAGTATCACCCTGGCAAGGTGAATGTGGTTCCGGATGCTTTGAGTAGGCTGCCAGCGGTGATGATTTTGACCTCGCAGTGGAGATTGCAGCAGGATTTTTGCGAGTCTGGTGTGGAGATTGTTCTTCCTGGAGAGGCTTCGTCGTTGATGTACATGCAGGTACAGTCGACGATCGTGGATCGGATTAAGGCTGGCCAGGCCGGAGATCCGAAGCTGGTGAGGATTCGGGAGATGGTGGAAGCCGGTCTGCGGACTGACTTTTTGATTCATGAGGATGGCTCGCTGAGGTTTGGAGCCAGGTTGTGTGTGCCAGCTGGGGATATCAGAGAGGAATTGATGGTGGAGGCACACAGTTCGCCGTATTCTGTGCATCCTGGTGGCACCAAGATGTACCAGGATCTTCGTCTGAATTATTGGTGGCATGGTATGAAGAGAAGCGTGGCTCGGAGTGTAGCCAAGTGCTTGGTTTGCCAGCAAGTGAAGGCGGAGCATCAGCGTACGGCCGGGTTGCTACAACCGCTTCCGATTCCGGAGTGGAAGTGGCAACACATCACTATGGACTTCGTGACTGGACTACCTCGGAGTCCGAAGCAGAATGACGCGATTTGGGTGATCGTAGATCGATTGACCAAATCTGCGCACTTTATTCCGTTCCGAGTGGGGCAGTCCACTGAGGCGCTAGCGAGGAGATATATGGAGGTAAATTCTTTTACTCTCCGTTTTATTTCCTCTTCCTAGTTTAGATAGTGATGTAACGTGAATCGTGCAGGAGGTTGTGCGACTTCATGGAGTCCCCGTGAGTATCGTGTCTGACAGAGACACGAGGTTCACATCTCAGTTCTGGCAGAGTTTGCAGAAGAGTTTGGGTACGCGTCTGAGTTTCAGCACGGCGTACCATCCGCAGACGGATGGCCAGTCCGAGAGGACGATTCAGATTTTGGAAGACATGCTGAGGGCGTGCATGTTGGATTTCAAGGGTTCGTGGGAGGACCATCTACATCTGGTAGAGTTTTCCTACAACAACAGCTTCCAGGCGAGTATTGGCATGGCGCCTTTCGCCGCTCTTTATGGGAGGAAATGTCGATCGCCATTGAGTTGGGATGACGTTGGTGATCGGGAGTTGTTGGGACCTGAGATGATCGTGGAGGCCGTGGATATCGTCAGGAATATTCGGGAGAGGTTGAGAATTGCTCAGGACCGTTTTAAGCATTGGGCGGATGCTAAACGTCGTCCTTTGGAGTTTCAGCCGGGCGACCATGTGTTCTTGAAGATTTCCCCGAATCGTGGTGTGATTCGTTTCGGGAAGCGTGGAAAGTTGAGCCCGCGATACATTGGACCGTTTGACATTTTGGAGAGGGTTGGCGAGGTAGCTTATCGCTTGGCCTTGCCGCCATCTTTGGAAGGAGTTCACAATGTTTTCCATGTGTCGCAGCTTCGTCGATACATTAGCGATCCGTCTCATGCGGTGGATTTTTCGGAGATTACCGTTCGCCCCGATATGACGTATGACCAGTATCCAGTGCAGATTCTGGACAGGCGTCAGAAATCGCTTCGGAACAAGGTTGTCAATCTTGTGAGGGTGATGTGGCGACACGGTTCACCTGGAGAGTCTACTTGGGAGAATGAGGATGAGATGCGAGAGCGTTTCCCACTTTTGTTTCCGGACTCGTGAGTTTTTGGGAATTCCGAGGACGGAATTTTTCTTAAGTTGGGGAGGATGTAACGACTGCTTTTCATGAATCTGGATTTTAATATAATATAATATATGTTTTGGTGGATTTTCTCCTCTCGTGTGGTTTTCGTCTCCGTAGCTTTCATTTTCGATCGATTCGTCGTATTTTCTCGCTTCTTCCTTAGGATTGTCGATTTCGAAGTATGTCTCTCGTGACGGACTTCATAACGGTCGTATCTAACTGTTAGATCAAGCCTAGGAGTCATAGGAATCGATCCCGGGGCCCCGCGCTCCGTATCGGTACTTTCTGTGCTCATTAGCCGGTGTAAGAAGGGCCACCGACCGACTAGATGACGATCCAGTCGGTCGGCAATCCTTCTTGGACCGACTAGTGAGCTTTCTAATTTTTTGAGGAAGCTACTGTTTATCGTTAGTCGGTCTAAGAACGTTGGTTGACCGACTAGGTTGCAAACTAGTCGGTCAGCAGTTGTTCTTGGACCGACTAACTCTTAGTTCAGGTTTTCGACTGGAGTTACTGTTTACACTTAGTCGGTCTGCGTTGTTCAACCGACCGACTAGATCTCAAACTAGTCGGTCAACAGTTGTTCTTTGACCGACTAAGCAGTGCAGGAAACCCTAGTTTTGCCCTAGCCGCCAGCTCAACCTATAAATACCCCCCCAAACGACTTCTTCTTCTCCAACACGACCCTAAGCCCTAGTTTCTCCCCCATTGAGCCCCCATCTTCCTCCAAGCTCCATTCCTTCATTCCAAGCCCTAAATCCATCATCCAATCCATCCATCTACTCTATCTACCCCTCATCTTCCTCAAATCACACTCAAAACCCATCAAAATCCCCAAATCCCCCAAAACCCTAGTTTCCCCAAACTTCTCCAATCTTTTCCAGATCTGGTCCTAGGGTTCCCCGGAGTGTTCCTTCCGCCTCCTCTCGGTAAGAAATCGATCCACCGTTGTTTTCTTACCCTATTGCAATTTTTATGAAACCCTAATAAAATACTTGTGTTTTGATGATTGTTCCCCATAACAGCGATTCCCCGTAGGCTAGCATCCGCGGAGACGAACTTTCGTAACCGTTCTCCCCGGTGATAGGCAAGTGAAACTTGCATCTCTTGATTTGGGCCATGTCTTAGGCCATTTACCTTGCTTTAGCGTAAAAGAGACTAGACGGTGAAAGGATAGCCGTTTAGACGCCATTGACCTAGCTTGACAACGAAGCTTGGTCCGTCACTTTCATCATGCTTGTATGTCACGTTTACTTTCCTTAACGGTACGCGAAAATAACTGTTCATGTCATCCATGCATCCTTAACTGCTATTGCATTTTAACTGCCATGTTTAATTTAATTAACGGTACGCGAATATGTTCATGTCATTGCATTTCGCCTGTCACGTTTAATTTAATTAACGGTATGCAAATTATCTGCTCATGTCATTGGATGCTTGAATACTCATCGTGATTGCGTAGCATCGCTACATACTAGTGTTACTCGTTCCGGCTAGGTGCACCCCTACGCCATACTTATCAAATACACTTTCTGGCTCGTGTTCCAGAAGACGAGCTCATCACAGCCTGCGGGCAATAGGGCACTCGTTGAGTGATCCCTTGTACTTGATACCTGAACACAGCCTGCGGGCAATAGGGCACTCGTTGAGTGATCCCTTGTACTTGTACTTGTTACTTGACATTACATGTCACAACAACCCCTTGCCACTTGTACTATACTTTACCTTACTTGTTACCACCGTACTTTACTTGCCATGCACCATGTTTTAATTGCTAGGTTGCTAGTTTCCCATTATTCCCGTTTCCTTGCACAAGTCGTTCGACTTGCTGACATGTGCCCCTTTTCTCTTTTGGGTGACACATGTTAGAGCCCGAGCCTGAGTTACTTGTTGGGGACGAGGTGTTTGCAGACGCCGAGCCCGTGCTTGTGTTTGACGGGGAGTACGTGGACACTGGGGACCAGTCCTAGTGTCTTCGTTGTGCTTTACTTTTGTTTAGGCAGTTGTTTTGTTATCGGCGCGTGGCACCTATACTTTGCGTTGTTGTTGTCGTTTCTTTTGTTGGCCTTGTTCTGGGCCTTTAGACTCTTTTCTTTTAGCCTGGTGGCTTTTCTGGATGTTGGACTCTTGTTGATGTTGGACAAATTTGTGAGATGTGGAATTTTATTTCAGTCTCTCCTTGTGTTATTATTGCTATTCTGTTGTGGTTACAGGGACCTGTTTTTGTATTGTGGACGCTTATCGGGTTTGGGGCTTCACAGCTCCACTCTCGTGCGGACCTTTTCACGTACTCGCCTCCATTTTAGGGAAGCGGGTCGTGACACTTCTTGGACCGACTAGATTTCTAGGTCTGAATTTCTATCTCTTCTCAGTTCCTCACTTAGTCGGTCCATGTTGTTTGACTGACCGACTAGTTGATGAACTAGTCGGTCAGTGGGTGTTCTTTGACCGACTAGTTTCCTCAGATTTCTATCCGTTGGGAATTGACCTAAGTTGTTTTTATGGGACCCTATAAATACGAACCTAGGTCATTTCTATCTAGGTTAGAGCTGCCATTAAGAGATTCACTGAGATAGAAAGAGATAGCCATTCTCACTCATTTCCAAAGCTCTATTCCTCACAAGAAACTCATTCTCTCACATTCTAGATCTAGAATCCATCTTGAGAGAAGTTTGTTCTTGGTGAGCCCTTCAAGCTCTAGCTTGAATCAAGTCTCCAAATCTCTCCTAGGCACCTATTGCTGGTCATTTCCTTGGTGCTAGGTCTTGGTGACTACATCTTCCTCAAATCCTTCCTTTCACCTATTTGGTAAGAAAAACTCAAGGTATAAGATTTTGTGGTAAGTTTGCTTATTTCAATATAAACTCATTTATATTGCTTGTTGATTCTCTCGATTGTGAGAGAAGGTTGTGATCCCGGGTTGTGGGATTCAATATTGCCATTGTTGTATGATTTGATCTTGTGAAGGTTTTTCACAAGATATTCGTAGTGGGAATCTTGGGTTAGGGTTTCTAACCTAAGTATCCGGAGGGGATCCGGGTGGTTGGGACGTAGGATCACCGGGAACAAGTCAGGGAGACTTGGGTGGATCCGAACCCATTAACATCTTTTGTTAGCTTTGTTAATTTTGTTGTTGTCATTCAATTTAAGCTTCCGCAAATTGATTTGGTAGTTGTTTGCGCTATAATTTGGAATTATACTCCTTGTTATTTTTAAAGTACTATTCACACCCCTCTAATACTTGTGCAGTAGCTTGTAGGGCATTACAGTATGATGCACGCATCTTTTACGCGCCAAACAACAATTGAAGAACTTGAGGGAGTCGAGCTCATGACTCAAAACGAGCTCTTATAGGGAGGCAACCCGACTTTTTACATCTTAGATTTTCTTTTTCAATTTTTGAGTTGCTTTATCTATCCTAGAAAACCAAGTAAAAACGCTTTCTATTCCATAAAAATGCAAAAACTATAAAAATCTGATGGGGTCTTTCTTTCTACAGGTTGAACATTGAGGGGAGCGTGTGTAACGACCCGTTCTCCAGGATACCTGGGAAGTGCGAATCCGTCCCAAGTATTCCTAGATCAATGAGTGTTACGTAGAAATAGAGAAAGGAAGAGAGCAAAAAGAACACTGCAGGTCACCACGCACATGCTAGGTGATCGCTCCTTATTTTACATCTTTTTTCTGCATGTTTTCATGCCATTTCGATCGCCCATATTGCATTTTCCATGATTATTCGACAATATCACGTTACTTTTCACTATTTCATGTTTTTGTCGTACTTCAGGAGATCTGGAGCGATCTGGAGCGAAAATGAGATCAAGGGACTTTTGCGCATACCGGAGCGTTGCCCATAACTTATTTGAGGAGTTAGCAGTGCTAGAGGATGAGCAGAAGAGGAAGAAATTCGATAGAATTGACGAGGAGGCGAGGAGGAGAAGAAAAGAGCCCACCAGCAGCTTACTCGGCCGAACAGAGAGTTCACTCGACCGAGTAATGGGTTGCGTTCAGCCGAGTGAAACAGATACGTACTGCTAAATTTTCAAAGTTCACTCGGTCGAGAAAGAAAGTCTACTCGGCCGAATGGAGAAGACCACTCGCCCGTGTGGTACATGGATTTTCTTCTGAGAAGCAGCCAAATTACTGGAAGTTTTGAGAAGCCCACTCGGCTGAGCAAGATTGCTCACTCGGCCGAGTAGAGAAGCCCACTCGCCCGAGTCAGACAGAACGACAGACCCCAATTTTCCCTGAATTTCTGTCTTTTATTGGGTCTGTCACTCGGCTGAGTAACATTGTTACTCGGCCGAGTGACGCAATCCGACTGCTACACAAATTGGGTTTTCTGGGCTGCGCATGGGCAATTCTGTCAGGATTTTTTTGGCTTGTATTTAAACCTAGTTCTATCCCTAGTTATAGGAGAGACTTGAATTATTTTTTGACGGCTGTTCCTTTTGTAAATCTCAGCTGGAGATCATAGAAGCACAATTTGGTTTGTTCTTTCTTGCTAAAACTCTTATTTTTATGAATTGCTTTCTTTCTATAATGAATTGTGCTATGATCTATTGCTTTATTTCTGAGATTTCCATGATGAATTATGAGTAGTTTTGTCGTTCTAGGACATGGGGATGAACCCTATGGACCCGATCCTTGAATTGTGATGAATGAATTGAATTGCTGCTAGGATTGAAGTAAGGTTAGGTTGTGATTGATTTATTGCGAGTAGCTAGGAATTTCCATCGATCGGGATTTGCAAAAAATTTGATCTCAATTGATGGGAAGGCCTAGATATTCGATTTAGGTTTATAATTGAGATTCTCTAGATTTGGTTTGTAAGAGATTGGGCCAAATCTAAGATTTTTATTATAAATCTATACTAATATTTGTTTGCAAGAGATTGGACGAATACGAACTATCATAACCTAGATCGTAGCTCGAGTTTGCACGAGAGTGGGTTCGAGATGCGATTGGACGATGATGTCGATCTTCACGCTAGTGGCTTAGGTTAGGGTTTGCACAAGAGTGGGCCCTAATCTAGGTTGCTATAGACCGGCAATGCACGAGAGTATAAGCTTGGTTCTACATTAAGATACGACTAGTTCACCTACATTCAAGCTTTGCAATATCGAGATTCATGATTCACAAGGATAAGTGACGGTCCGTAGCAGGGATTTCCTTTCCCTGGACGCTTTATTATATGGAATTCTATTTGCTATTTGAATGATTGTGACACTATTATCAAAACCACTCTTATTCCATTGATAGCTAGGTGATCAAAATAGAGTACTGTCAATTTTCCTCCATGTGTTCGATACCTGCTCGCCACTATGCCGCGTGCTTGCGGTAAGACTACAGTCGTTTTTTAGGTGTATATCCAGGCGCGATCAAGTTTTTGGCGCCGTTGCCGGGGAGGCGACGGTATTTTATTTTCTTTACTTAGTTCTTTCTTTTTATTTTTATCTTTTTATTCCTCTATCGTGCTAACAATTCCATCAAGACTCTCTTTTTCTGTGCATGTACACGAGATCGAATGCACATCAAGAAGATATATTATTTTATCCCGAGATCAAGCATATGGCAAGGAGGCTTAGAGCTGAGAGGAGACTTTCTATAGAGGAAGATCATGTGATCGCTTCGGAGACACCAGAGGAGTTAGCGGCACGCATGGCTAGGCTTGTCTCTATCCGAGATAGGCTACGGCCTAAGACCACTTCTATTACATCGTCTATTGTGATGCCGGAGTTGGCGACAGACAAGAACTTCGAGCTTAAAACGGGACTTGTGGTGTTGATGCAACAAGACCCATTTCATGGAAACTCCCACGAAAACTCACACTACCATTTACAGTTGTTCTTGTCTAAATGTGTTACTTTTCAAATGCCCAGCGTGTCGGCCGACGCTATTCGACTGTGCCTCTTCCCATTTACTCTCTGAGACAAGGCATTATATTGGTTGAGGACGCAAGCTGAGGGGATCTTCACTACATGGGATGAGTTGGCGAGCGCATTTCTGAAAAAATTCTACCCACCATCCAAGAGTGTCAAGATAAGAAGCGCGCTTATGTCCTTCAAGTAAGGGCATCAAGAAACTCTATTTGAGGTATGGGAGCATTTCAAATATCTCCAACACCAATGCTCTCATCATAGTATTAAATCTTGGGAACTTGTGCATAGCTTTTACAATGGATTGCAACCGGGCACCAAGCAAATAATAGATGCAACCGCCAACGGAGCTATTTTGTCTAAGACGCCGGATGATGCTACGGCCCTACTTGAGGAGATATTCTCAAATAACCAACAATGGGCCGACGAGAGGGGACATTCTTGTCATCCTTAAAGCCGACTAGTATTTATGAGGCAAAGGCCGTGGCGGAGCTCTCTACAAAGTTTGATTCTCTCCACAAGGTCGTGGTGAGATTGGAGAAGTTGATTAGTGAACCGCATGGAGCCCCCACCATTTCTACACCAGGAGGAAGCATGAGCGATTGGCAAGACCAAGATCATGTTATGTTTGTTGGAGGGGAGCAAGGAGAGGGAGCTACAGAGCAAGTTCAATATGTTGCGGGAAGCACCGGTTATTGGGCAAACACGGCTACGAGAAATCACCCGGAATTTTCATATGCTAATAATGATGGAGCCTTGAATCCACCACCGCAACAACCACAAGCCCGACCTCCACAACAACCGCAATATCCACCGAGAGGACCCCAACAACAAAACTTCCAACCAAGGCAACAAGCAGGGCCATATAGACCTCCGAGGTACAATCAAGGGTGGAGAGCACCTAACCCACCACAAGCACCGCCGAGGTTGGACCATGAAGCAAGGGTTGAAGAATTCATGGCTGAACAAAAGAAGGTAAATGCTAGATTGACGGCCCAACAAGACTCCCTCAATACTGTCGTGACACAATTATCGAAGCAACTAGCATTGCTCAATAAGAACACTCAATAATTACCGACTCAACCGGAACAAAACTCAGGGAGCAATACCGGCCACATCAATGCGGTGGTGGCGGTAACTACTAGGGGCAGGAAGGACACTACCCCTGCCATGATTCAAACCGAGGAACCGAGGGAATAAATTTTGGATGACAAGGAGTCGGTCAATGAAGAGGAGGGCCCAAAAGAGCCAAAAGATGGTGAACAATCTGAAATTGAAAGCCACAAAAGGAGCGCACTTACATGCCACCGGTACCCTTCCCACAATGGTTGGCAAGGGCAAAGATTGAGAAGCTGCTCGCTAAATTTATAGAGTACTTGCGAGGAGTGAGCCTAAATATCCCTTTCTTGGACGCTCTTGTAGAAATCCCGTCTTATGCTAAGTTCCTAAAAGACTTGAATTGCGGGAAAGAAGCGAAATGAGAGGATAATGCTCGTCGAGCAAGGTACGTGGTTTTCTCGGAAGGAGAAAGCGCCTACAAAGTTTAAAGATCCCGGAAGCATCCACATTCCTTGCATGCTTGGAGTCCCTCTTCAAAAGGCTTTGGCAGATTTGGGAGCAAGCGTGAGCCTCATGCTCCTCACAATGTATAAGAAATTAAGTACGGGGACCGACCTAAAACCGACGGACATGAAGATACAACTCGCGGACTGTCAGAGCACTAGGCTGGTTGGGATTGCGGAAGACATGCCACTTCAAGTACCGAGTGGAATTTTCTTCCCGTGTGACTTCGTGGTAATGGATATCAAGGAGGAAAGCGATACGTCGCTAATTCTTGGAAGCCCCTTCTTGGCCATCGCCGGCGTGATAGTTGACGTGAGAGAGGGCACCTTGTCCTTAAACGTCAGAAATATTGAAGTTGAGCTCCATATTCCTAAGGCGATGAAGAATATGCCTGTTGGGGTTTTGGCGGACACCCAGAGCTCGGATCTGTGTCCGTCCTAAGTCGGACGGACCACAGAGGCACGAATGCGCAGCGGAAAATGGAAATTCAAAATTTCCAGATTAGCTAAACTATTTAGCTAGGCTCTGGGGAGCCAGAACCTAGCCCGATCTATGCCAACTTAGGGTGGATCAGACCACCCCAAGAGGGACCTACTCTAAAGCGGCTAATTAAATCTACACTACAAATAACTTAACCACATACCCGGAATCTTGGCCCTGGAGCATGCAAGATGTACATCACCATCTTCAGAAGCTCCTCGTAGCCGAGCCGCTTTGACTCGAACCGCCTGAGCCGCCTCGCACCCTCGCACCGATCCGCCCGAGCTGACTTTCACCTCCGAGCCGATCACACGCGGTAGAAAGTTTCACTTGAGAAGAACCCGTTTCTTAGACGTCTGGATCAAGAATCCAAACCCCCTTCGTAGTCTTGCTAGGACTACTCCGGCGAACAGGAATAGAGAGAGAGAATTTAGTCGCCGATCGAGCTTGCTCTAAAAATCTGGAGCTACTCGATCGATGGCTTGGTGTGTGTTTCAACGAGGAGAGTGCACCCCTATTAATATAGGGAGTCAGCACTCACTCTCTCGTTGAGAGCAATGTGGGACATTCCGCAAGAGGGAAAAATTCAATGAAGCCAATTTGGCTTAATTTCAAATTAAAGTGAGCTTTTCATAAAAGCAAACTTTAACTAATTAATTCTCCTTGCACATTAAACTTCAGACACCAAACAAGCTATCAATTCGAAAAGCTTCGAATGGTGAACGCGTAGGAACCGACGGTGACGAATTTCGACTTCGTTTGACCCCTCAAACAATTGCTCAAAGTTTAGCAAATTGTCAAAATCCGTAGCCGTCAATTGGGGTTTCAAAAAACCCTAAAACAACTTAAGTTGCGGGCACGCCCGCTAAGCTTAGCGGGCATGCCCGCCCGCTGCAAGCAGCGGGCAGCGCCCGCTGTAACAGCGTGTGCTGGCCCGCTGTGCAGCGGGCCGCGCCCGCTGCAGCCAGCGGGCGCCCGCCCGCTGTGCAGCGGGCGTGCACCCGCTGCAGCCAGCGGGCTGCGCCTGTTTACCTTGCCTATGGGATTTTTAGCCCAGTGGGTCTCACCCACTTCTCCTTGGACCATTTTCGCGTTTTCCGGGTTCGTTTGAGCTCCGATTTGGACACGGTTTGAACCTGTGTTTAGACCGGGACGATCCCGTCATTCAGGTAACCCTTTCCAACATGTTTGTTCCTACTAAATTTGTCGTAACCAATTTACGACACGTTTAATCTTTGGTTTGCATCAAATGCAACGTTTTGTCCCTATTGCTATTGCGACTAACTTTCACAACATGACTTGTGAATATCATCGAATGATTTTCTCTCAATTAATCTTCCTATTACTAAGACACGAACACTACTCGGTGTGAGACACTACAGCCTGACCTTACTACAGGTTGGGGCTCGGAACCCCTAGACGACGGTCACTACGAGCAGTAGCTGTCGCCCCTGTTTCAGAATCATCAAAACGTGATCGACCCTTTGACAAAAGCATCATTGGGTTTACATTGGCTGTGTCAGTGATGAACTTCGTTAGCCGTAGTCCCTTCATCAAGACTGTGTTTATGTTGGCCTAGGGTATGGTTTACTATCAACCCTATTAGACAACATTGGTCAGTATACGGCGGTCTTTATTGTACACGCATTGTACTTCTTACAACGCACCCTGGCCGAGGATTAACGTAAAGACCGTACTGAGCCTGTAACACTAACTTCCCTTTAACGGAAGTGACAAATCCCATCTTAGTCATTTACTCGCCTCGAGAGCTTCGGGTGCAGCTCAACCTAAGATCTTTCAGCAGGCCTAGCCTCGAAGCTAGATCATAGTTCTAAGCTACACCGTTCACTCACAGGTTTGTACAAACGACTTCAGGTCTTAAGGACCAGCTAACCTATCATCACCCTATAGTTATTAAAGACAGTTCAGTTAAAGTCAACCATTTAATAACTCTTATGTGGTCGTTCAGTAAACTCATTCTCTAATGAGCACCTGTGTCTCGTCTCCGACTTCACCAAGTCGAATGACTATGAGATCATCGTTACCCTAAGGTAAGACTAAGACACAATGGTCATCCGATGTGTCGATATCCAGTTCTCGACACATCTATGACCATGAACCGTTTAAGACTTATGTTTACTTATGGTCGCTTACTTACTCATAATCGAGATCTCATCTAGATACGTAAGGACCTAACTATAAGTCTATGGATATTATCTAAGTATATTAATACTAACGATTTTATTCTTAGAATAATACGTACCATATACCGTATGAACAAGACGTATACTAAGGATAAATTGCCTTATGGGCACATATTCTCCTACATCTCCAACTTGCACTTAGGCTATTTATCTCGGTATCTCATACCGTTATAGCATATCAGTCATATTGACATTTATATGACAAACCTAAGAGTGGTTTTACTAACGAGTATCTACAACGTATTTTAATGGATTAAATAATACATCTCTTGATCACACAGGGTTGATCCTTCGGAAAAAAAGATCTGGATCAATTTTTCCTATCTTTGTATAGCTAACAATTAGCATATAGAATCTAGATGTAGGGTCTAACATTATAATCTATGAGTCAGTCTCAGCTCATTCCACTTATCTTGTGTCAATATGTCAAGTACATACGTGACACCCTGAGTCTCTATATATTCGATTAAATCAAAACAATTTTGATTCAATGTTCTATATAGATGATTTATTTAAAGTGGAAATCCTTTTTACTTAGTCCGAAAGACTGGAACTAAGTATACGAGCTTGCTCCTACTGACTTTGAGAATTGCCTGGTTAAATACTTCAATATTATATCTAAATCATATTTAGATTATATATACGAAGATATAACCATTTGATAAGTGCTTTAGATGGAATGTACTAGTGTCAGGTTCGGTTTGACGAATGAGTCAAGTCAAGATTGGTTTAAGGAATCTTGACATTGACTCGCTCAATCAAAATGTCCTACATTGTACATTTCCCTTAAACAACATTTAATATTAACACTTTAATAACTAAATGCGGTTTATTACGAATTAATCTTAACATGCGTATAATTGTGATCTCACACAATTTATACGTCCCTGGAACCTATACTTAACTACCAATAGGCTCTAACATCAAGTCAGCTCAAAAAATCAACATTTTCCAAAGCTTCGCATCATCATTCGAGAATTTCGCAACCATCTCAGAAAGCCACAATCACAGAGAATTTAAGCCAATCAAATTTCAACTCAATATCAAATGTAATTCCTGAGACATTCATAAAACAACGGATTCATTGAGATGAACCGTAATTTGTTTATCCAAATAAACTTTGAGTGTAGAACACTCAATCATTGTTTTCAACTTAAAAGAAATGATACATCTTATTAAAACTAAAATAGTATCATCTCCTTCTAGGTCTTGTCTCTTGAAGTCGTTGAACGGCCCTAGCAGCAACGATTGCTCAGATTGTCGATCGTACTCCGCACTTCTCCCATCTCCGCTTCATATCAGCCACATGTATACATTACACAGATGTGTTTTAGTATCTCATACTATATGATTGGAAATAATTACATTTCAATGAATTGAATTTGTACCTGAGGTAGAGGCATCCGTATGCCCCTTCTTTTTCTCTGCAAGATAGATCTTACAGTTCCTCTTACAGTGGCCAATCTTGTGGCAATGGAAGCACTCAGATTTCAACGGGGCCCCTTTAGTCTTTTTCTTCCCTTTCTTTGCCTTCGCAGATTGCGGGACATGCCTCTTCTTACCCTTGCCTTTCGGCAGGTCGGAAGAAGCAGAGCCAACAACCAGTGCAGTCGGCTTCTTCTCAATCTCCTCAAATTGCCTAAGCATATTGAGGAGACCAGGAAGATCCATCTCAAGGCTGTTCATAATAAAACCAGTGATGAAAGGTTTAAACTCAGGAGTCAAAGACTTTAGGATAATGTCTGTGGACATCTCATTGTCCAAGACAAATCCTAACTGGGCGGCGTCCTCTACGTACCCGATCATCTTGATAACATGATCTTGTACGGATTCTGCCCCCATCTTGGTGCCCTAGAGGTTGCTGGTGGCTTCGAACTTGGCAGCTCGAGATCGCTTGCAGTACAACTCTTGTGCATTTAGGAGCATGCTTTGAACATCCATATGTTTATGCTTCCTCTGCAACTCGTTGGTCATCGAAGCTAGAGTAAGGCACCTGGCCTTCTCTGCATCCCTCTGGTACAATTTGTAGGCTTCCTTTTCCTCGAAGGTCGAATCTTCTTCGGGCTTATCCGGAGCGTCCTCGAACAGTACGTATCCTATTTCGGCAAGGGAAAGGACCAACTTGATGTTGCTAAGCCAGTCTTTGTAGTTCGTTCCATCCAGCACGTTCTTCTCAACCATATATCTAAGTCCCGAATCCATTCTGCATTTTATAGATACTTTAGTCAGTATTAGTTCGTAGTATAGTTTTAATGGTTTTTATAAAACTATATTCTCCCACTAAATTTATTAAAGCCATAATAATAAACAATTTATTATAAAATAACATTTGTGAGAGAGGGATCCGACTACCCTGAGTCTGACAACCTTGATTGTATCTCAATAAGTTGTCCGACTCTGCAGTCGGTAGACGAACTCGTCGTCAATCATATTAATTATGATTCCCTATCGATTTTTACCCCTAGTCATTTGTGATCATGAGTGTGCTCAACCGGATCACAATGGCTAGCCTAGTCGGTCCCTTGTTTTCTTGTCTAGCCTGACTTACCCCACCGCTCGGTGTATGCACGACACGTTGGTTTGGGTCAGGACTTAGACTACATTCTTGGTTAGACTTACGCCGATGCTCGAAGGGTGAGACAACGGTTTCAGTCTGGTCAAGATGTCAATCAAGAAATCGGTTTCTGTAAGATTGACATATTACGGCTTGAGTGTAGCTCAACAACCGTAACATGTTTCTTATAGTTGCCAACTCCTAAAATAAGGAGGGCTACGATTTATCTTGAACAAGATTATTATCGTATTGACTTAGGTATAGTCGATGGACTTACATAGTCATGAATCGACTCCTTGCGGTCCAGCGGACGCGGCCAGGGAATTGACTAAGCCAGGACCACTTGTTACACAGTCTAGCTAGGTTGGTCCAGCAAACTTAGCCAAGCACATTGACCGACATCATGATCCATTGAAGGAGTTTTCATCAATTCTATGTTTTTCAAACAACTAAATGGCTTTTAATAAAGAAGACTAGTTAATCCTTATCAACTAGTGGATCCTAAAATTCGAAATTTTATGGATTGGTTGAACAATTTTTATTAAGTCCTTATCAACTATAAGGTTAATTTGTTCAACGTGCTACCCCAATCTAATTAGGATTTTATAAAACAATTCAACATTTTCAAAATTAGTCTCTTGTGAAAATCATCAATTAAACGGTTTATTAGAAATGATTTACAAACAAAGGGACTACCCTAATCTGGTATTAGGTTTTGATGTTGTTTTGTTTTGTCAAACGTAACATGTCACTAGTTTATAAAATTTCATCTCATAAAATTTTTAAACATTTAATAGCTAACCTAATAAGGTTCACATGTCCATTAAAAAAACAACTAATTTATCAACATAAATAAAGTTTCATTTTGTGACATACATGAGTATTTGCAAGTTTAAATTATCTACATAATACAAAACATACAAATCTAAATTTTAATAATTAAAATTAAAGATTAAAATTTAAAGCCTAAATAAAATTTCATCGCATAAAACTGGGTCGTATAAAATTATCAAATAATTTTAAACCTAGGCTTTTAAAAAATTTTAATCATATTTCTAAAATTAAAATATCACATAAGTAATTTTAGAAGCATCTATGTAATATAAAAAGAAACTAATTTATGTTTCATCTCATGAAAATAAAGTATTTCTATTATTTACATATTTTTAAAACAATTTTAAAACTCTTTTAAAATCTTTTAGAAATCGTTTTAGAAGCTTTCAAACAAAGTTTTTAAAGATTTCTAACTTTATGTAATTAAAGAAAATTCATATTTCAAAGATAAATTTTTTCTATAAAGTTACATAAACCTTAAATACCTCTAAAAAATTTTAATATTTCAAAAAAGAAATTATAAAGTATTTAAACATTGGTGACCTATTTAAAATTTATCGCATAAAGTAAATAGTCCCAAAAAAAATTTCGTGTTGCAAAAACAATTTTTAAACACAAAACAATTTTTAGAACTGTTTGGAAAAATAGTTTGTATGTTAAAACTTAAGCAATTTTAAAGATTTAAAAACGCTTAAAAGATCAACATGCATAACAGTGGCTCTGATACCACTGTTGGGGTTTTGGCGGACCCCCAGAGCTCGGATGTGTGTCCGTCCTAAGTCGGACATACCACAGAGGCACGAATGCGCAGTGGAAAACGGAAATTCAAAATTTCCAGACTAGCTAAACTATTTAGCTAGGCTCTGGGGAGCCAGAACCTAGCCCGATCTATGCCAACTTGGGGGTGGATCAGACCACCCCAAGAGGGATCTACTCTAAAGCGGCTAATTAAATCTACACTACAAATTACTTAACCACATACATGGAATCTTGGCCCTGGAGCAGGCAAGATGTACCGCACCGTCTTCAGAAGCTCCTCGTAGCCGAGCCGCTTTGACTCGAACCGCCTGAGCCGTCTCGCACCCTCGCACCGATCCGCCCGAGCTGATTTTCGCCTCCGAGCCAATCACACGCGGTAGAAAGTTTCACTTGAGAAGAGCCCGCGTCTTAGACGTCTGGATCAAGAATCCAAACCCCCTTCGTAGTCTTGCTAGGACTACTCCGGAGAACAGGAAGAGAGAGAAAGAATTTAGTCACCGATCGAGCTTGCTCTAAAAATCTGGAGCTACTCGATCGATGGCTTGGTGTGTGTTTCAACGAGGAGAGTGCACCCCTATTAATATAGGGATTCGGCACTCACTCTCTCGTTGCGAGCAATGTGGGACATTCCGCAAGAGGGAAAAATTCAATTAATCCAATTTGGTTTAATTTCAAATTATAGTGAGCTTTTCATAAAAGCAAACTTTAACTAATTAATTCTCCTTGCACATTTAACTTCAGACACCAAACAAGCTATCAATTCGAAAAGCTTCGAATGGTGAACGCGTAGGAACCGACGGTGACGAATTTCGACTTCGTTTGACCCCTCAAACAATTGCTCAAAGTTTAGCAAATTGTCAAAATCCATAGCCGTCAATTGGGGTTTCAAAAAACCCTAAAACAACTTAAGTTGCGGGCACGCCCGCTAAGCTTAGCGGGCGCGCCCGCCCAAGGGGGCTAAGGCGGGCGTGCGCCCGCTGCAAGAAGCGGGCGCTGGCCCGCTGCCGCAGCGGGCAGCGCCTGCTGCAGCCAGTGGGCGCCCACCCGCTGCTGCAGTGGGCTGCGCCCGCTTGCCTTGCCTATGGGCTTTTTAGCCCAGTGGGTCTCACCCACTTCTCCTTGGACCGTTTTCGCGTTCTCCGGGCTCGTTTGAGCTCCGATTTGGACACGGTTTGAACCCGTGTTTAGACCGGTACGATCCCGTCATTCAGGTAACCCTTTCCAACATGTTTGTTCCTACTAAATTTGTCGTAACCAATTTACGACACGTTTAATCTTTGGTTTGCATCAAATGCAACGTTTTGTCCCTATTGCTATTACGACTAACTTTCACAACATGACTTGTGAATATCATTGAATGATTTTCTCTCAATTAATCTTCATATTACTAAGACACGAACACTACTCGGTGTGAGACCCTACAGTCTGACCTTACTATATGTTGGGGCTCGGAACCCCTAGACGTCGGTCACTACGAGCAGTAGCTGTCGCCCCTTTTTTAGAATCATCATAACGTGATCGACCCTTTGACAAAAGCATCATTGGGTTTACATTGGCTGTGTCAGTGATGAACTTCGTTAGCCGTAGTCCCTTCGTCAAGACTGTGTTTATGTTGGCCTAGGGTATAGTTTATTGTCAACCCTATTAGACAACATTGGTCAGTATACGACGGTCTTTATTGTACACGCGTTGTACTTTTTACAACGCACCCCGGCCGAGGATTAACTTAAAGACCGTAGTGAGCCTGTAACACTAACTTCCCTTTAACGGAAGTGACGAATCCCATCTTAGTCATTTACTCGCCTCGAGAGCTTCGGGTGCAGCTCAACCTAAGATCTTTCAGCAGGCCTAGCCTCGAAGCTAGATCATAGGTCTAAGCTACACCGTTCACTTATAGGTTTGTACAAACAACTTCAGGTCTTAAGGACCAGCTAACCTATCATCACCCTAGAGTTATTAAAGACAGTTCAGTTAAAGTCAACCATTTAATAACTCTTATGTGGTCGTTCAGTGAACTCATTCTCTAATGAGCACATGTGTCTCGTCTCCGACTTCACCAAGTCGAATAACTATGAGATCATTATTACCCTAAGGTAAGACTAAGACACAATGGTCTATCCGATGTGTCGATATCCAGTTCTCGACACATCTATGACCATGAACCATTTAAGACTTATGTTTACTTACGGTCGCTTACTTACTCATAATCGAGATCTCATCTAGATACGTAAGGACCTAACTATAAGTCTATGGATATTATCTAAGTATATTAATACTAACGATTTTATACTTAGAATAATACGTACCATATACCGTATGAACAAGACGTATCCTAAGGATAAATTGCCTTATGGGCACATATTCTCCTACAATGCCTTGGCAAGAGGACGTCGATTACATGGACCTCCTCGATGAAGTCATTGATGACGCCATGCCATTCACCATTGGAACTAAGCACGATGACGGCATTGAAGAAGGCCAATCTTCTAAAGATGGCGAGATGATGGGAGACCCGTCGGATCCTCCTATGGACGATGACAAAGACGATGCTGATGTCGTAAAGATTAGAGAGCTATGCAAGCTCTCCACGGTGAAAAATGTAAAGAAAGCTCCGTCGGACAAGAAATTATCACCGCCGGCAAAGAAAAAGGACGGTAAAAGATCAAGCTTGGGGGACTCATCCCCCATTACCACCCATGATGAAGGGGAGCCGAGGAACGCCTATGAACATCAACAACCAAATCCAAGTGGCCTTCCCGGTAAGTTTGACGCGTGCATCTCACATGCGCCGAATATCGAGCATTAAACGATCATCTTGAGGGGTCGAGCTCAAGACCTTAAACGAGCGCTTGTCAGGAGGCAACCCGACAGGTTTATCTTATTTTTAGTTGAATTTTTCATTTTATTTTTGTTTTAGATCTTTGTTAGTGTTAAGAGTCAAGAGTCGCTGAAAATCCTGACAACGGGCTCTACTTTTCATGACAGGAGATGGAGAACAAGGAACCATTTGAATGGAGGATGACCATGCAAAGGAGAGTGCTCTAGGAATGCGCTCAAGCCTCAGGAGAAGGAATAAACTGATGGGGAGAAGAAAAAAAGAAAGTTGAGCAAAAACAGAGAGTCGGAGCTGAAATTAGCAGCTCACTCGGCCGAGTGACTTAGTCGTTCGGCCGAATGAAGATCCTACTCGGCCAAGTAGGGTACCGATCAGGAAAGACTCTGAAAACCCCTCTCTGTAATTTATATGCCACTCGGCCGAGTGCCTTTTTCACTCGCCCGAGTGAATCAGACACTTTTTAGCACTTAAAAGCTCTGAGTGGCCTTGCTACTCAGCCGAATGACCTTTGTCTACTCACCCGAGTGGTAAGAGGTACTCGCCCGAGTCGCTACTTTTGCGGAAAATTTTCGAAAATTTTCGACAAAATTTTGACTTAGCCACTCGGCTGAGTGACTAACCCTATATATTCAAAAATATCGCTGTCCAAATCCCGAAAGCTCCTAAAATCCCAAATTTTTTCCCGAGCTCTTCGACTTCCCCCCATTCGCCCGAACACCCTCTCCCTTCGCCCGAGCCGTGCTGCCCCGTGCCTGAGTCGCCGCCCAGCACCGACCACCGCCGGCCGACACCACGTCACCGGCGTTGCTACCCCCTCTACCGCGCATCCCCAATTCTGCCCCAAATCTCTCCATTTCTCCATTTCCCCATTTCGTATGCCCCACTAAACCCCAAATTCAAATTAATCTCTATTTATATCTATTACTCTTGTTCTTACCCCATACTTATTGATTTTCATTGCTGATTTGTGAATTTGTGTTTCAGGCTAGCTTGGGGGAGATATTGGAGCTGCTTTGGAGCTTCTCGGAGGAGGAGACCCTTCGCATGCATCCACCGCTTGCAATCGCATCTTGTTCGAGTACACTCGTTCCTTATTTACAGCACTTCACATTTGGGTGGGCACAACACTCGGCTCACATGCCGCCATATACCAGAGCACGTTCACGGGCGCCCGCCTCGAAGCGAAAGAGGACCAGCGAGCCTGGCTCCTCTTCCGCTAGAGCAGACTCCCCACCACGTAGACCACCAGCACCCACACGTCCGCCTCCTACCGCACCTATTCCACCTCCACCGGCACAGCCCACCCCCTCCTTCGACACAATGGGATTACGTTTAGAGATGACGAACACTGCACCAGATTCGAACGTATCTCCCATCGTTCGATCGTACCCTCTAGGTTCGCGCACCTTGCAGATTTCGAGCGCCTAGGGGTACTTGAGGGCCTACTCCAGTTGTATAACAACGTGGGGTGGCGTGACCTTTTGTCGGTGTCGGCAGACACCTATATCAGTCCGACACTAGAGGTTTTGAGTTCTATAGCTAGGACTCCTGGGGGTTGCTCTTTTCGACTAATGGATCGTGAGTGCGAGGTCACTCTCGACATACTCCGAGCCTACTTTCAGTGGCCCCCAGTCCCGGACCCAGACCGAGCCTATAGTCCCATGCACATCCCCTGCCGTCATTTAACACACACGCCTTCTGGACACGTATCACTAGATCGCCCCTCACCTTTGACCCTAGCCGGGCCAAGGCCTTCGCTATCCTCCACCCATGCCTTTGCATTGCACAACGTCTTATGGCGACCACTTTCTTGGTTAGGTATGAGCCGGGGACGATGTCGACCCCTGAGCTTTACATGCTCTACGGGATGACTCGAGCACGAGCCTTTGAGAGAGGTGAGACGTCTTACTCTTTGCCATTCAGATTGACATAGCTAGTTGGTACTTGGACCGCATCGTTATTTCTGTCAGAGCTAGGACGTCTATCTGTTGCGACAGTTTGATTACCCTTCTGGCTCCCATGTGCGGAGTGGACCTTCCAGCTGGTTTGCTATGACCCTCGGGCCCCACTTCCCTTTCCATAGACATTATGGCCCGCGTGAGGATGCTTCTCCTCATGGTTAGCACCACTGGGTATGGCTGCACGGTCCTTTTGGCACGGTTTACATGATTCTTCCGAGCCCCGCTCGGACTCATATTGGACCCGCAGGAGGGGAGTGGATTCCAGCGATGGACGTCCTCATCCCTGCTACATACGTGCTAGAGCCTGAGGGCGCTTAGCAGGAGCTCCTCCTTCCACCTCTGGACCCGAAGATCCCTCAGCCTGCACCTGATTTGTCTGCACCTCCCGACACCTCTGTCCACACTTCTGTCCCTGTCAGGAGTACACTTGCTGAGTCCACCACCACCACCTCTGTGCCGATGTCCATCGACCATATTTCTGCCGTGAGTTTTGAGCGCCCCACCACCATTCTTGAGAGTGACAAGCCCTCTTTTGCTTCCGCAGTGGAGACCCTGTCCACTTTCTTATTCTCGACCCCTGGGGAGTCATTTTCTGCACACTTCACGGCCTCCCCAGTCGTCGACCTTACCGTCTCCACTGCAGCTGTCTTCTCCGAGAGTGTCGTGACTTCTGTCTCCATTTCTGTGTCATCGACCTCTCTGACCTCCTCGCTCGCTGTCACCATTCCTGCCTCTGCTGCTGTTCCCTCTCCCTAGACCATTCCTACATCTCAGCCTCGCACAGAGGCTGAGCGTCTTTTGTGAGCACAGCACCACAGCCCCACCCTGTAGTTGCACCTGTTATTTACAGTAGCCGTGTGAGACAGCCCCGTTCCTCGCCTGTTCGACCCTCTGTCCCACCGCCCCCTGACACCCTAGTTCAGCACATGCGTGCTCTTGAGGGGGCCGTTAGTGGACTCATAGTAGATTTCCGGGCTCTCTCCGCTACCGTTAGTGCTGTACAGTCACGCGTCGCATTACTTCCTGGTATTCAGGCTAGCCTGAACCAGATTTTTGCGAGCCTGTCACAGCCGCCACCGGTCACTACCCGTACCTCTACCCAGCAGCCACCCCCACCACCACCTCCACCAAGGACGGTGCTGGTGCTCCACCATCCACTTAGGCACACACTGGATGCCTCTCATATTTTTTTCTGCTGCTATGCTTGATATCATTCTGTCTGCTGATTTTGCACCCCTCCTCCACACACATTTTGGTCACATTTTGCTCATATTTGTCTATATCATTTTGGGAGAGAGGAAGTATTTTTGGGGACACTTTTATTGCACGTTCTTGATCTCTGCATGCATCATTTGCATTTACATCTCATTTTCTTTTATTTTCATCATGCATGCATCCTTACCCACACCACCCATATTTTTCTGCTCCGTGTGCCAACTATGCACATTGAGGACAATGTGCCGTTTAGCTTGGGGGAGTGAGTGTCTCACACACTTTTCACTTTTATTTTTCCACCTTTCTTTATTTTACACTTTTTTCCAATTTTTTTTCCATGCATCATGTTTTCTTACTTCTTGTGTGTGCTGCATATGTATAGTGGTTCTTATTTTCTTTTACCCTTATTTCCTTTTACCCTTTTTGCTAGAGATGAATTTTCTGTGATGATGATGATGTGGTATTAGTTTATCTCTATATGCATATTATCTTGTCAACACATCGTTTTTATTTCAGATATCATGCTATGCTTTTCTGTGCATTCGAAATAGTAACCTGCACTTCCATTATATGAATGTACATGAAATTCTACTATTAGCTGAGTCTGATGATTTATATTGTATGCTTTTCATATAAAACACACCAAGCTTCACGCATTGATTGCCTATATTTGGAGTACTGCTTTGTTATCTTATATCACTTCTTTTTGCATGAAAATTGTACGCTTCACTTTCAGGTTGATTGAATGTATGCTATGTTGATATAACTGTT
The DNA here is from genome assembly GCA_030789695.1 of Scilla litardierei. Classification (NCBI taxonomy): domain Eukaryota; kingdom Viridiplantae; phylum Streptophyta; class Magnoliopsida; order Asparagales; family Asparagaceae; genus Scilla; species Scilla litardierei. The sequence continues at coordinate 106,641,020 of CM061142.1, forward strand.
GGATCTGGATCTTAGCCTAGAGGGGGTGGGGGTGAATAGGCTTATAAAATAATTCGTGCTACACACGAACAAACTCACGTAGTTATAACAGCAACAGAGTACATAAAATGCATACACAGAGTACACAGCAGATTTAACCTGGTTCGGTCGCCCCAACGACCTACTCCAGCCCCAAAGCAGATACTAGTATTGAATAGTGCAATAGGTACAAAACCACAAGTTAGAGCACGCTCAGAGCACCCTCTACGTCTCTACACTCGCCAGGCTCTCAGTACCCCACTCACTGTGTTTTCTCTCACTATCAATCCTAGTAACGCTTTCTACCAGCTAGTCCCAAAATGCTGGGTCCCACTTGTCTAGCCCCAACCAGACAAGTCCCAAAATAGTCACAAAATATAGGTAAAGTTTTCCCTACAGAGAACGTTACACTAAGACACGAAAATAAAGAGTAACGGGTTTAGAAATGCTCAGTTCGTGTCCGTGTAGGCGTCTTTGTCAATCAGCACGTCGTCAGCTCTAATCTGACGCAAACGGTGTCTCAATCTGACTCCTGGATGTCAAGTTGTAGCCATTTGAATTCTGGTACGCAAATAGGTCTGTGCGCAAAGCAGATGCAGTTCAAACTTAATTAAGCTCGGTCGGTGCTCTCAGCAATTTTTTAATAAACCACGTCAGCATCCAATTCGCAAATTAATTCCCCCTTCATTGATTTCACGGAGCAGCACACGCCACGTTAGCAACTTTTAATTTTTCGCCTTCGTTTTGATTTCGATGCGTTAAGTAAATCTCGGCCTTTGATATTTGTATCTCACGTGATCGTGCAGCTCGCACACGTCATCCCATACAAAAGATTCTCTTCACTTCGAACGGCAGCAGTGGAGATCTCCCTTCGAACGGCGGCGGCGGTCTCCGTCAACAGCGGTGGGCTTCGTGCAGCTCTTTGACGGTGTCTTCTCCGGTTGACCCAGCGGCGACGGTGACTTTCAAGCAGCGGCGTTCTCGTTCGACAGCGACGGCGGTGTCTTCGAACTTGATGCCGTGCAGTAGATCTTCTCCAACGTCAGCAGCGCCTCCGGTGATCTTCATGGCAAGGAGATGGCCTCTGCAGCGACAAGTCCTTCAATAGTGGCGTGGAGAAAACTTTGTGGCATGGCAGCATTAGACTCTGACACCTCATCTTCGACAGCACTGGCGGCTTCAACGGCGATGGAGATGACTCCAACGGCAACACCGCTGAAACTCCACTTGCTTTGACAACATCGACACAAGACTTCGATGGCGGCTATGGTTCGGATGTCGACGTCTATGGAGATACTGCGATGCTTTTGAACGACGACGATCTCTTCATGTTAGAGCATGCAGGCGACGCTCTCGATGGTGTAGATGACAGTGTTCCACGGCGACGACTTTCTTTCGGCGGCGAGCTCTTCAACTTCTCTTTCTTTTTCTTTGTAGTCTCTCCCTAGGTTTTTTATGTAACAACCACAACTTTCTTATTGTGTAGCCCTCGTCACAATTTCTTTGATTGCCGCAAGCCCCTCTTTAATTTTTTATGGCCGTGCTCTTGGGTTAATGGGATGATGGATTTTTATCGGATGCCCTATGTCTTTTGTGCGGCCATGGAGTTTGTTGGCAAGGGATGTGGTCAAGTAATTGGAAGTTTGGACTTTGATTGGAAGTTTGTATTTTACTAGGAATTGGTATTGGCTAAGGAGTTTGTGTGGCAATAGGATATGTTCCAATAACCAAATAGGATTTGGCTCCATCTCTTCATATTGGACCAATTCCAAGTTGATTTAGCAAAAGCTATCTCTCTCACTCAAATAGCTATATGAATAGCAATACCCCCAAATGTTGAAAGAATCATCGTTTTGCCAATCGTGAAACACACTAAACACACTTGTCAAATATACCAACACGTTTATCATCATCAAACCAAGATCCTAGATCGTTGCTTCCAACAATCTCCCCCTTTTGGTGATGACAAACCCATAAAAGAATTGAGCAATAAGTATGGGTGTGTGAAGTGTGTTGAAGGGTGTAAAGAAATATTAATCATGGAATGAGATATTCAAGTATTACAATATAGCATGCACAATATTATAACAAATACAAAAGCATGCTCCCCCTTCTCTCAAGCTCCCCCTTCAACAATTCTGTAACGACCCGCTCCCCAGGATACCCAGGAAGTACGAATCCGTTCCAAGTATTCCTAGATCAACGAGTGTTACGTAGAAAGAGAGAAAGGAAGAAAGTAAAAGAACACTCAGGTCACTACGCACGCGCTGGGAAGTACGAGTAAGGCTCCATCACAGATAAACCAATGAGAATAACAAATGTACAACATTTCATTTATTTATTACATTGATACATCTTTACAAACACCGTCTGTACAAGGGGGTACAACAATAAAAGAAACTCTAACCCAAAAGTACAAAAGGTCTACCCAGAAAAGAAACCCCAAAAGTACAATTCTCTCATCATAACCCTCACCACCCAATCTACAACTGACCACCAACTCCAAGTTCCAGCCGCAAACTCCAACATCCAACTCACACAACCTGAAAGTCAACGGGGACACGTCAACGCGTGACCCAGTAGAAACTCCTAACACTCTAGTAGAATCCAGTTTTAGAACTGGTCTACCTATCTAGGGAGGGTGGTCTAACAAGTAATGGTCTCAGGGCATAAAAGTAATCACAATACAATGTGTAAGCATCAAGGAAGAACTTGTGAACATGCATAAGTAACCATGTTATAACATGCAAGTGATGGAGGTAAGTAGGAGAACATATTAACATGCAAGTACTGGACATTTATAATAAACAATGGAATGGATCGGCATGAGTTAACAATATTAACTTAACAGAGAAACAAGTTAGCATGAGATAATAATATTTATAATTAAAAGACAATTACTTTAAGTCATTGATTCTCATGTTTGGAAACCCGTGTAAACCGTAGGACGCTAATGAGTCGGACTTCACCCAAGGTGGGTGAAAAATGGTACCACCACCAGCGACACGGGCACTGGAGGGGCCTCTCGTAACTACGTACCTGAACGGGGCAAGGTACATGAGCGAGACTCATCTCGGTTTTTCTGTCGGACAAACAGAGTAAACCATCAATTACCGTCATGGTGTGACACGAGCACACCAACGGCCTCTCTAGCCCTCTCCAAATCCCCTTCTGGGGGCAACACATCGGGCGAGAAATCATAATTCTTACGTCCGCTCCTTAACCTCTAAAGTTTACCCGTGTTTCCCCCAAACCCACATCCGGAGTCTCACCCATTTTAGAATGGACTGAGCTCCCGATGTCAAACTCTTATCCTCACTCTCAGTTTTTAAAGTATTTCTTCGTTTGTCAACAAATCATCTAGCGGTCTCGACTACCGCTTTTTCATCTCTTCATCTCTTTCATAATTTCACCGATGTTGTAATTCAACAACGACCATCGTCTTTGCATTCATACTAAGAGCTTCGACATGCTCCATTTGATATAACAAATTCATGAACCATAAACTTATTTCTCTAGTATATAACAAAACATATCAACATTTAACATTGAACTAGCTTACTCATTAACATGAAGCTTGATAACATCATTATTATCACATGGGACATACGTATGATAAGCTTGAATACAAAATTTAAACAAAACTTAAGACAAAGCATAATAGTAGCATGATGTATGAATCTGTCTAAACTGTTACAGCAGAAAGAACATCACTTTTAGCCTATCTATTGTCAGAATTGGTCTCTGGTTTCTTCACGAAAGTTGTAGATATGTGTGTTTTCCTTCTACTAATCAATTTTCGTAAACTCAGTTGATATATGTGATTTATGGTGGATTTTCTCCTGACAGGTATAATTTCAGCATTCTGAACCCGAAACTGAGTCCAGTTCAAGTCCATTTTTCAACAAGTTACAGACAGAATTAAAATCTAAAAAAATCATGGGTTGAAGATCTTGAAGTCAGCTTTCCAACGGCATTAAGATCATAATATTTTATAAAGTGTGCATGGAGTTCTCCTCGTTTTACTGAAAGGTGTCAAAACTGTCTAAAAACAGACCAGTTTTAGAAACTGAATTTTTACCCCAATTTTCATTACGAATTTGCGAAACTTGTAAAAATGAAAGTTGTTAAGAACTTCAATATGAGCAACATATATTTTTTTCATGTATTTCTATTTAGCCAATTAAGTGCAGCAAGCTACCAAAGTTTCAGCCAATTCTGTGTAAATTTCAGAATGTTGTTCATCTAGCTAATTCCACATAACATATTAACATAAATGGAATTCCTAGTCCTAAAACTAAATCCTACTATAAGTGAGAGGAATTTCTACCTTAGAGTCCTTACTCTAAAATCCTTAAGCTTTGGTCCCTCTTCTCCTATGCTTCCGTCAATCCATTAGCTTCTTTTCCTTCAAGCTCCAAACACCAAAAGCAAGATGTGGTTTGTTTGGCCATGGTTGGAGAGGAGGATGATGAAAAAAAGTTCCTAGTTTTCTTTCTCATTTTTCCTTTTTCTTTCTTTTCTCTCCTTTTTTCTTTTAAATTTCATCTAAAGCTTAATCATCATGGTAAGAATTAGGGTGGTGCCAAGTGGGGTGTTAGGTGGCATGTTTAGGTTGCAAATGACTAAGAGGGAGACACCTAAGGGATAAGGTGGCATGCTCACAAAATTAGGGTTTTCTAATTTTTGATAAAAAGGAAATACACTCTTTAACACCTAACCCACATACATATACCATGTATTTCACTTCAATACTTCATTCTTTTTAATACCAATGATGTTTAAAATTATTTGAAAATAATTTTGGCTTTAAAAAAGTTAAAAAAAATTATTGAAAATATACAAAATATTAATTCACATGAATACGTCCAATAATACGTATATCATACTTATAATTATGAACACTGGATATTACATTCTACCCACCTTAAAACAAAGTCCGTCCTCGTACTTTCTATGCTAAAGGTCTGACCGGAGATTGAATAGTCTAAGGGTTTCCCTACCATAGAAATACACACAACACTATACGTATATACTATACACTCATGTATACATGCACTATATCGTAGATTATACACATATATTTATAGATCCCTATCCATAGGTATACATAGAAACAAATCATCACAATACGTACATAGTACCATACATTTCACATTTATCCATCAGCATACATGTACTCACACACATATTAATATGGACATGAGAACACTCACATATATACACACACTAATATTTACACACATCTAGTACACCTATACATATGGACACATGTATCAATGCCATACATAGCCATAAGTAGAAATATGTAGATACACGCAAGGCATTAATATATATACACCAATATTTATTCACTTATTCACTCAACATATATGTACTTACATAAAGATTCACACAAGAACATGATCACAGACGTATACTATTTCATGGATACATATAGATATATCTAAATACATACACCTTTATATGTAATCACACACTCCTTGTATTTATATATCTACTTACATACATGTTCGCATGATATTTAAACACACCCTACTCATAAGTCACAAAGCTAGCATACTTATACATACACATACCTATGGGTATACCTAAATACATCCGAGTATAGTTCAAGTGTACATCCATTTATAGATACACATACTACTATATACATCACATCCAATATGCATACAACCTCACTAACATACATATGCAAATAGGTATATCCAAATATTGATACAATTATAGCAGATAGTCATACACAAATACTTATACACACTGTCATGATGCACCACATATCCAATGGGTAACCATACACAAATATATCACTTAACCACATAAGTAATAACACTTATAAATATACAAACAATTATAAATGATCATTCACACACAAATATATACACGGTATATACCACTATAGTAAATAGTCCTGATAGTATACATGTATAGTATATCAACATTCTATTACACACTCACATTACATATGCAAGGATACATATGCATTCACATCCAATATTTCTTACATAGTTCCATATTTAACCACATATATATCTGCACAAGTATGCTTACATACAAGCAGTCAACTATCCTTATATATATCACGTAGAATATATTCAATTCAGTATATGTATATATACAACACCATATATATATACTATAGCACAAGCTTTATATCAATACAGTACACACACACATGTATACACAAGACATATCCATATATAAATTTTATTCACTTTTTTATTCACATATATTCACACGATATATATGCACATTTAAATACATACCAGTATTGTATAATTTGGCATACCTACTTATGTACATCTATACACACAATTTAGTAAGCCAATATATTTTACACACTACTTATGATCCATATCCAAATGTAGTTATACATATATATACATATCTTACTACATCAACTCATACAACCATATTTATAGTATGCATACACATATAATTATTCTTATGTACACAATCATACACTATTATACATTCAAATATACTTCCAGTTAGACTTACCAACAAACATCCATATACTAACACATATAAAATAAATTTATTTACACACCAATACATATTCACACAGATACTCCGCATATCTAAACACCTATCCGTTAGGCACCCATATACAAATATATCTTCTAACCTCACTTAAACGCATCATACTTTAGTATCTATACATACAGCTCTATATACATCCATATATTCATACATATACACCTTCAAATATAATCGAAGTATAGATTACCATATATATAATACATAACACTCTATTGCACAGATAATATGTTTTACGCATAATTTCACTCATCAAATACTACATTCACCTCAATCCATTCAAACAACATTACTATACACACACACACACCTATACTATAAATTACAAGAATACACATAAGTAGTCATACATATATCTATAGTGTATCTTATTTACAGATATAGCTATAGACACATATCTATATAAATACAGGCGAATACATTACAATACTTTTATATCCATGCAAACACATATCCACCCGTACATATATGTATATATTCAAACAACTACCCATGCTTAACCTCAGGGAGCTCTCTACATTGGGTTTCCTAATACCAGGGTTTTTACCCTAATACTGATCACTTACTCACCTTAGGACACAACTACACTTATGAAACATTACCCGTACTATCCTTACGAACGTCGCAGTGTAAAGACCTGCATGGGCCACCAACTGTAACGACCCGCTCCCCAGGATACCCGGGAAGTACGAATCCGTCCCAAGTATTCCTAGATCAACGAGTGTTACGTAGAAAGAGAGAAAGGAAGAAAGTAAAAGAACACTCAGGTCACTACGCACGCGCTGGGAAGTACGAGTAAGGCTCCACCACAGATAAACCAATGAGAATAACAAATGTACAACATTTCATTTATTTATTACATTGATACATCTTTACAAACACCGTCTGTACAAGGGGTACAACAATAAAAGAAACTCTAACCCAAAAGTACAAAAGGTCTACCTGGAAAAGAAACCCCAAAAGTACAATTCTCTCATCATAACCCTCACCACCCAATCTACAACTGACCACCAACTCCAAGTTCCAGCCGCAAACTCTAACATCCAACTCACACAACCTGAAAGTCAACGGGGACACGTCAACGCGTGACCCAGTAGAAACTCCTAACACTCTAGTAGAACCCAGTTTTAGAACTGGTCTACCTATCTAGGGAGGGTGGTCTAACAAGTAATGGTCTCAGGGCATAAAAGTAATCATAATACAATGTGTAAGCATCAAGGAAGAACTTGTGAACATGCATAAGTAACCATGTTATAACATGCAAGTGCTGGAGGTAAGTAGGAGAACATATTAACATGCAAGTACTGGACATTTATAATAAACAATGGAATGGATTGGCATGAGTTAACAATATTAACTTAACAGAGAAACAAGTGAGCATGGGATAATAATATTTATAATTAAAAGACAATTACTTTAAGTTATTGATTCTCATGTTTGGAAACCCGTGTAAACCGTAGGACGCTAATGAGTCGGACTTCACCCAAGGTGGGTGAAAAATGGTACCACCACCAGCGACACGGGCACTGGAGGGGCCTCTCGTAACTCCATACCTGAACGGGGCAAGGTACATGAGCGAGACTCATCTTGGTTTTTCTGTCGGACAAACAGAGTAAACCATCAATTACCGTCATGGTGCGACACGAGCACACCAACGGCCTCTCTAGCCCTCTCCTACTCCCCTTCTGGGGGCAACACATTGGGCGAGAAATCATAATTCATACGTCCGCTCCTTAACCTCTAAAGTTTACCCGTGTTTCCCCCAAACCCACATCCGACGTCTCACCCATTTTAGAATGGACTGAGCTCCCGATGTCAAACTCTTATCCTCACTCTCAGTTTTTAAAGTATTTCTTCGTTTGTCAACAAATCATCTAGCGGTCTCGACTACCGCTTTTTCATCTCTCCATCTCTTTCATAATTTCACCGATGTTTTAATTCAACAACGACCATCGTCTTTGCATTCATACTAAGAGCTTCGACATGCTCCATTTGATATAACAAATTCATGAACCATAAACTTATTTCTCTAGTATATAACAAAACATATCAACATTTAACATTGAACTAGCTTACTCATTAACATGAAGCTTGATAACATCATTATTATCACATGGGACATACGTATGATAAGCTTGAATACAAAATTTAAACAAAACTTAAGACAAAGCATAATAGTAGCATGATGTATGAATCTGTCTAAACTGTTACAGCAGAAAGAACATCACTTTTAGCCTATCTATTATCAGAATTGGTCTCTGGTTTCTTCACGAAAGTTGCGGATATGGGTGTTTTCCTTCTACTGATCAATTTTTGTAAACTCAGTTGATATATGTGATTTATGGTGGATTTTCTCCTGACAGGTATAATTTCGGCATTCTGAACCCGAAACTGAGTCCAGTTCAAGTCCATTTTTCAACAAGTTATAGACAGAATTAAAATCTAAGAAAATCATGGGTTGACGATCTTGAAGTCAGCTTTCCAACGGCATTAAGATCATAATATTTTATAAAGTGTGCATGGAGTTCTATTCGTTTTACTGAAAGGTGTCAAAACTGTCTAAAAACAGACCAGTTTTAGAAACTGAATTTTTACCCCAATTTTCATTACGAATTTGCAAAACTTGTAAAAATGAAAGTTGTTAAGAACTTCAATATGAGCAACATATTTTTTTTCATGTATTTCTATTTAGCCAATTAAGTGCAGCAAGCTACCAAAGTTTCAGCCAATTCTGTGTAAATTTCTGAATGTTGTTCATCTAACTAATTCCACATAACATATTAACATAAATGGAATTCCTAGTCCTAAAACTAAATCCTACTATAAGTGAAAGGAATTTCTACCTTAGAGTCCTTACTCTAAAATCCTTAAGCTTTGGCCCCTCTTCTCCTATGCTTCCGTCAATCCATTAGCTTCTTTTCCTTCAAGCTCCAAACACCAAAAGCAAGATGTGGTTTGTTTGGCCATGGTTGGAGAGGAGGATGATGAAAAAAAGTTCCTAGTTTTATTTCTCATTTTTCCTTTTTCTTTCTTTTCTCTCTTTCTTTCTTTTAAATTTCATCTAAAGCCTAATCATCATGGTAAGAATTAGGGTGGTGGCAAGTGGGGGGTTAGGTGGCATGTTTAGGTTGCAAATGACTAAGAGGGAGACACCTAAGGGCTAAGGTGGCATGCTCACAAAATTAGGGTTTTCTAATTTTTGATAAAAAGGAAATACACTCTTTAACACCTAACCCACATACATATACCATGTATTTCACTTCAATACTTCATTCTTTTTAATACCAATGATGTTTAAAATTATTTGAAAATAATTTTGGCTTTATAAAAGTTAAAAAAAATTATTGAAAATATACTCAATATTAATACACATGAATACGTCCAATAATACGTATATCATACTCATAATTATGAATACGAGATATTACAAATTCTCTCAAGCTCCCACTTCAACAATTAATACCGTCATCAAATCTTTTCTTTCTCCCCCTTTGTAATCACCAAAAGTGGATTAATGAAGTCACAAAAATGTTCCATGCAAAAAAACCATTATTAAATGTAGCGTGCAATTTGCATGAGTTTTCCAAAGAATAGACCATTCAAGCTCATAGAATTTCATAACAAGACTTCTACACCGTTGTGCAAGTGTAGTGATATAGACAATAAAGTACAAGAGGAGATTCAATTTCAGAAAATCAACCAAATCAATCCACATTTTCCAATTTTCATGAATATCTGTAGGATTGATTTTTCCCACATCATCAGAGATGAGTTCAAGTTACCAAACCCCAAAACATGGCCTAAAAGGACTTTTAATGTGGAGTGGCATTGCTTGACGAGTTATATACACCAACACTAATGATTACCCAGTTAGCATAAGTTGGATACTCGTGGGTTGTGTATTAGCCATGAAGTGTATCCATTTTTCATACGGAGCAATTTTCATTTTTTTCATTTGCAATTCTTTTGTGCTCAATTTTTATTCTTGGCTAAACACATTATATCCCTTAGAAAATTCAGAAATTAACCATCCCTACATTCACTTTCCATTATTCTTCAAAAGAATCTCCAAAAACACTAAAAAGTCAACTATCGTGAAAGTGCAAATGTAGGTTTAGAAGTCAAATTTGAAATTTTTGAGACATGTCATGGCTACTAAAAAGATAACAACATGTTCGTGTAGCTACAATAATAATGAATTAACTTCTACAAGGGATAGATTTGAACATTCATACGATACAACTTAAGATAAATCATAAAGGTTATTCTTTTAAGATCATTTTTTTTAAAAAAATTCAGAAATAAAAACATTAAAAATCATGCATACATGCACACAAAACAAAATAAAAACAAGCATGCAAAAATAATCTATGAAGGTATGCAATGAAATACAAAGAGGGATAAAAATTATACCTTCTCGTCGCTATTTGGCTAAGGAGCTAGAAATAGAATGATACTTTAAAAATTTGCTCCACGCTAAACCACCATCACACATACATGAAAGGTGTTAAGTGTGACCATGGAATCCAACAAGGTCCACTAGTGTTAGCCAATATTGTTTTAGGAACCCACACTTGTTTAAACTTGATATTTGTGTTCCTAAATTTACAATAATATGATGTGTAGCCTACACTATCACAAGTAAAGCACTTTGCATATAAGTTCTTTGCAATAGAGGGTACATTGTGGAATTTCTTGAATTTTGGCTTTTCAACGTTTTCAAACCAAATCCAAGTCCTCTTCTATTATTGCCATATAATTGATTCTCTAAAATTGTATCCAACGATTGTTTTCCCATAGAGAATTTCTTAGTGGCAAATTCAAGATTAGAAACTTTAGATTTTAACAATTTATTTTCATCCACAAACAAAGTACATTTACTTATAAAAGCTCTCTTGTTTTCCTCTTCCTTATTTTCAAATTCAATCATTTTTGTTTTAAAGTCATTATCCAACATGCAGAATTTATCATTAAGCTCTCTAATCACATAGTCTTTTTTAGTTTCGAGCTTAATCAAATCAAGTTTAAGCATGCTAATATTATTCAACATGGAAGGACAAGAGAGACAAGTTGCTTCATCATTAAAGCTTGATTTTTCCTTTTTCAATATATCAATAGTAGAGTCACGAGCAACAATTTCAATTTTCAATTTTTCAATCTCCTTAGACATATTATATTCAGATTGTTGCATTTCAAAGTTCTCATTTTGATAATCATCTATAGTGGACTCAAGCTCTACTATTTTATCTTGCATTTCTTTACAAAGAGTAAGGAGTTCAGCTTTACTACCAGAAATTACCTCATCGTGTATTCCCATCAATGCCATGCATGAGATGGCTACATGATCATCCTCCTCACTCTCAGCTTCGCTGTCCATATCTCAAGTTAGCACCTTGGATTTTCCTTTTTTCTTAGCAATCTGAGTTGTCTCATGTGGGCAGTCCCTCATTCGATGTCCTCTTTTCTTGCATTTAAAACAAGTCATTCTATTAGTAGCATTCTAATCATAAGTTTGCTTAGAAGACTGAAAAAAGTTAGAGCTATTAAACCTGGGTGCCATTTCTGTTCTCCCTTGCTTGGTCTGGACATACTTTCTGAAATTTCCCACCATTAGCGCCATGTTGTCATCATCATCCTCTTCTTCGCTAGCTTTCAAAGCAAGGGGTTTTATGGCTTTCTCTTTCTCCTCAGGTTTCTCTCTTGCTTCAACATTTTGCAATTCTAACTCATGGGCCATCAAATTACCAATAAGGTCCTCCACCTTCAATTGAGACAATACCTTTGCTTCCTGGATGGCAGTGTCCTTTGGTCTGAAAGAGCTTGGCAATGCTCTTAGGATCTTCCTCACTTGATCGAGGCTATCATATGGATTTCCAAGCGAACTAGACTTGTAGACTGTGTCGGTGAACCTCGCATACATCTCTGATATGCTCTCTGATGGTAGCATGTGAAATCCCTCGAACTCTGCACTCAAAAGAGACAGTCTAGACTCCTTTACATGTGATGTTCCCTCGTGCGTCACATCCAAAGTATGCCATATCTCCTGCGCAGTTAAACAATGTGAGATTCTATTATATTCAGATTTATCAAGTGCACAAATGAGAGCATTCATAGCTTTAGCATTTAAAGAATAAGATTTCCAATCATTATCATCCCATTTGTCATTTGGGTTTTCAATCTCAACATTATCTACTTTAATTACAGGCAGTTTATATCATTTTTCAATTATTTGCCAAGCCTTGTAATCTACAGAAATGAGGTAAATTTTCATTCGATTTTTCTAATATGCATAATCACCTCCATTAAATCTAGGGTGAAGGGAAACAAACTGACCCTCAGAAAAATCACTATCCATATGGTTATTCAAGGTCAAACCTAGGCTAGATCCTAAAATCTGCTCCGATACCACTTGTTGGATCTAGATCCTAGCCTAGAGGGGGGGGGGGGGGTGAATAGGCTTATAAAATAATTCATGCAACCCATGAACAAACTCATGCGGTTATAGCAGCAGCAGAGTAAATAAAATGCAGACACAGAGTACACAACAGATTTACCCTGGTTTGGTCCCCCCAACGACCTACTCCAGCCCCAAAGTAGATACTAGTATTGAATAGTGCAATAGGTACAAAACCACAAGTTAGAGCACGCTCAGAGCACCCTCTACGTCTCTACACTTGCCTGGCTCTCAGTACCCAACTCATTGTGTTTTCTCTCACTATCAATCCTAGTAACGCTTTTTACCAGCTAGTCCCAAACTAGCTGGGTCCCACTTGTCTAGCCCCAACCAGACAAGTCCCAAAATAGTCACAAAATATAGGTAAAGTTTCCCATATAGAGAACGTTACACTAAGACATGAAAATAAAGAGTAAGGGGTTTAGAAATGCTTAGGTATTGTCCGTGTAGGCGTCTCTATCAATCAGCACGTCGTCAGCTCTAATCTGACGCAAAGGTGTCTCAATCCGACTCCTGGATGTCAAATTATAGCCCTTTGAATTCTGGTACGCAAATAGGTCTGTGCGTAAAGCAGCTGCAGTTCAAACTTAATTAAGCTCGGTCGGTGCACTCAGTAATTCTTTAATAATCCACGTCAGCATCTAATTCACAAATTAATTCCTCCTTCGTTGATTTCATGGAGCAGCACACGCCACGTCAGCAACTTTTAAGTTTTTGCCTTCGTTTTGATTTCGATGCGTTGAGTAAATCTCGGCTGTTGATATTTGTATCTCACATGATCGTGCAGCTCGCACACGTCATCCCATGCAAATGATTCTCTTCGCTTCGAAAGACTGCAGCGGAGATCTCCCTTTGAACAGCGACGGCGGTCTCCGTCAACAGCGGCGGGCTTCATGCAGCTCTTCGACGGTGTCTTCTTTGGTTGACCCAGCGACGACGACGACTTTCAAGCAGTGGCGTTCTCGTTCAACAGTGACGGCGGCGTCTTCGAACTTGATGGCATGCAGCAGATCTTCTCCGACATCAGCAGCACCTCCGGTGATCTTCATGACAAGGAGATGGCCTTTGCAGCGACAAATCCTTCAACAGCGGCGGTGGGGACAACTTCGTGGTGTGGCGGCGTTAGACTCCGACACCTCGTCTTCGACGGCACTTGCGGCTTCAACGGTGATGGAGATGACTCCGACGGCAGCACCGCTGAAACTCCCCTTGCTTTGACAATGTCGACACGAGACTTCGATGGCGGCTACAGTTCGGATGTCGGTGTCTACGGTGATACTGCGATGCTTTTGAACGTCGGTGATCTCTTCACGTTAGAGCATGCATGCGGCGCTCTCGATGGTGTAGATGACAGCGTTCCACGGTGACGGCGTTCTTTCGACGGCGAGGTCTTCAACTTCTCTTTGTTTTTCTTTGTAGTCTCTCCCTAGGGTTTTTATGTAACAGCCACAACTTTCTTATTGTGTAGCCCTCGTCACAATTTCTTTGATTGCCGCAAGCCCCTCTTTAATTTTTGTATGGCCGTGCTCTTGGTTTAATGGGATGATGGGTTTTTATTGGATGCCCTAGGTCTTTTGTGCGGCCATGGAGTTTGTTGGCAAGGGATGTGGTCAAGTAATTGGAAGTTTGGACTTTGATTGAAAGTTTGTATTTTACTAGGAATTGGTATTGGCTAAGGAGTTTGTGTGGCAATAGGATATGTTCCAATAACCAAATAAGATTTGGCTCCATCTCTTCATATTGGACCAAGTCCAAGTTGCTTTAGCCAAAGCTCTCTCTCTCTCACCCAAATAGCTATATGAATAGCAATATCCCCAAATGTTGAAAGAATCATCGTTTTGCCAATCCTGAAACACACTAAACTCACTCGTCAAATATACAAACACGTTTCTCATCATCAAACCAAGATCCTAGATCGTTGCTTCCAACAATAACTGGATTAGTTTACTTTCTGAAATCAAACTGAGTAGATTACATTTCTCTGCTGAAAGTTGTCGTGCACATTCTAAAGAGTGAACTGAGCGTTACATATTTTTCCTTCTCCACATATCTTGAGCATTATTTCTGTACTTAAAATCATTGGTGAATCTCCCTTTAGCGAATCTTATATTGGCATATCCCCCTTGCTATAAAAGTCCATGCTCCATTACCACAAAATCAAAAAGAAAAAATACATGTATATCTCTCTATCTTTTGATTTGGGATTCCTATTGTATATATTACAAAAAAAGAAAGAAAAAGAAGAGCGAAAGAAAAAAAAGAGCTAAAGAAAAAAAAAGAGAGCAAAAAGGAAAAAAAGAGGGCAAAAGAAGAAAAGAAAAAAAAAAGAGATTCAGAAAAGAAGTTCATGCATGATCCAATTTCATTTCATTTCTTTCTTCACTCTTCTATTTTTTATATATTTTTTTGGAGCTTCAAAAATGGGAAAAAGTCTTATTGTTTTATCCTATGCCACCACGCTTATGGATAAGCTTGGGGGAGGAGATCCAATGATGTGTGTGAGAGTGACTACTTGTCTGTGCATGAAAACCTAAGCTAGGTAATTTTCTATACTCAGGGAGATTACTAGAAGTATTACGAAGTCCAGGAATTGAGACTTGGCATGCATTTCATGAAAACCACTCCTTTCTATTCTCATTGCTTCGTATTGTGTGATACCTTTTATACTCCAAATAGAAAGCTATCAATTAAAAAGTGTGTGGTCTATGATTATGTATATTACTTTAGATGCTTCAGACGATGCTAATTCTAGAATGATTTCATATTTCATATTGTTTTGATATTCTTGGGTTTCTATATCGAATGCATCCTTATATGATCATGATATCGAGATAAAAATCTTTGGCATGTTTTTACTTGGTGTGCGCCATTTGAGCAAGCAAATCCACGTCCTGAGAAAGTGATCTAGCACCTCCCTCTTAGTTTTCTTTTCAATCTTCTTTTTCCTTTTTCCTTATTTTTACCCGTCGGGTTCGCTTTTTACTCATCTTACACGAGGACGAGTAAGAGGTAAGCTTGGGGGATTTTGATTGCTCCTTATTTTACACCTTTTTTCTGCATGTTTTCATGTCATTTCGATCACCCATATTGCATTTTCCATGATTATTCGACAATATCGTGTGGCTTTTCACTATTTCTTGTTTTTGTCGTATTTCAGGAGATATGGAGGGATCTGGAACGAAAATGAGATCAAGGGACTTTCGTGCATACCTGTCACGCCCCGCTTCCCTAAAATGGAGGCGAGACGTGAAAAGGTCCACACGAGTGTGGAGCTGTGAAGCGCCAAACCCGATAAGCGTCAATAAAACATAAGCAGGTCCCTGTAACCACAAACGGAACAACAATAATAACACAAGGAGAGACATAAATGAAATCTCAAATCTTAGAATTTGTCCAACATGAAAATTAAGTTCAACATCCAGAAAAGCCACCAGGCTAAAAGAAAGAGTCTAAAGGCCCAGAACAAGGCCAACAAAAGGGACACCATAACAAGGTATAGGTGCCACGCACCGACAACTAAACAGTAGTCTAAAACAAAAAGGGGAAGCTCAACGAAGACACTAGGACTGGTCCCCCGTGTCCACGTACTCCTCGCCAAACACAGGCTCGGGCTCGGCATCAGCAAACACCTCGTCCTTAACGATGTACTCAGGCTCAGGATCTAACATGTGTCACCCAAAAGAGTAAAGGGGCACATGTCAGCAAGTCTAAAAGACTTGGGCAAGAAAACTGAAAGTAAGGCAAACTAACAACCTAGCAGTTATAGTATGCATGACATGGCAGTTATAACATGAGTGCACAAGTAAGACATGGTGAATATTAAGTACAAGAGAACAATTTATCAGGACAAGTCAAGAGTAGCCAAGCTACTAACAATCTCAATCTTTTCACTAGTCACGTTTCAAGTTGTTTGTAGATGTTTACGCCTTACAGCTGAATGGTTTGACATTCACACTGATTGGCCGCTTAACACTACCCCAGAACCCAGAGTTTACGTCTTACAACTGCAGTTGCTGATCGGGCAGACTCCCAGTTGAATGGCCGCTTAACTCTTACCCCAATACCTACATGTGAACGAGCCAAGGTCCCTGTACATGAGCTCAGTAAATGAGCCAGGGTTGCCCCGCACAAGAGCTCGTTTCCTGGATCACAACCAGGAGCGTATTTCATTTGGCATAGGGGTGCACCTAGCCTCAATCATTTCACAAGGTGTAGCGGAGCTACGCAATCACGGGAACACTTAAAGAATGCAATGGCATGACAATTAATTTGCGTACCGTTAATGGAAATTAAACATGACATGGTAGTTATGCAACATGATAAATGTCGGATCTAGCTTCGTTGTCAAGCTAGTTCCTAAATTTGTGCCTAGGCGAGTATCATTTCGTCGCCTAGTCTCTTTTACGCCTACAACAAGCAAATGGCCTAAGACATGGCACAAAACCCTAAGTTGCAAGTTTCACTTGCCTAGCACCGAGGATGACGATCACGAAGGTTCGTCACACAAATGCTAACTACGGAGATGAGATCGCTGTTATGGAGAAACAATCATCAAAACAACATTCATTTCATTAGGGTTTCACAAATACACAAATGGGTTAAGAGAACATTAAGAGGTCGATTTATTACCGTATCGGAAGCGGAAGAATGATGCCGAGCAAGCACGACAACGGAAGAAACGCTCCGGGGAACCTAGGGTTCAGATCTGGAATGGATGGGGAAAATATGGAGAAATGGGGTTTTGGGGATTTTGGGGATTTTGGGGGTTGGAGATGACCTAGAGCATAGTGGTTGGTCAAAATGGAGAGGGGGAGAAGCTCTTGATGAAGGAGGAAGGCTAGAGAAAGGTTGGGGAAGATCAGAGGTCAAGGGGGAAGGAAAGAAGCCATTAGAAGAGAAAGAAAGAAAAGAAACGAAGTGGGGTATTTATAGAAAACGTCTTGGCGGCTGCCCAGAAATTAGGGTTTCGACACTATTAGTCGGTCAAAGAAGGTTTGCTGACCGACTAGTTTAACAACCAGTCGGTCAGTCGATTAACTGTGACCGACTAACACCAAGCAGCGAAAGTAGGGAAAATCTGGGTAATGAATTAGTCGGTCTGTGAAGGCCCGTCGACCGACTAGTTTGCAACCTAGTCGGTCGGTGAGTGTTCATGTACCGACTAACGATAAACAGTAACGTAGGTGAAATCTACTGACAGAAACTAGTCGGTCTGAGAGCAAGTTCTGACCGACTAGTTGCGCATCTAGTCGGTCGATGGTTGTTCTTAGACCGACTGAAAGTAAACAGTTACTCCTGAATAATTTACAAAGCCCACTAGTCGGTCCATGAAGGTTTGCCGACCGACTAAATCGTCATCTAGTCGGTCGGTTCCCCTTCTTGTACCGGCTAACGTGCACAAAAAGTTCCGAAATGGAGCGCGAAGCTCCGGGATCGATTCCTAAGACTCCTAGGCTTGATCTAACGATAAGATATGACCGATATGAAGCCCGTCACGAATGACTTACTCCAAAATCGACGATTATAAGGAAGAAGCTAGAAAAACACGACGAAACGATCGAAAATGAAAGCTACGGAGACGAAAATCACACATGAGGAGAAAATCCACCAAAACATATATATATATATATAATATAATTAATCCATATACATGAAAACCAGTCGTTACATCCTCCCCACCTGAAGAAAAATTCCGTCCTCGAAATTTCCCAACACTCACGTGTCCGGAAACAAAAGTGGGTTGCGCTCTCGCATCTCATCCTCATTCTCCCAAGTAGACTCTCCAGGCGAGCCGTGTCGCTACATCACCCTCACAAGATTGACAATCTTGTTTCGAAGTGACTTCTGACGCCTGTCCAGAATCTGCACTGGCTGCTGGTCATGCGTCATATCAGGACGAACGGTAATCTCCGATAAATCCACAGCATGAGATGGATCGCTAATGTACCGACGAAGCTGCGACACATGGAAAACATTGTGAACTCCTTCCAAAGATGGCGGCAAGGCTAAGCGGTAGGATACCTCGCCAACTTTCTCCAGAATGTCAAACGGTCCAATGTATCGTGGGCTCAACTTCCCTCACTTCCCAAAGCGAATCACACCACGATTCGGGGAAATCCTCAGAAACACGTGGTCGCCCAGCTGAAACTCCAAAGGACGATGTTTAGCATCCGCCCAATGCTTAAAACGCTCCTGAGCAATCCTCAACCTCTCCCGAATGTTCCTGACAACATCCACAGCCTCCACAATCATCTCAGGTCCCAACAGCTCCCGATCACCAACGTCATCCCAACTCAATGGCGATCGGCATTTCCTCCCATAAAGAGCGGCGAAAGGCGCCATG
Source organism: Scilla litardierei (assembly GCA_030789695.1). Classification (NCBI taxonomy): domain Eukaryota; kingdom Viridiplantae; phylum Streptophyta; class Magnoliopsida; order Asparagales; family Asparagaceae; genus Scilla; species Scilla litardierei. Next base: position 106,660,375 of record CM061142.1, read on the forward strand.
CCAATACTCGCCTGGAAGCTGTTGTTGTAAGAGAACTCTACCAGATGTAGCTGGTCCTCCCACGAAACCTTGAAATCCAATATGCACGCCCTCAGCATGTCCTCCAAGATCTGAATCGTCCTCTCGGACTGGCCATCTGTCTGCGGATGGTACGCCGTGCTGAAACTCAGACGCATACCCAAACTCTTCTACAAACTCTGCCAGAACTGTGATGTGAAACTCGAGTCTCTGTCCGACATGATACTCACGGGGACTCCGTGAAGTCGTACGACCTCCTGCACGATTCACGTTACATCACTATCTAAACTAGGAAAAGGAAATAAAAACGGAGAGTAAAAGAATTTACCTCCATATATCTCCTTGCTAGCGCCTCAGTGGACTGTCCCATCCGGAATGGAATAAAGTGCGCTGATTTGGTTAATCGATCTACGATCACCTAAATCGCGTCATTCTGCTTCGGACTCCGAGGTAATCCAGTCACGAAATCCATAGTGATGTGTTGCCACTTCCACTCTGGAATCGGAAGCGGTTGTAGCAACCCTGCCGTACGCTGATGCTCCGCCTTCACTTGCTGGCAAATCAAACACATGGCTACACTCCGAGCCACACTCCTCTTCATACCATGCCACCAATAATTCAGATGAAGATCCTGGTACATCTTAGTCCCACCAGGATGCACAGAATACGGCGAACTGTGTGCCTCCACCATCAAATCCTCTCGGATATCCCCAGTTGGCACACACAACCTGGCTCCAAACCTCAGCAAGCCATCCTCATGAATCAAAAAGTCAGTCCGCAGACCGGCTTCCACCTGCTCCCGAATCTTCACCAGCTTCAGATCCTCAGCCTGGCCAGCCTTGATCCGATCCACAATCGTCGACTGTACCTGCATACACATCAACGAAGAAGCCTCCCCAGGAAGGACAATCTCCACACCAGACTCGCAAAAATCCTGCTGTAATCTCCACTGCGAATTCAAAATCATCACCGATGGAAGCCTACTCAGCGCATCAGGAACCACATTCACCTTGCCAGGGTGATACTGCAAATCGATCTCATAATCCGCCATGAGCTCCAACCATCGACGCTGTCGCATGTTGAACTCCTTCTGAGTAAAAATATACTTCAAGCTTTTGTGATCGGTAAAAATCTTCACTTTCTCACTCAGCAAGAAGTGCCTCCAAATCTTAAGAGCAAACACAACGGCAGCCAACTCCAAATCATGCGTCGGGTAATTCTTCTCATGAACCTTGAGCTGGCGAGACGCATACGCCACAACATGCCCGTGCTGATGCAAAACACAACCGAGACCCTTACCAGAAGCATCGCAAAAGATCTCAAATCCACCGCTGCGATCAGACACAACAAGAATAGTGGCAGTCGTCAATCTCTTCCTCAGAACACCAAAAGCATTCTCACAATCACCCGACCAAACAAAAGGTACATCCTTCCGCGTCAATCTGGTCATCGGCTCAGCAATACGGGAAAAGTCCTTAATGAAGCGCCGATAGTAACCAGCAAGTCCAAGGAAACTCCGGATCTCAGACGCTGACTGCGGAACAGGCCACACCATGATGGCCCTGATCTTCTCAGGATCCACTGAAATACCATCTCCAGTCACCACATGCCCGAGAAAAGCAACCCTGTCCAGCCAAAACTCGCACTTCGAAAACTTAGCATACAGCCGATGCTTCCTCAAAATCTCCAACACCGTCCTCAAGTGCGAGGCATGCTCCTCCTCCGACTTAGAATAGATCAGAATGTTGTCAATAAAGATAACGACAAACTTATCTAAAAAGTCATAGAAAAATCAGGTTCATCAGATTCATGAAAACTGCGGGTGCATTGGTTACACCGAAAGGCATAACCACAAACTCGTAGTGTCCATACTTCGTCCAGAACCCTGTCTTCGGAACATCTCCCTTCTTCACCTTCAACTGACGGTAACCACTCCTCAGATCCAACTTCGAAAACACCCTCGAACCTCCAAGCTGATAAAAAATATCATCGATGCGAGGCAACGGGTATTTATTCTTGATGGTCACCGCATTCAACTCCCGATAGTCCACGCACATGCGACGCGAACCATCCTTCTTCTTCACCAGCAGCACCAGTGCTCCCCACGGAGACACACTAGGATTGATATAACCCTTCTGCAAAAGCTCATCCAGCTGCTTCCGTAATTCCTCCAACTCAGCGGGTGCCATACGATACGGCGCCTTCGAAATCGGTTGCGCTCCCGGAACAAGATCAATAGAAAATTCTAGAGCTCGATCAGGTGGCAACACAGACATCTCCTTGGGGAAGACGTCGTCAAAGTCCCGCACAACCGCTGGCCTCTCCAGCTCCATCCGCATAGCCACAAACTCCACCGGCCTATCCCGAAATCTGACAGGACCAAGCGAGCTGCTACCACGGCTGAACTCAAATACTGGGTGTCCGGGAATCTCGAACACGACCTTCTTCCTCCGACAGTCGATCGTAGCATAGAAGCTCGCAAGCCAATCCATCCCAAGAACTGCATCATAGTTGATGATGTCGTGGACAATGAAATCAGCGTAAAGCTCATTTCCACAGACCACCAACGGGTAAGAATTGCAACCACAATGCACCGAGACCACGCCATGCCTGTAACGATATTCCAACTCTTGGGAAGAAGGGACGTCGACAAGGAATGCTTCTCTACGAAGCTCCGAGAAATAATGCACATCGATGCACCGGAGTCAAAGAGGACTCGTGCAGGAAAAGTGCACACCAAAATCACACCTAACAATCAATTAACAATCAAACCCTAGTCTAGCAAACAATCATGTTCAAGCAAACAACATAATCTAACAATCAAAACTAGCTAGGAAAGTAACAGCTAGATTGAGAATTACATGCGATAACCTCATCCATAGCCTCGCTCTCCACACCGGTCATCAGAAAAGCCTGCCTCCTCGGCGGAATAGCCTGCTAAAAAGTCTGCCTCTGTGGAACAAGAGATGATCCACGTCCAGCAGGAACAGACGCCCGCTGCTGCAACAGGTGCCCTCCGCAGCTGATTCGCATGCCGACAATCCTTCGCGACATGAGAAGCATCACCACAAACCAAACACTGGCCCAGAAACTTCCTACACTGATCCTTGATGTGGCCATGCTTGCCGCAGAAATGGCAAGTCTTCTGAATAGGCCCTCCTGGCCTCTTGAACTGAGCTGGCTGATTAGGCTTGAAACCAAGCATAACCACCGCCCTAGCCTGCTCCATAGGCCTCTTCCCAGCACCAAAAACATGTCCTCTCCTCTGACTCAGGTTCAGCTCCTGCCTCCTCGCAGCGACCAGAACCTTCTGATAAGAGTCTAGATCAGAGGAAGACACAAAACTCTGAAGCTCCAAAGCAAGTCCCTGCAGGAACCTCTGAGCCCTCTCATCAGCATCCTGCACCATCTTCGGTGCGAACCGACTCAGCCTAGTGAACTCTTGGTGGTACAGGTCCACCGTCAAGCTCCCTTGCTTTAGATCAATAAAGCGCTGCAGCATCTCCTTCCTAGCAGCCTTCGAGAAGATCTCCTCATCAAACCTGGACTTAAATGTAGCCCAAGCTATCGGCTCCACCAGCATCTTCTCTTCCGCATCCCACCAGTTCCGAGCATTATCCTTGAGTTGCCTCTTCGCCAAATCAACCCATCCAGCCGGGGTGATCTTGGCCATCTTCAAGTTATCCTCAATGTTCCGAATCCACTCATCGGCAGCCAGAGGACCCTCTGACCCATCAAAATATGCGGGACCCAGCTCCCGAAATTGCTTCGCTCCCGGCTCGGAGCGAGGGGTATCCGGAAGTGCCCTAGCAGCTCGAGCAACTGGAGCATTCTGGACTTGCAGGAGCACGCCCTGCTGCACCTGCATCATCTGAAGCATCATTCACATCATCTCTCCATTGGTGGGTTCCCGCTCAGGCTCCTCATCATGAGGGGGCGCACCACTACCTCCACCTCGGGTGAATCGCCTTCTTGCCATCTAATGACACAAAAAACGAAGCAGATTAGACTCATAGCTTATGACTCGGACGTCGAACTTAGTTTATTGGACATTCTAATATTATTATCGTCATTCCGATAATCGCAGTTACAGAAGAGGACCTGCATGGGCCACCAACAAAACCTGTCACGCCCCGCTTCCCTAAAATGGAGGCGAGACGTGAAAAGGTCCGCACGAGTGTGGAGCTGTGAAGCGCCAAACCCGATAAGCGTCAATAAAACATAAGCAGGTCACTGTAACCACTAACAGAACAACAATAATAACACAAAGAGAGACAGAAATGAAATCTCAAATCTCAGAATTTGTCCAATAGGAAAATTAAGTTCAACATCCAGAAAAGCCACCAGGCTAAAAGAAAGAGTCTAAAGGCCCAGAACAAGGCCAACAAAAGGGACAACATTGTTGAATATTGGACTCCCCGGATTTGGTTTTGGATGATGAGCAAACATAAATACTTCATGAACTAACAATTTGTGAGCGCAGTATTGGAGATCGTCGCCAATTTCACGAGAATATTCAAAGCGACATCTCAACACTTCCAAAAGCTCGTATTCAAGCCTAAAGCTTCGTTGAAGCTCTTGCGACGCTTTGGAAGTAATGAAGATTCAATCGAAGCTCTCAAAGACCGTTTATTAAGGTTTTATTTATAGTCTTTTAGTTTCGATTGATAGAATGTTAAGCCTTGAGTATATCTTACGTTTCTATCTTCATTACGCTCATTTCGTAGCTCTAGGTTTCTTGCACAAGTTCACTCTAACTTCCTCGAAGCGTCGCGCTTCGATTCGGACTTTGTTGTGCATGTTAGTTGGTACAAGAACAAGTACTGACCGACTAGATGGTGATCTAGTCGGTCGGCCACTGTTCTTGGACCGACTAGTTTCAGTCAGTTAATTCTTAGCTCTTTACTGTTTACAGTTAGTCGGTCTATGTTGACTCACCGACCGACTAGTTTGTGAACTAGTCGGTCAGTGATGCTTCTTTGACCGACTAGTTGAGACTGACTGTTCACTCTAAAATTCTCCTAAGCTACTGTTTACCGTTAGTCGGTCTAAGAACGTTTGATGACCGACTAGTTGACAATCTAGTCGGTCAACTTTTGTTCTTGGACCGACTAAGTCAACTTGCCTTCAGACTATGTTGTTTTGCCTCTTAGTCGGTCTACGTTCATTGGATGACCGACTAGTTGTGAAACTAGTCGGTCAGACAGTGTTCTTGGACCGACTAGTTTTCTAGGTCTGAAATTCAATCTCTTCTCAGATCTGCTCTTAGTCGGTCCATGCTTTGTGACTGACCGACTAGTTGATGAACTAGTCGGTCAGTGAGTGTTCTTTGACCGACTAGATCTCACAGATTTCTTTCCGTTGGAGATTGACCTAACTTGTTTTTATGGGACCCTATAAATACGAACCTAGGTCATTTCTATCTTCAATAGAGCTGCCATTAAGAGATTCATTGAGTTCTAAAGAGATAGCTATTCTCCCTCAAATCTAAAGCTCTCTTCCTCACAAGAAACCCATTCTCTCTCATTTCTAGATCTAGAGAGAAGCTTGTTCTTGGTGAGCTCTTCAAGCTATTGCTTGATTCAAGTTTCCAAATCTTCCCTAGGCACCCATTGCTGCTCATTTCCTTGGTGCTAGGGTTTGGTAACTTCATCTTCCTCAAATCCTTCATTCCACCTTTTGGGTAAGAAAAACTCAAGGTATAGGATTTTGTGGTAAGAGTATTTATTTCATATTAAACTCTTTTATATTGCTTATTGGCTCTCTCGGTTGTGAGAGAAGTTTGTGATCCCGGGTTGTGGGATTCACTTTGCCATTGCATGTATGATTTGATCTTGTGAAGGTTTTTCACAAGATATTCATAGTGGAAATCTTGAGTTAGGGTTTCTAACTCAAGTATCCGGAAGGGATCCGGGTGGTTGAGACGTAGGATCACCGGGAACAAGTCGGGGAGACTTGGGTGGATCCGAACCCATTAACTTCAATTGTTAGCATTGTTAATTTCATTGTTGTCATTCAATTTAAGCTTCCGCAAATTGACTTGGTAGTTGTGTGCAATTTAATTTGGAATAATACGCCTTATTATTTTAAAGTACTATTCACCCCCCATCTAGTACTTGTGCAGTAGCTGGTAGGGCATTACATTTGGTATCAGAGCCAGATACTCAGCTATGTCTGCCAACGACAACAAGACCGTGCCTCCACCTTCCAACTACGACACCTTCAGGAACCGTGAAGGAGCGTCATCGGTGATGGAAGGACATTCCTCTACAAGGCCTCCATTCTTCAACGGTACCAACTACGGGTACTGGAAATGTCGGATGGAAACCTTCCTCCGAAGTGCATCTTTATGGAGGACTACAATGAAGGAGTACAACGAGCCCGAAGAAGAAGATTTTGAGAAATGGACTACCGCGGAGGTCGCCGCGGAGGTAAGCAATGCCAAGGCAATGAACGCCTTGCAATGTGCATTGGAGCCCGAGGATTTCAATAAGATATGCACATGTAAGAGTGCATATCAAATTTGGAACTCTCTCCTCATACTACATGAAGGGACGAGTCGGGTAAGAGACTCTAAACTCGTTGTCGTAACCAAAGATTACGAAATGTTTCACATGCAACAGGGCGAGAAGATGAAAGAATATTACGCTCGCTTCGTTGACATAATAAACGAGTTAGAGGCCCTCGGCAAGATCTACACTCAAAAGGAGAAGTGCTTAAAGCTTATTGAAGGACTTCCCTCTTCTTGGGAAAAACGTACCTTCGCCATCGAGGAAGGTAATGACATGAACAAATATACCGTAGTTCAACTAATGGGTACTTTGATGTCATACGAGGTACGCAAAGATAGCAAGGTGAAGCTACAAGAAAAGATGAAGTCATATTTGAACCTAGATGCGCCTAAGAAAAAGGCGATTGCATTCAAGGCGGCTTCATCCACATCTTCCGATGATGAAGACTCGGAAAACGAGTTGGACTTGGAGTCCATGGCACTCATGGCCAAGAAGTTCAACCGTTTCTTCCGGAAAGGTAACTTCAAGACCAAAGGTAAATTTGGTTCTTCTAACGCCTCTTCCTCTCCTTTGTGTTTCAAGTGCAATAAGCCAGGACACATGAAAGCGGAGTGTCCTCTCAACAAACAAAAGGAGAAGTGGAAGGCGCCAAAATTCGATAAGTCCAAGAAATACAAGAAGGGGTACAAGAAAGGACTTGTCGGAGCAACATTCACCGACTCCGAGGATTCCTCAAGCGGAGAGTCGGATGATGAGAAAGTGGAGCAAGCACATATGTGCTTCATGGCAAGAGAGGAGAACGATCAAGGATCCTCCTCTTCCGATGATAGTAATGACGAAAGCGATGAGGTAACGATGGATGATCTTAGAAATGCTAACTCTCAACTTTGGTCAAAATACACTAAGTTAGTAAATAGATATACTAAGGTAAAAGATGACCTAGCTAGCATTCAAACATCGCCTAAGAATATCATCACCAACAATGACACCGTTGTTGAAGAGTTAAGAAATGAGATTGTGAATCTCAAATCTAAACTTGAACATGTTAGCATTGAGGATGCGGAAGAACATGAGATAGCGGATTTAACTTCTCAAAACTCGACTTTGAGTATTGAGAACGAGAATCTTAAATCTCGTGTTTATGTGCTCACATCGCAAATATCCGCTTTGGATACTTCTTTGCGTTCTCTCAAAGAGAAATATAAGGACACATTGGGCCGAATCAACAAATTCAACAAGGGTAAGGGCCATTTGGATAATATCCTAAAAGATTTACTTCCGGCCAAACACCACATTGGCTTGGGGTATATGATGGGAAATTCATCCAAGTCGGTCACTACTTTTGTTAGGCCAACTTCCGAAGCCTCAACGAGTGGGAGCAAACACTCTATTGGTAGTTCATCTACCAATGGTGCTTCCACCTCGTCCACACCCTCTTTCGGAAAGAAACCCACTTTGGGTGGACCTCCAAAGAAGGGGCATGCCTACATGTACACTAATAACATGCCACGTAGGAACACACGTCCTACTCCACCGTCTCACACTTATGATGATTTTTATGCAACACATTCCCGGGCACGTGCACACCAAGTGAGACACCCTCACGCACGTGTTTCCACACATGCATATGTACACCCACCTCATCATATGAATAATTCTCTTCGTGCACCATTCCATCATGTCCCGTATGCCTATCCACAACATGCATCACGTAGAAATCAACGTAGCATGCATGCACCCAATAGGATGATGGCTCCCAAAATTTTCACTATTTGGAGCCCAAAGGACACAAGCATGGACGAAAAACAAATGTACATGAATGCTTATTTTTCGGATGTTGTGCATAGTAAGAATTATGTGGGGAAGTCTAAGTCCACTTGGACTTGGCTTCCAAAGGTCTAATCCCTTGGACCCAATGACTTTGGGTACCATGATATGAAAGTGTCTATCTTTAGGTACTCAAGGAAAAGAAAAAGAAAAGGAGCATCAAATTTAAATTTAGCTCCAAAGGGAATTGGATACTCGATAGCGGGTGCTCCAAACACATGACGGGTGACGCTCGTTTGCTCTCCAGAGTGGTTCCCATTGCGAATGGAAACCGCGTCGTATTTGGAGGCAACGAGAGCGGAACCATCATAGGTGTTGGTAAAGTCAGTAACCCTTCTAAACCATTAATTAGTGACGTTTATCTTGTTAGTGGTTTAAATCATAATCTTATTTCAATAAGTCAACTTTGTGACAAAGGTTACAAAGTTAGCTTTGCGAAAGGATTGTGTCATATTTTAAGAAAGGATAATGAAAAATTATTATTTTCCGGAACTCGTCGTAAAGACATCTATATTTTGGATCTTCCTAAGTCATATGAACAATGTCTCGTTGCCAACACTAGTGAACAACACTTATGGCATCGACGCTTTGGACATGTGAACTTTGGAACACTATATAAGCTTTCAAAATTGAATTCTATTAAAGGTTTTCCGAAGCTTGTTTTTGAAAAGAAAAGTTTTTGTGATTGTTGTCAACGCGGCAAGCTTCCTAAATCTTCATTTAAACCTAAGAAAAGCATCTCTACTAAACGGCCACTAGAGCTATTACATCTAGATTTATTTGGGCCAACTAGAGTAGCTTCCTTAGGAAATGCAAGGTATGGACTTGTCATCGTAGATGACTATTCAAGATTTACTTGGGTATTTTCATTGTGTAATAAAAATGAAGCTTTTGAAAACTTCACAATTTTTGTTAAGAAAGTACAAAATCTCTTAGGAACCACCATTGTCACTATTCGTAGTGATCATGGAGGTGAATTTGAGAATGAGTCTTTTGAGACATTTTGTGATGAAGTTGGTATTACTCACACCTTCTCTTTCCCTCGTGCACCTCCTCAAAATGGTGTAGTTGAGAGAAAGAATAGGACGCTAGTGGAGTGTGCTCGCACTATGCTTGATGATAGCCAACTTGGCCATCAATTTTGGGCGGAAGCGGTCCACACCGCTTGCTATGTGTTTAATAGAATAATTTTGAGGCCCGGCACTAAACAAACTTGTTATGAATTGTTGTTTGGTAGGTTGCCTCAAGTTAAACATTTTCGTGTTTTTGGTTCGAAATGTTTTATTAAGAACACATATGGTAGTTTGGACAAATTCGATCCGAGATCCGATGAGGGGATTTTTGTTGGATATTCTACGCGTAGCAAAGCCTACCGGATATTCAACAAACGAACCTCAACGATCGAGGAATCGCTTCATGTCTCATTTAATGAAGGATTTGTTCCAACTAGAATTTCAAATGATAATGATTCTATGGTTGTTTTATGTGATTCGTTTGAAAATTCTAAGTCTAATGATTCTATTGATTCTATTGAGACTAACCCAACTAATGAAGTTCTTGAGAATGTTCCAAGTGATCAAGGTATTCCCAAACGGCTTCATTCGGTTCGTGACCATCCCCATGAGCAAGTCATTGGCAATATCTATGATAGTGTCAAGACGAGATCCCAAGTTCACCGCTTCGCAAATTGTGCCTTTGCCTCATCGATAGAGCCAAAGAATATTAATGAAGCATGCGAAGATAGCGCTTGGATCTTAGCCATGGAGGAGGAGCTCATTCAATTCGAGAGGAATGAAGTTTGGGAGCTTGTTCCATTGCCATCGAAGAACCACACCGTCATAGGGACAAAGTGGATCTTCAAGAACAAAACCGACGAAAACCAAGTCGTCGTCCGGAACAAAGCTCGGTTAGTAGCTCAAGGCTATCGTCAAGAGGAAGGTATCGATTTCGAAGAATCTTTCGCTCCGGTAGCTAGATTAGAATCAATTAGATTACTTTTGTCTTTTGCATGCCATAAGAATTTTAAATTATTTCAAATGGATGTTAAAAGTGCATTTTTAAACGGAGATGTCGTTGAGGAAGTTTACGTTTCTCAACCTCCGGGCTTCGTAAATGAAAAATTTCCAAATCACGTTTTTAAACTAAAGAAAGCTCTTTATGGTTTGAGACAAGCTCCTCGAGCTTGGTATGATCGCCTAAAGAATTTTCTTTTGGATTTGAATTTTAAAATGGGCGAAGCCGATTCAACACTTTTTATTAAGCATGCGAATAATGATATTTTATTAGTTCAAATTTATGTTGATGATATCATTTTCGGTGCTACTAACTTCGCTCTTTGCGAAGAGTTTTCTAATGTGATGAAGGAACAATTTGAGATGAGCCACATGGGCGAACTCAAATATTTCTTAGGTCTCCAAATTCGCCAAATGAACGATGCAATCTTCATCCACCAAACGAAGTACACGGTGGAGTTGCTAAAGCGATTTGGAATGGAGAATGCCTCCGGGAAAAAGACTACAATGAGCACGACTACGCATCTTGACAAGGATACGGGCGGTAAGGATGTAGACATTCGTCTATATCGAGGTATGATAGGTAGTTTGCTTTATCTTACCGCAAGTAGGCCCGATATTATGTTTGCCGTATGTATATGTGCTCGTTATCAGTCTCAACCTAAGGAGTCTCACTTAGTAGCGGTAAAGCGTATTTTTCGCTATCTAAGTTACACATTAGATTTTGGATTACTTTATCCGAGATCTAACACATATGAGTTAGTCTCATATAGTGACGCTGATTATGCGGGATGCAAATCCGACAGGAAAAGTACTAGTGGCACTTGCCATTTTATAGGAAATTCTCTTGTCTCTTGGTTTTCCAAGAAGCAAAATTCCGTATCACTTTCAACCACCGAGGCGGAATATATTGCCGCCGGTGCCGCGTGTGCTCAAGTTCTTTGGATGAGACACACACTTAAAGACTTTGGTATAAATTGTGATACTTGCCCTATCATGGTTGACAACCAAAGTGCAATATGTCTTTCCAAGAACCCGGTACATCATTCCCGTTCGAAACACATAGATGTCCGACACCACTTTTTAGATGATCATGTTGCTAAAAAGGACATCATTCTAGTGTACGTTGAAACCCAAAAGCAAATCGCCGATATTTTCACGAAACCCCTAAAGGAGGACTCCTTTGTGCGGTTGCGTCGAGAATTGGGGATTATGGGTGAATCCGAGATATAGGATTCATGTTTCATTCAATAATTTTGCATGCTATTATTTTTGGCAATATCTCATTCATGCTAGAATTATTGGATTTTTCGGGAATTTTATGTGATATCTTGATTTTTCGTTCGATTTGTGCGTAATCGTCAAATTTCTGTTTTTCGATGATTAATGGGGTAGTTTAGATGTTTATTGAGAGTTTTGAGATTTATCGTCCAAGCGTATTTTGGAGAGAACTTGATTTTCAAGTTTTTGTCTCTTTAGTCGGTTCATGTTCTGTGACCGACCGACTAGATTGAGATCTAGTCGGTCAGTACTTGAACGCAGACCGACTAAATCTTGTCAGTAATTCTTGGATTCAGCCACTGTTTGCAACTAGTCGGTTCAAGCTCATTGACCGACCGACTAGATCGTGATCTAGTCGGTCAGTGCTTGAACTGTGACCGACTAGTTGTGCCAGGGACTGTTTGGTAATTTGCGATCTCGACCGACTTAAACTCATTTTAATCGGTCTGTTCTCATTCTAATCGGTCTATTCTCTTTCTCCTCCAGCTCGAAATACCGATTCCCATCAAAACCCTTCCACTTCCGATCGATCTCTGGCCATTTTTCCGGCCATCTCCGTCGATCTCCTCCGTCGGCCCCTCGTTCTAGGTGATCTCCTCTCCTCCTAGGGTTAGATTTCCTTTCCTAGAGCTAGGGCTTGCTCGGTTTCTAGGGTTCTTAGGGTTTATCTATTTTTTTTTCGGCTAGGGCTTCTTCGTTTGATCTCCTTGTCCCGTGTCTTGCTTCGACTATGGCAAGAACACGCATTCCGATCACTCCCTCTAGCCCCTCTCCGATGACCGTTGATCCAATCTCTTCGGATCCCGAGCATCCAACCCCTCCGAAGCGTAGAGCCAAGACCACCCATCCTTCGTCGTCTTCGCCTCCTCTCAAGAAGAAGAGGACGATGACCGCTCAACCTAGAGGTCAACCGAAACCCAAACCTAAGCCTAAGCCAAAGGCCAAAATTCTTGCTTCTCAATCTTCGTTCCATACTCCTACCGATTCCGATACGGAGTATAACCCCGAGACCGAGACTCATAGGGAACCCACTCCTCCTATTCATCCCGAGTCTAGCACCCACCCTCGTACGTCTACCCGTAAGCCTAAGGGAAAGGGTCCGATGCCGGTGGGCGGTGTCGATATTTCCTTATGTCGCGATGACCCTTTGTGTCTCGCGGCGTATAACCGTATCGAACATTGCCCGCTGCTTCTGGAGCATTTCGTCCAGTTTAGCGACTTCATAGGGTTAGCTGATCTTCTGTCGTCGTCGGGTCTTCTCGATTACCTTCGATATGACCCGAAGGCGAATCCTCACCCCTACCCTAGATTAGTGAAGCTTTTCTATGCTAATAGGATCCGGGGTCAGTACGATCAGACCCACTCTGTTGAGACGACCGTTTTGGGGACTCCTATAGTCCTCACTGCGGAAATCTTAGGAGAGATTTTGGGTATCTCTTCGTCTGGCCTTCTTCCTTCTGATATCTCGGTAGATGATATTTCTTCTCTTGATCAGACCATCCTTTCAGAGATTTTCCATCAGATTCCTCCGGCCATGATTGGCGTGCCATCTAAATCATTCAAGCCAAATGCATGGGTCCTAAATCTGATTCTGAAGTCGTGCTTGCTTCCCAACTACGGCTCCTCATCTTTACCATCCCAGCCATTTTTGAAGCTTATCTATGCGATCTTCATGGGGAGCTCGATTAATTGGGCTCGAATTATACTCGATAAGATTGACTCTTTCGAGTGTATTCGAAAGTCCAATAAATCGGCTCATATCCCATTTCCTTGCATGTTGACCCTCGTGTTTCGTCATTTTCGTGTCACATTGCCTCGTGACGATGAGCGTCCCCTTGGTCCTCCCCTGAATGCGACGGCCGTCAAGAAATCTCTTGCGGCGCTTCGTCACGTTCAGAGGACGACACCTTCAGCATCTGTCCCTGCCTCTGCCAGTGCCTCTGCTACTCCCGTTGCCACCCTTGATGATGTCGTCCGGATACTTCTTCGTCACGAGTCCCACTTGGCTCGTACCGAGGAGGTAGTTTGCCGTATGGCTCGTCAGATGGGTGTTGAGCTTCATCCTTCCGTGTCTGAGGCCGAGGAGATGGACGATGAGGAGCTTGACGAGCTTGCTACTTCTTTTGCCCGTGGCGATGAGGCCACTGCTGCTGCTGCTGCTGGTACTTCCACTTCTGCTCCTGGAGTTGCCACATCTTCCGGTGTTCCAGAGCCATCTGCTGCAGCTCTTCAGCCTTTTGAGCCTGCTGCTGACCCAGTTTCCGAGCCTGCTCATGTATCTGCTGCTGCTGTTTCTGTCGAGACTCATGCTGCTGTTGAGCCTGTTGCTGAGATCTCGACTCCTGCCCCGACGATTCCATCTGTTGAGACACCTCTTCTCCCTGCAGAGCCTGAGTCCACTCCGTCAACTGGACCCACAGACGCTGCAGATCCAGCCTCCTCCTCGTGATCGTTGTTCCGAGGACTCTCCATATAAGTTTTGGATGATATATTCTAGTGAGAGTGTCTTGGGTTAGGATGGGGTTGAGAGATGCTTTGATGTATTTTTTTTGTGCTTTCTGGTTGTCGGTGTTGGATTTTATGATATGTTGATGATGATGTACTTTTTGTTGTAGTATTTATTTTGATGAGGATGATGATGATGATGTATTTCTTTTTAATGATATGTAGCGCTTGATATGATGTATCTCATATATTCGATGTGATATTTTTTTGGATGTACTCATGTTGTCTCTATATATATATATATATATGTTCATCATCGTTCACTTTATCTTTTATTCGTCGTGCAAATTTTAATATTCGTTGAATATATTTGAAATGTGATATCGAATCGACGCATAAAAAGTTGGTTAAATGGATTTAAATTCTGTAATTTTATAGAATTGTTTTCCATGCACAAAATTACCCAAAAATATTGAATATTGAAGAGTATGTTTCTTTATTCAAGAAATGAATAATGATTTGGTGTTTTTGATGATTTTGATTTTTTTTTATAATGGAAAATTGGGCACACCTTGTTTTGATTTCCACAATTTTTCCCTTGGTGTCAAGTTGGTCCATTGCCTTTGTCTACGACTCCCGATGTTGGATTTTACATTTCCTAATTGTTGTCGTTGTATGCCCCCCATTTTTGGGATAATGCCAAAGGGGGAGAGATAATGATAATAAATAGCGCAAATGAAAATTTAACTCAATTTCCAAGAATCTAGTTTGATATGCTAGATTCAGGGGGAGTTAAGATACATATAAGGATTTTCAAAATCCGATATTTCAAAAATCAATTCACTTTATTTATCTTACTCGTCTGCTTGATGCAATTCATTTATATTCATTTTGGAATTAACGTGTCATCAATGCAGGGGGAGTAAGTATTTTACATTTGAATTATTATCTTTGATTATTATTTATGTTGGTTTGTCATCACCAAAAAGGGGGAGAATGTTGAATATTGGACTCCCCGGATTTGGTTTTGGATGATGAGCAAACATAAATACTTCATGAACTAACAATTTGTGAGCGCAGTATTGGAGATCGTCGCCAATTTCACGAGAATATTCAAAGCGACATCTCAACACTTCCAAAAGCTCGTATTCAAGCCTAAAGCTTCGTTGAAGCTCTTGCGACGCTTTGGAAGTAATGAAGATTCAATCGAAGCTCTCAAAGACCGTTTATTAAGGTTTTATTTATAGTCTTTTAGTTTCGATTGATAGAATGTTAAGCCTTGAGTATATCTTACGTTTCTATCTTCATTACGCTCATTTCGTAGCTCTAGGTTTCTTGCACAAGTTCACTCTAACTTCCTCGAAGCGTCGCGCTTCGATTCGGACTTTGTTGTGCATGTTAGTTGGTACAAGAACAAGTACTGACCGACTAGATGGTGATCTAGTCGGTCGGCCACTGTTCTTGGACCGACTAGTTTCAGTCAGTTAATTCTTAGCTCTTTACTGTTTACAGTTAGTCGGTCTATGTTGACTCACCGACCGACTAGTTTGTGAACTAGTCGGTCAGTGATGCTTCTTTGACCGACTAGTTGAGACTGACTGTTCACTCTAAAATTCTCCTAAGCTACTGTTTACCGTTAGTCGGTCTAAGAACGTTTGATGACCGACTAGTTGACAATCTAGTCGGTCAACTTTTGTTCTTGGACCGACTAAGTCAACTTGCCTTCAGACTATGTTGTTTTGCCTCTTAGTCGGTCTACGTTCATTGGATGACCGACTAGTTGTGAAACTAGTCGGTCAGACAGTGTTCTTGGACCGACTAGTTTTCTAGGTCTGAAATTCAATCTCTTCTCAGATCTGCTCTTAGTCGGTCCATGCTTTGTGACTGACCGACTAGTTGATGAACTAGTCGGTCAGTGAGTGTTCTTTGACCGACTAGATCTCACAGATTTCTTTCCGTTGGAGATTGACCTAACTTGTTTTTATGGGACCCTATAAATACGAACCTAGGTCATTTCTATCTTCAATAGAGCTGCCATTAAGAGATTCATTGAGTTCTAAAGAGATAGCTATTCTCCCTCAAATCTAAAGCTCTCTTCCTCACAAGAAACCCATTCTCTCTCATTTCTAGATCTAGAGAGAAGCTTGTTCTTGGTGAGCTCTTCAAGCTATTGCTTGATTCAAGTTTCCAAATCTTCCCTAGGCACCCATTGCTGCTCATTTCCTTGGTGCTAGGGTTTGGTAACTTCATCTTCCTCAAATCCTTCATTCCACCTTTTGGGTAAGAAAAACTCAAGGTATAGGATTTTGTGGTAAGAGTATTTATTTCATATTAAACTCTTTTATATTGCTTATTGGCTCTCTCGGTTGTGAGAGAAGTTTGTGATCCCGGGTTGTGGGATTCACTTTGCCATTGCATGTATGATTTGATCTTGTGAAGGTTTTTCACAAGATATTCATAGTGGAAATCTTGAGTTAGGGTTTCTAACTTAAGTATCCGGAAGGGATCCGGGTGGTTGGGACGTAGGATCACCGGGAACAAGTCGGGGAGACTTGGGTGGATCCGAACCCATTAACTTCATTTGTTAGCATTGTTAATTTCATTGTTGTCATTCAATTTAAGCTTCCGCAAATTGACTTGGTAGTTGTGTGCAATTTAATTTGGAATAATACGCCTTATTATTTTAAAGTACTATTCAACCCCCCTCTAGTACTTGTGCAGTAGCTGGTAGGGCATTACAAACATAACAAGGTATAGGTGCCACGCACCGACAACTAAACAGCAGTCTAAAACAAAAAGGGGAAGCTCAACGAAGACACTAGGACTGGTCCCCCGTGTCCACGTACTCCTCACCAAACATAGGCTCGGGCTCAGCGTCAGCAAACACCTCGTCCTCAACGATGTACTCAGGCTCAGGATCTAACATGTGTCACCCAAAAGAGTAAAGGGGCTCATGTTAGTAAGTCTAAAAGACTTGGGCAAGGAAACTGAAAGTAAGGCAAACTAGCAACTAGCAGTTATAGTATGCATGACATGACAGTTATAACATGAGTGCACAAGTAAGACATGGTGAACATTAAGTACAAGAGACCAATTTATCAGGACAAGTCAAGAGTAGCCAAGCTACTAACAATCTCAATCTTTTCACTAGTCACGTTTCAAGTTGTTTGTAGATGTTTACGCCTTACAGCTGAATGGTTTGACATTCACACTGATTGGCCGCTTAACACTACCCCAGAACCCAGAGTTTACGCCTTACAACTGCAGCTGCTGATCGGGCAGACTCCCAGTTGAATGGCCGCTTAACTCTTACCCCAATACCCACGTGTGAACGAGCCAAGGTTCCTGTACATGAGCTCAGTAAATGAGCCAGGGTTGCCCCACACAAGAGCTCGTTTCCTGGATCACAAACAGGAGCGTATTTCATTTGGCATAGGGGTGCACCTAGCCTCAATCATTTCACAAGGTGTAGCGGAGCTACGCAATCACGGGAACACTTAAAGAATGCAATGGCATGACAATTAATTTGCGTACCGTTAATGGAAATTAAACATGACATGGTAGTTATGCAACATGATAAATGTCGGATCTAGCTTCGTTGTCAAGCTAGTTCCTAAATTTGCGCCTAGGCGAGTATCATTTCGTCGCCTAGTCGCTTTTACGCCTACAACAAGCAAATGGCCTAAGACATGGCCCAAAACCCTAAGTGGCAAGTTTCACTTTCCTAGCACCGAGGATGACGATCACGAAGGTTCGTCACACAAATGCTAACTACAGAGATGAGATCGCTGTTATGGAGAAACAATCATCAAAACAACATTCATTTCATTAGGGTTTCACAAAAACACAAATGGGTTAAGAGAACATTAAGAGGTCGATTTATTACCGTATCGGAAGCGGAAGAATGATGCCGAGCAAGCACAGCAACGGAAGAAACGCTCCGGGGAACCTAGGGTTCAGATCTGGAATGGATGTGGAAAATCTGGAGAAATGGGGTTTTGGGGATTTTGGGGATTTTGGGGGTTGGAGATGACCTAGAGCATGGTGGTTGGTCAAAATGGAGAGGGGGAGAAGCTCTTGATGAAGGAGGAAGGCTAGAGGAAGGTTGGGGAAGATCAGAGGTCAAGGGGGAAGGAAAGAAGCCAGGAGAAGAGAAAGAAAGAAAAGAAACGAAGTGGGGTATTTATAGAAAACGTCTTGGCGGCTGCCCAGAAATTAGGGTTTCGACACTATTAGTCGGTCAAAGAAGGTTGGCTGACCGACTAGTTTAACAACCAGTCGGTTGGTCGATTAACTGTGACCGACTAACACCAAGCAGCGAAAGTAGGGAAAAACCTGGGTAATGAATTAGTCGGTCTGTGAAGGCCCGTCGACCGACTAGTTTGCAACCTAGTCGGTCGGTGAGTGTTCATGTACCGACTAACGATAAACAGTAACGTAGGTGAAATCTACTGACAGAAACTAGTCGGTCTAAGAGCAAGTTCTGACCGACTAGTTGCGCATCTAGTCGGTCGGTGGTTGTTCTTAGACTGACTAAAAGTAAACAGTTACTCCTAAATAATTTACAAAGCCCACTAGTCAGTCCATGAAGGTTTGCCGACCGACTAAATCGTCATCTAGTCGATCGGTTCCCCTTCTTGTACCGGCTAACGTGCACAAAAAGTTCCGAAATAGAGCGTGAAGCTCCGGGATCGATTCCTAAGACTCCTAGGCTTGATCTAACGATAAGATATGACCGATATGAAGTCCGTCACGAATGAATTACTCCAAAATCGATGATTCTAAGGAAGAAGCTAGAAAAATACGACGAAATGATCGAAAATGAAAGCTTCGAAGACGAAAATCACACATGAGGAGAAAATCCACCAAAACATATATATATATATATATAATATAATTAATCCAGATACAATATAAAAATGGTGAGCGTTTTGCGGAGGGACGATTTGGGCGATCCTGGGGGGGAAGACGGCGGCCCTAGGGTTCTTTCAAGTCACGTTCCTCGGATCTCAGAGGAGCTTCATGAAGTTCAGAGGGGGTGTGTTCTTTCGGATCTCAGAGGGGTTGTTCTTAAGGCTCCTTCGGTAGCCTTGGGGGAGGGCGCTTTGCGTAGCGGTGATCTGGGCGGTAATGGGGGATACCCGAGCGGCGATCCTAGGGTTCCTAAGGTTCCTGATGGAGTCGAGCGGGGAGGTGCTACTAAGGATCTCCGTGGGGTCGTTTGATCCTCGGCGTCCACGGGAGATGATGGAGGCGAGGGATGGCAGGTGGTTAATAGGAGGAGGAGGGAAGTGACCAAGTTGTCGCCGGATCGTGGCTTCCAGCGAGGCGGTTTGGCTGTACATGGGCGCTCGAGGCATCCGATCCCAGTAAGGAGGGCCGCCGGGCAGTCCAAGGCAAAATCGGGGGAACTTCATGTAAGCAAGGTGTTTGTCGATATGTCTCAGAGACCTATATCAAGGTCCAATCAAATTTTGATTAATCCTTCAGCGGCTAAGCTAAGTTGGTCTGAGGTCTGTGCCAATAGGCGCTCGCATGGTGATTCTGTGGGTATGAATTTTGTCCAACCAAAAGTCAGGCTGGATGGGTCCTGTGTTGCAAGGGTTTCCAACCAGCTATTGGAGAAGGGAGCTGAAAATTGGAAGTCCACCCTTGTAGGGTATGTTCTTGGCGACACCCCTATGTATGGGCAGATTCTCTCTTGGATGGAGAGGCTGTGGATGCCCTGGAAGCGTGTGCAAATTTTCAGTAAGGAAAATGGGTTTTTCTACTTTAAATTTGAGAGTAGTGAAGATTGCAATAGAATCCTACATGGTGGTCCATGGCTCTTTGATGGTCGTCTGGTAGTACTTAAACAATGGAGCTCTTCCCTTCGTCACGATCGAGACATCCTCACCGCGGTTCATGTTTGGATGCAAATTCATGGCCTTCCCGTTAATATGTGGAATATGGACGTACTTAACATTCTCGCTTCTGTGGTCGGAAACCCGTTGTGCTTGGACCGAGCTACTGCTAATCTCGAGAGAATAACCTTCGCTCGTTGCCTGGTTGAGGTTGCCGCCAAGAAGCCTTTGCCAAGAAATGTTGAAGTGGAACTTGATGATGGGTCTGTTCAATCTTTTAATGTCAAGTATGGGTCTGAACCTCCTCGTTGTGATCATTGTGTTTGCTTCGGTCATTCTACTCTGCAATGCCCATTGGTGAAAAAGGACAAGGGCAAGGGAATTTTACTTGACGAATCCCCATCGAGTAATCTGGAGCACGGCCAGAGCTCCAATTTGAACCCTTTAATGTCAAGTGAACCGGCTTTGGATGGAAATGTGCTGCCGTAGCCTAACATCGCTGCATGTTAGGGGGTGCCAGCTCCTAATACGGATGGGTTCTCTCCCAGGTTTCGGAGTAATTTCAAGAGATTGATAACTCTGACTAGGATTGTCCTTTGCCTTAAGCCACTGAAGCCCAGGATTGTGCATGAGGCTTGTGAACTTGGTATTCATGCTGTGCCTCCTCCAAATCCGGATGTTGCGGCTTGTCAGATTGTTCACGCAGTGACTCCACATGATTCGGATGGGAGTAGTTCTTTAAAAACAACATGAACGCAGGATGGAGTGCTACCGCAAGATTTGGAGAAGTCTCAACGGTCAAGTGGGGGGCTGTACCTGGGGTTATCACAGGCCATGTTCCGGCCTCTTTTAATGCTGAAGCTACATCCCAATTTATCCCTCCTTCGCATATTGAATCCCCTGCTGGCAATGAATTCCTTCCGGAAAATCCAACCTATGCAATCCTGAGTGGATTGCGGAGCACACTGAAATTATGAATGAATTGAAAGGTTCGAAGGGGAAATTGCATGCGGTATCTAATCCTCTCTCGGCTACCCGTCGGAGTAGCAGGCTTAAGTAGGGGATTCCTGCTTATACTACCAACTATTTTCCAATGTCTGTCTTGATTTGGAATACTCGTGGGCTTAACACTGTTGTGAGGCGTAGGGACCTCAGAGATATGATAAAGAAGATTAATCCATCGGCAATTGTCTTTCTTGAAACTAAGTTAAATCCTGACACAATCAAAACTAAATCTTGCATCCCAAGGAGTTGGATTACTTTGAACAATTTTCATACCCATGGAGGGGGCCGAATTCTTATGGGTCTTGATCCCCTGGTTTGGAAGGCTGGTGTTATCTCTTCTTCGGCACAACACATATCTGTTCGTTGTGAAAATGTGGGGGGGGGGCTGGTTTCTGTGCTCACTGCAGTATATGGAAGTAACAGTGTATCAGAAAGAAGGGACCTTTGGGAGCAGCTGAAGGGGGATGCAGTGAAAGTGGGTAGCGACCCTTGGATAGTTTGTGGAGATTTTAATTGCATTTTGTATGCTAAAGATAAAATTGGAGGGCGAAGGGTTGAGGCTAGCAAGCTGCATGAGTACAACAACTGCTTATCTGACTGTCATCTGCAGCCACTTAAAAGTAGCGGAGAGCGACTTAGCTGGTGTAATAAACGAAGGGGTACTGGCCGTATTTCAGCTCAGCTGGATAGGGTACATTGCAATGGGGATTGGGTCAACAAGCTTCCAGACTCTTTCTTTGAATATTTGGACCCTCTTACTAGTGACCACTCCCCAATGGTTGTCCATCTTCATCCCCAGGTACACTCGGAGCCAAAACCTTTCAAATTTTTCAATCACTGGATTAACTTGCCTGGGTATAATTCTATTCTAGATTCGATTTGGCCTCTAAGTTATAGAGGAACCCCCATGTTTTGCCTGACTAGAAAGCTGAGGCGGGTAAAATTAGAGTTTAAAAGATGGGCTCGGGAGCACCAGACTAGAGACCCTATTCTTATTTGCAGAAACCAGCTTGAAGCCTTAAGAAATCAGATTGGGCTCCACTATGACCCTGAGCTGCAGGAGAGGGAATATTCTTTATCTAATGAGCTTGCTAACCTGCTTGGGATGGAAGAAGAGATGCTGCGCCAGAAAATTAGACATGAATGGTTGGACCTGGGTGATAGAAACACAAGTTTCTTCTACACTGCTATGAGATCTAGGCAATGCTGTAACAATCTTATGCACTTGGTGGATATGAATGGGGTGCAGAGTAAATCTTTGGATGACATTAAATCTGAGGCTGTTAAGTACTATGAGTCCTTATATAATCAAAACCATTATTGGAATGTGTTCCCTAGGCTCGTGCCCAAAAAGAAGCTGAAACTAGAGACTGTTAGGTGGCTTGAAAGAGGAGTTACCCCTGAAGAAATTAAAGAGGCGGTTTTCCAGATAGGGTCATCCAAATCTCCAGGACCTGATGGTTTTAATGGGTTCTTCTTTCAGCACAACTGGCAGATTGTTGGCCATGATGTGGTAGATGCAGTTCAATCTTTCTTCAATTTTGGCTCCTTACTCCGACAGGTAAATCACACATTCCTTACTCTGGTTCCCAAAGGTTCTAATGCTTCATCTCTGGGGGACGACAGGCCTATTGCATGCTGCAATGTAATTTATAAAACTATCTCCAAGATAATTTGCAGTAGGTTAAAGTGTATTATTCATGACTTAGTATCTCCGAACCAGTCAGCCTTTCTCCGGGGTAGATTGCTGTCTGACTGTGCCTTGCTGGCTCATGAGCAGATTAGAGATTTCAGCAACCCTATGGGGTCTAGAGCTTGTTTGAAACTTGACCTTAGAAAGGCTTTTGATAGTGTTAACAGAGAGTTCGTCTACTACATGCTGCATCAGATGGGATTTGGGTATAGGTTCATTGGTTGGATCAAGGAATGCATCTCCACGGCCTCTTACTCTGTTATGGTCAACGGCTCTCCTGTGGGATTCTTTGGTGGGAACAGAGGGATCAGGCAAGGGGATCCTCTTTCCCCATATCTGTTTGTCATCATCATGGAAACTTTCTCTCTCCTCCTTGCTAAGGCTATTGCAAAAGGTACCATCCTTCCTATGAGACGAACTGGTTCCATATCACATCTGTTATTTGCCGATGATCTGCTGGTTTTCTGCCGAGCAAATCAAAAATCGCTTTGCGGGCTTAAGAATTTGCTTGAGGATTTTGGGAATTTCACCGGGCTGGAGGTCAACTGGAGCAAGAGTATATCTATGTTTAGTAAAGGTGTTAAAAATCCTGGACACCTGGCGGCTTATTTGGGAGCTAAGCAAGCTAACACTTTCGCTACTTACTTGGGGCTTCCATTGTCTTCCAAATACCCCAAAACTCATATGTACAGTCGTCTCATTGATAAGTGTAGGAAACGGCTTTCTGGATGGACTACCAACATGTTATCCATTGCTGGTCGTATCGAGCTGGTAAGAACTGTAATCTACGGCATGATAAATTTTTGGGTTCAGGTATATAGATTTCCTACCACTGTTCTGCGCACACTTACATCTATGTGTAGGAAATTTATATGGGGTCCTTCTAAGAGTTGGGCATGGAGTGACTCTTGCAGGCCTAAGGAAGAAGGAGGGATAGGATTAAGATTACTTACAGATCTGAACCTTGCATCTGGGATTAAGCTAACATGGAGGCTCCTGAAGTCCAGATGCCTCTGGGCTGAGTTTATGCGGGGCAAATATAAGAATGCTGCAACATTCTATGAAGCAAAAGGGGAAGTCTCACAATCAGGAACGTGGAAGTTCCTACTCCACTGTAGGAATCTATCACATAAGATCATTAAAAGGAAGGTGAGAGATGGAAACGATACCCTCTTTTGGCATGATAACTGGCTCCCCTGTGGTCCTCTTAAGAACATATACGGCATCCCTAACGGGGCAAGTAGATTTCTTGTTAGCTACTATTGGGATGGTTCTACTTGGATTGATGATGTGGATATTGATATGCTCAAACCAATGCTTCAACAGTTTACATTGACTCCAGGTGCGGATTCCTGGGAATGGAAGCAGGGCTCAGATTTTAAATTCAAAGATGCATGGGACACTGTGTGCGAAAAAGGTACCCCTTTTCCTTACTCTAATCTTATATGGCACAACAAATGCATCCCCAAAATGTCCATCACGCTTCTTCGTGCATTCAAAGACAAGCTCCTTACTAAGGTACGCATGGAAACATGGTGCACTCTAGGCTCTAATTTCTGTGAGCTATGTTCTGCTAATTGCCCAGAAACTGTGAACCACATTTACTTTGATTGCCCCTACTCCAATTACATCATTCGTCGCACCTTACTCAAGCTAGGGGTGATGGGACCTACTGTGCTCTCTCTTCCTGTCCTTGGTTCATTCTACTTGGCGAAATTTGATAAGAAAGGCACGTTGGGATTGCTTGTAAAAACAGTACTTGGTGCCGTGGTCTGGCATTTGTGGCGTGAACGCAACAGAAGGGTGTTTGATAACATTAGGAGGCCAAAAGACTACTCTTTTCGAGGAGATTTCTGAAGATGTGCGTATTGCCATGCGACAGTTGCAGGAATCTGAGGATGAGGCATCCACGCCTATGGAGAATTGGGGTATTCCAGTGCCGGGTTGATGCGGTCTGGTGCATTCGGCCTGGATTATTATGCTGCATGCATTATTTCGATTTGATGATGTTGCCGCTGCACACCACTGTTTTGTTCTTCTGATTTATATTGAAGTTTACCGCTGATGCTTTCAGTTGTGATGTGTGCATTAGATTCCGGCCTCTCCATGTATCCGGCCTCATTTGCTGATTTGTGTGACAGCAGCAGACTCCATCCGGCCTCTTATGTGGCTTCGGTGTTCTGGCACCAAGGCTGTGGGCAATTCCAATATGCTGGCAGGAATATCACTTTGCTGGGCAATTTGCTGGGAGACCTCACAACGTTGGGAGGAATGTTGGATATATACTTCATGCGGCTTCTTGAGGCTTCATTTTTTACTATTACAGGCTGTGATATTTTTCAGCATCTTTGTTTCAATTTGGCCTCGAGGGTAATTTGTATTAACTGAGTGTATGTTTTGTAAATATTGGTTCGGTGGGTCTGATCAGTGGTACCAGGTAATATGTTCTAGGGTGACGACGCTTGTGTCCTCTCCCCTAGTCATAGCGCCTAGTTACCATGATCACCCACCTTGTATCTTTGTTTCTCATTAATATAGATACTAACTTATCTTGCAAAAAAAATCCAGATACATGAAAACCAGTCGTTACAATACCGGAGCGTCGCCCAAAGCTTATTTGAGGAGTTAACAGCGCTAGAGGATGAGCAGAAGAGGAAGAAATTCAATAGAATCGACGAGGAGGTGAGGAGGAGAAGAAAAGAGACCAGAAGCAGCTCACTCGACCGAACAAAGAGTTCACTCTGCCGAGTAACGGGCTGCATTCGGCCGAGTGAAACTGATACGTACTGCTAAATTTTCAAAGTTCACTCGACCGAGCAAGAAAGTCTACTCGGCCGAATGGAGAAGACCACTCGCCCGAGTGGTACAAGGATTATCTTCCGAGAAGCAGCCAAGTTACTGGAAGTTTTGAGAAGCCCACTCGGCCGAGCAAGATTGCTCACTCGGCCGAGTAGAGAAGCCCACTCACCCGAGTCAGACAGAGCGACAGGCCCCCAATTTTCCCTGACTTTTTATATTTTATTGGGTCTGTCACTCGGCCGAGTAACAATATTACTCGGCCGAGTGACGCAATCCGACTGCTATGCAAATTGGGTTTTCTGGACTGCGCAGGGGCAATTCTGTCAGGATTTTTTTGGACGATTTTGGCTTGTATTTAAACCTAGTTCTATCCCTAGTTTTAGGAGAGACTTGAATTATTTTTTGACGGCTATTCCTTTTGTAAATCTCAGCTGGAGATCATAGAAGCGCAATTTGGTTTGTTCTTTCTTGCTAAAACTCTTATTTTTATGAATTGCTTTCTTTCTATAATGAATTGTGCTATGATCTATTGCTTTGTTTCTGAGATTTCCATGATGAATTGTGAGTAGTTTCGTCGTTCTAGGACATGCGGAGGAACCCTATGGACCCGATCCTTGAATTGTGATGAATGAATTGAATTGTTACTAGGATTGAAGTAAGGTTAGGTTGTGATTGAATTATTGCGAGTAGCTAGGAATTTCCATCGATCGGGATTTGCAAGAGATTGGATCTTAATTGATGCGAAGGCCTAGATATTCGATTTAGGATTATAATTGAGATTCTCTAGATTTGGTTTGTAAAGGATTGGGCCAAAGCTAGGATTTTTATTATAAATCTATACTAATATTCGTTTGCAAGAGATTGGATGAATACGAACTATCATAACCTAGATCGTAGCTCGAGTTTGCACGAGAGTGGGCTCGAGATGCGATTGGACGATGATGTCGATCTTCACGCTAGTGGCTTAGGTTAGGGTTTGCACGAGAGTGGGCCCTAATCTAGGTTGCTATAGACCGGCAATAGCGCAAGAGCGTGAGCTTGGTTCTACATTAAGTTGCGGCTAGTTCACCTACATTCAATCTTTGCAATATCAAGATTCATGATTCACAAGGATAAGTGACGGTCCGTAGCGAGGATTTCCTATCCCAAGACGTTTTACTATATTGAATTCTATTTTCTATTTGAACGATTGTGACACTATTAACAAAACCACTCTTATTCCATTGATAGCTAGGTGATCAAAATAGAGTACTGTCAATTGTCCTCCCTATGTTCGATACCCACTCGTCACTATGCCGTGCGCTTGCGGTAAAACTACAGTCATTTTTCGGGTGTATATCCGGGCGCGATCACTGGGAAGTACAAGTAAAACTCCATCATAGATATAACACCGAGAAATAAACAAAAGTACAATATTTCATTTATTTGATACATTGATACATTCTTTTACTTACACCATCTGTTCAAGGGGTACAAAAGAGGGAAGCTACACTGAGACAACGATAATCTTATACAACTTCAAGTCCAGTTCCAACTTATACAATACCAACATTTTCATCCTCATAACTCTAGGCACAAAGGTCTACCCGAAAAAGAAACACCAAAAGTACAAGTCTCTCATCATACCTCTCGCCATCCAATCCTACAACCAATCACCAACTCCAAGGCTCCAGCCGCTATCCCCAACCTGAAATGTCAACGGGGACACGTCAACGCGTGACCTAGTAGGAACTCCTAACACTCTAGTAGGACCCAGTTTTAGAACTGGTCTACCAATCTAGGGTGGGTTGTCTAACAAGTAATGGTCTCAGGGCATAAAAGTAATCACAACACGATGTGTAAGCATCAAGGAAGAATGTGTAAACATGCATAAGTAACCATGTTATAACATGCAAGTGCTGGAGGTAAGTAGAAGAACATATTAACATGCAAGCACTGGACATTTATAATAAACAATGGAATGGATCAGCAAGAGTCAACAACATTAACTTAACATAGAAACAAGTAAGCATGGGATAACAATATTTATAATTAAAAGACAATTACTTTAAGTTATTGATTCTCATGTTTGGAAACACGTGTAAACCGTAGGATGCTATGGAGTCGGACTTCATCCAAGGCGGGTGAAAAAGTGGTACCACTCCAGCGACACGAGCAATGGAGGGGCCTCTCGCAACTCCGTACCCAACTGGCAAGGTACATGAGTGCGACTCATCTCGGTTTTTCTTGGGACAAACGGAGAAAACCATCATTTTCCGATATGGTGCGACACGAGCACACCAGCAGCCTCTCTAGCCCACTCAAACTCCCCATCCCGGGGCGACACATAGGGCGAGATATGCTACTACTGTCCGCTCCTTAACACCTAAAATTTACCCGTATTCCCCCCAAACTCACATCTGGAGTCTCACCCATTTTAGAAATGGATAGAGCACTCCTGATGTCATTTCTCTGCATCACTCTCAGTTTCATTCTTTATTCATTTCAGCGGTCTCAATACCGCATTCATATCTTTGCATTTCTTTCATAATTTCACCGATGTCGTGATTCAACAACGACCATCGCATTTCCATTCAACACAATGAAAATTAAGATGCCCAATTACATCGTTACATTAACAGTAATCAACATATGAAACTTAACACCCAATCATGGCAGCTAACATTGATTTTTACCACTATAAGCTTAACTACGACATGGAGTAAAGTAACATAAACTCATCTTACACAATGTAGCATGCTCCTAAAATCATGGCAACCCACGTAATCATGGGATATGAATAAAAGCTAGCTCAAGATGTGGCATAATGACATGAACATGATTTTTGCTAACATATACATAAGCATGAACACAATTAAGCATGGGAGAGGACATGGATATAAAATAGCTTGACATGTGACATATTGAGAAAAGCATAAATCTTCGTACATATAACTAACATATGGCAAGCTACTAACATTTTCCATGCTAACACATTTGCATACTATCATCTGGAAAATTACTAACATAGATATAACACATGGTGAATCTTGGAGCTTACTCATAAAACACAAACATGGAATCTTCCTAAAACTGCTATAGCAGAAAGATTAGCACTTTTAGCCTATCTACAGTCAGTTTAAACCTTTGGTCTCTTCACAAAAGTTGTAGATCTATGGGTTCTACACAAGCACACCAAATTTCAGAGAAAAATTCCAAGTACATGAATTATGGTGATTTTTCTCATAACAGGCACAATTTCAGTCTGCAGAATCAGAAACTGAGGCATTTTCAAGCCCAAATTACTACCAATTAAAGGCAGAATTAGAATTTCAGAAAAAATTCTTTTGAAAACTACTAGTTGAAGAGCATGAAGCCAGCTTTCCAACGGAACCAAGATCATAATATTGTATTAAGTGTGCAGGGATTTCTGCTCATTTTACTAAAAAGTGTCCAGACTGTCTAAAAACAGACCAGTTTCAGAAACTGAATTTTTACCCTATTTTTCAGTTCGAATTTGCAAAACTTGTAAACATGAAATTTATTAAGGGCTTCAATATGTACAACATATATTTTTTTCATGCATTTCCATATAGCCAATTAGGTGCAGTAAGCTACCAAAGTCTCAGCCAGTTCTGAGCAAATTTCAGCATGGTGTTCATCTAGCTAATTACATGTTTAACATCTAATTTACAGAATTAGAACTAACCTAATTAAGAACCTAGTTCCAAAATTAAGTCCTACTAAAGGATTAGAAATTTTTACCACTAAAAAGTCCTCCAAAAATTTTCTCTTGCCCTTCTTAATCCTTGATGAACTTAAGCTCCTAGTCTCCCTCTTCAAGCTCCAAATTGGCCTCTAATTTTGGATTTTGGAGAGTTTTGGTGTGAATTTGGAGTTAGAATGGTGAGAGGAAAGCATATGGTTCAAAGTAGTGGAATGTGAGGAGCTTGGGGTGGTATGAGGTGGTGCAAGAGGTGGTGCAATGGAGGAAAAGGGAGGGATAAATTTTGGCCTGGTTGTGTGGAGGAGAGAGGAGAGGGTGAGAATGAGATATTTTGGCTTTTCTTTTTCTTTTCTCTTTTTGTTATTCTTTCCTTGATTTTTGTTTCCCTTAAAATCCTCTCCTCCACACATTAGTCAACTTAATATCCATGTGTTATGGCTCGCATTATGCAAGAAGACACACATGCCATGATGTGCCATGGCTATAAAATTTTAGAATTTGTATTCTGTGAAAAATAGAAATACATGATGAAATACACTATACCTCTCAAATACAAAGTATTTCATCCAAATACTCTTATTTACTAATACCAAATAATGAGTTTAAAATCTTTTAAAAATAATTCCTACACCAAAATAATTAAAGAAAAATACGAGCATACTCCCAAAAATTATACGTACGCATTTACGTCAAATACGTATAAATACGCGTACATATGGAAACGGGGTATTACATTCTACCCACCTTAAAAAACGTCCGCCCTCGGACTTTCTATGCTTAGGGTCTGACTGGAGATTTAATAGTCTAAGGGTCCCCCTACACACGAAATACAAACAACACTATATGTATATACTACACACCCATGTATACATGCACTATTTCATAGATTAAACACATATATATACACATTCCTATTCAAGGATATAGGTATACAAACAGACAAATCATCACAACACATACGTAGTACTATACATTCCACGTTCATTCATATATACATGTACTCACATATATATCTATATGGACATGAGAACAGTCACATATATATACAGACTAATATGTACACACATGCTAGTACACATATGCATATTGATACATGTATCAATGTCGTACATAGCAATAAGTAGAAATATATAGATACACTCAAGGCATTAATATACACACCAATATTTATTCACTTAATACAAGTGTACTCACATAAAGATTGACACAAGTATATGATCAAAGACATATGTCATTACCTGGATACATACATACATACATACATATATACACACACACATATATATACACATACACCTCTATAGGTAATCACACACCCCTTGTATTTATATATATCTACATACATACGTGTTCACACGATATTTAAACACACCATACGCATAAGTCACCGAGTTAGCATACTTATACATACATACTTATGGATATACCTTGATACACCAAGGTATAGATCAAGTATACAACCAAGTATACATCCATCTATAGATATACATACTATTATATCACATCCAATACGCATGCAACTTTGCTAACATACATACGTAAGTAGGTAAATCCAAATATTGATGCACTTACGGTAAATAATCATACACCAATAATGATACACATTGAATGATGCACCACATATCAAGTGTGTAACTATACGAAAATATATCACTTAAACACATAAGTATAAACACCTACAATTATATTGACAAATATATACAATAGTTCGCACATAAGGTTGTACACAGTATATATCACTATAGTAAATAGTCCTGTCAGCATGTATGTATAGTATATCAACCTTCTAGTACATACTCACTTCATGTATACAAGAATACATACATGTGTGTTCATATCCAATATTCACTCACGTAAATCTATATTTAACCACATATACACTGCACAAATATACTTACATACAAGCAGTCAACGTAACACATATTTAATGCAGTATATATATACAAATGGCACTATATATATACTATAGCACATGAATTATATTAATTCAGTATATGTATATATACACACACACACTTGTATACACCATACATATACATATATAAATCTTATTCATATGCTACACTCACATATTATCACATGATATATAAATACACCAATATTGCATAACTTGACATACCTATTTATGTATATCTATACACACCATTTAGTAAGCCAATATATTTCACACTATTTATGGTACACATCCCATTGTAGCTATATTTATCCATACATATCTCACTTTGTCGATTTACACAACAACATCTATAGTATGCATACACATATAATTATTCTTATGTATACCATCATACACTAATATACATTCAAATATACTTCCAGTTAGACTTACCAACAAACATCCATATACTAAAACATATAACATAAATTTATATACACGCCAATACATATTCACCTAAATACTCCGCATATCTATACACTCATCCATTAGACACCCATATACAAATATATCTTCTAACCTCACTTAAACGCATCGTACTTTAGTATCCATACATACAACTCTATATACATCCATATAGTCATACATATACACCTTCAAATATAATCGAAGTATAGATTACCATATAGATAATATATAACACTCTATTGCACAGATAGTATGTCTTACACATAATTTCACTCATCAAATACTACATTCACCTCTATCCATACAAACAACATTACTATACACACCTATACTATGAATTACAAGAATACACATAATTAGTCATACACGTATCTATAGTGTATCTTATTTACAGATATAGCTAACGACACATATCTATAGAAATACATGCGAATACAGTACAATACTTTTAAATCCATGCAAACACATACCCACCCGTACATATATGTATATATACAAACAACTACCCATGCTTAACCTCAGGGAGCTCTGTACATTGGGTTTCCTAATACTAGGGTTTTACCCTAAGGCTGATCACCAACCCAACTTAGGATACATCTACCCCTATGGAGCATTACCCGTACTATCCTTACGCATGCTGTAGTGCAGAGACCTGTATGGGCTACCAACTGTAACGACCCGTTCTCCAGGATACCCGGAAAATGCGAATCCGTCCCAAGTATTCCTAAATCAACGAGCGTTACGTAGAAAGAGAGAAAGGAAGAGAGCAAAAAGAACATTGCAGGTCACCACACACGTGCTGGGAAGTACAAATAAAACTCCATCACAGATATAACACCGAGAAATAAACAAAAGTGCAATATTTCTTTTATTTAATACATTGATACATTCTTTTACATACACCATCTGTTCAAGGGGTACAAAAGAGGGAAGCAACACTGAGACAACGATAATCTTATACAACTCCAAGTCCAGTTCCAACTTATACAATATCAACATTTTCATCCTCACAACTCTAGGTACAAAGGTCTACCTGAAAAAGAAACACCAAAAGTACAATTCTCTCATCATACCTCTCGCCACCCAATCCTACAACCAATCACCAACTCCAAGGCTCCAGCCGCTATCCCCAACCTGAAAAATCAAAGAAGACACGTTAACGCGTGACCCAGTAGGAACTCCTAATACTCTAGTAGGACCCAGTTTTAGAACTGGTCTACCTATCTAGGGTGGGTGGTCTAACAAGTAATGGTCTCAGGGCATAAAAGTAATCACAACACGATGTGTAAGCATCAAGGAAGAACTTGTAAACATGCATAAGTAACCATGTTATAACATGCAAGTGCTGGAGGTAAGTAGGAACACATATTAACATGCAAGTACTGGTCATTTATAATAAACAATGGAATGGATCAGTATGAGTCAACAACATTAACTTAACAGAGAAACAAGTAAGCATGGGATAACAATATTTATAATTAAAAGACAATTACTTTAAGTTATTAATTCTCATGTTTGGAAACCCGTGTAAACTGTAGTGTAGGATCCTGTCCAAAACAGAGTTAGGATCGGTAATATGAAGTTTAGACTTACGCTTGCGTACGCGGCACGGTAGTTTACGAACTTCGCCTTCGGATTCGCCACGACGGATCGAGTCTTCTCACGAACGGAGTAAGGCTACTAATCCACAATCTAAATCTCTACTTTAGATTAAGAACTTGGATAAGAGGGAGAGAAAGGATTTCTGCAGAGCTTCGCTAGGATGAAGATGCATGCATGAATTTCATGCAAAAAGGTGTAAGAAATGGCTTACCCTTGGGTCTTATTTATAGCCCCCAAGGTAGTTATTTTAGGGTAAGTTGTTCCTTTGGAACAACTTAATTAAGGTGTACCATGATACATGGCACATTATAAGCTTAAGTTGTACCATATGCATGGTACAACATAAGCTTAAGATATTCCCCCTTTATTAGCCATATGTCGCATGCACTTATGCATATATAATGCGACTTTCCCACTCATCCAGAGATCCTCTCCGCAAGGGAACAGATTCCATTTGCTCACGACTTCGTGTACGCGACGTTCGAGGTCCGTATTCCCTCGTACATCCCCTACAAGGGTGTACAAACGTCTTCCATATCCAACATCTCCCACTCACACTTGAGGGGATTGTAAGAGAACATCTTACTCTTAGTTCTTTCATCTATCATACCGAGAAATAGACCGTGCGACCGTCATGCGCGTAGAGTCTGTTGTTGTGCACTTGTTAGAGATACACAACGACCTCGAAGGTGCAAAGTTGAGTAGTTCAACGCATGCTTTACCCTAGATTATTTCTTCACATTTCTTATACTTTATATTCAACAATTGAATCCCATCTGGATTACAATTGGCTGGCCAGCTTTGAATCATTAAAGTCCAAATGCGAATATGAAATCAATCTTCCTCTTCTTGCGAACCTTCTGATCTTGACTAGACTCGCTTTTCTAACGTGCCCCGCCGAGCCGAATTATCATAGCCCATAAGTAACACGCTAAGATAGCGATCATTTCGTCAAATCTAAAGGAACCAATTGGAGTCCTTGAGGGTAAGAGTTTAAGACCCATATGGCCTTTGAGTCTCACATAATAGCAAACACTATTGCTACTAACTCAGTGGTCGAAATGCATACGTGGTATGAACACGTATTACAACATCACTCCTTTCCCAGGGAGAGTATGTCTTAATGATGTTGTACGGATGAAAAGATCAGACACCACAGTGACTATATTTTTGAGTCCCCTTACTACTCGTGAAATATTCACGGACTCTCATCCTGCATAAGACAGATAGGAAAAAAAATCATATGAGATCTCTTTCAAATATCCTTGTGATATAGTTCTCAGATCTTTTGTAAGTATCCATATGATGCAGATCTTTCATTCGACTATCTTGTTTAAGTCATGACTCTAAATCATTCGTCTAATGATTTTGACTTTAAACTTGTCTCATCTCTATCTTATCCATCTGATAAGATAAGGCGGTTGCTCATGTGAGAGAGCCAACCTTAATCTGTCCGACATACACACAATTCAGCTGAGATTTCAAAAATGTACACAAACATTTCTTAAGAAATTCATATGCAATGTTTGAAAAAAAAGAACTTATTCTTTTATTGATTTTGATCATTTACAGACATGGGAATTTACATTGGTACAACTCAGCTCTTACGCAATCCTTGAGATGATAAGTGTTTGTAAAACACATCTCTGGGGATCGCCTTCGTAAGCGGATCCGCTATCATCTCATGCGTAGATATGTACCTTATGTCTACCTTCTGGTCTTATCATAGTCTTTTGCAAATTTGTAGCGGATATCTATGTGTTTGGTCTTACAATGGAATTTCGGATCTTTGACATAGGCTATAGATGCTTGACTGTCGCTGTGTATAGGTACAGCACCTGAGTCACTTGCATTAATTAGCCTGTCTAAGAACTTCCTAAGCCAAACAGCCTCTTGAACTGCCATGCTAAATGCTACAAACTCGGCTTCCATGGTTGAAAGTGCGATGCAGGATTGTTTCTTGCTACTCCAGGATATTGCACCAGATCCGAGTAGAAAACATATCCTGAGGTCAATCGCCGCTCATCGAGATCACCCGCCCAATCAGCATCAGTGTAGCCTTCGAGCCTCAAGGCATCTCCTTGATAGCATAAAGCAAAGTCTGCAGTTCCTTTGAGATACCGCATTATCCTCTTAACCGCTTTCCAGTGTACTTGCCCTGGGTTGGATTGGTAACGACTTACCATTCCAACGGCAAAACAGATGTCCGGTCTTGTACACATCATAGCGTACATTAGACTACCAACTGCACTGGAATATGGAACTTTTTCCATAATCTCCTTCTCTTTTTGGTTCTTCGGACATGATTTCAGACATAAATTGTCGCACTTGCTTATTGGAGTATCAATGGACTTGCAGTCCTGCATATTAAAACGTTCTAGAACCTTCTTTATATAAGTCTCCTGTGAAAGAGAAAGAAGTTTCTTCGAACGATTCCTTGACATCTTAACTCCAAGGATATATGCGGCTTCTCCCATGTCTTTCATCTCAAAGACTGATGAAAGCCAAGCCTTGATATCCATCACAAAGCCCTTGTCATTTCCGGCTATTAAAATGTCATCTACATATAGAGACATAATAAAATACTTGTTCTTATTCCTCTTGATATATACACAGTTATCTTCATCAAGCATGGAAAAACCATTTGATAAGACAACCTCTTGAAATCGTATATACCACTGCCTCGAGGATTGTTTAAGACCATATATGGATTTAAGAAGTTTACAAACCTTATGTTCGTTTCCTTCTTTTACAAACCCTGTTGGCTGTTCCATATAGATCTCCTCGTCCAATTCTCCATTAAGAAAAGCAGTCTTTACATCCATTTGATGTAATTCGAGGTCCAAGCAAGCTACCATTGCCAGAATCAGGCGAATTGAGGTAAAAAGAACAACAGGTGAGAAGGTCTCTTCGTAGTCTATCCCTTCCTGTTGCGTAAAACCTTTCGCGACAAGGCGAGCTTTATATCTGTCAATAGAGCCATCAGCCTTATGCTTGATCTTGAGAACCCATTTGTTCCCAATAGCTCTACGTCCTCTGGGTAAGTCAACTAAGTCCCAGACTTGGTTAACTTTCATGGATTCTAATTCCTCTTGCATCGCTTCCATCCATTTGTCTTTAGCAGGGCAAGATACGGCCTGTTTGAAAGTAGCAGGCTCGTCATCTTCTTGTAGTAAAGTCATAACGGTTTGCGGAAATTCATCCTCAAATCTTAGAGGAGCCAACCTTGTACGACTACTACGTCGTATTTGAGATTCTTCAAGTCCTTGTTGACTTGAATTTAGATCAATTCTAATATCATTCCCACTTGGAATGTCGTTAGAATTGCTCCCACTTGGATCATTATTCCCGTATGGAATAGGATAATCATCATTCGTATAATCCATTGGTGAAGGTTGAAACGTATTTTCATTTTCACCAAGAATTCTCCCACTCGAATGAGGTAATCCTTCTTGATCATAAATCTCAAATAGAGATAAGTCCTGACTTATCTCGCCCTGTCTTAGAAACTCGTTTTCCAAGAAAGTGACATCCCTCGAATCAAACTCAATTAGCCCACCATTGTCTTCCTGACTAACAAAAACATAACCTTTGGAGTTTTCTGCGTATCGTATAAAGATACATTTCCTTCCCCTTGGCCCAAGTTTGCCATACTTATGGGAGGAAATATGTGCGTAGGATGCACAACCCCAAGGTTTCAAAATGTTTAAGTCAGGAGACCTTTGGTTCCACAACTCATAAGGAGTGGAGCTAACTGATTTCGAGGGTACGCGGTTTAAAATGAAAGTGGCCGTCAATAATGCATCACCCCAAAAGGTGATTGGCAAGTTAGCTTGCGCCATCATTGAACGGACCATTTCCATTAAAGTCCTATTTCTCCTTTCTGCAACACCGTTTTGTTGAGGAGTATAAGGCATAGTTACCTGATGTACTATGCCTTTTTCATCACAAAGTTCCTTAAAACTTATTGATTGATATTCACCGCCCCTATCGGTTCGCAAGACCTTAATCTTGTGATCTAATTGATTCTCCACTAAACTCATATAGTTTTTAAAGCAAGCCAAAGCTTCACTTTTGTGAGATATCAAATAGATATGTCCGAATCGGGTGAAATCATCAATAAAAGTGATGAAATAGGACTTTCCGCGTCTTGTCTTGACATTCATCGGACCACATATGTCCGAATGGATAAGCTGTAATGGAACCTCGGCCCTTGTGCCGGTTCCAAACGGCTTGCGACAAGATTTCCCCACAAGGCAATGTTCGCAGGTCGACATTTCAACCTTTGAAACATTGGATAGAAGGCCACGTTTGGCAAGTCTATCCATACGCGTTGGTCCAATATGACCAAGCCTTGCGTGCCAACAATTCACATCAGACTCATAAGTCTTAGAATTTGCAACAAGGAAATTTTCATTACATGAGGAATCATACATTGTACTCATTACAATAAATCCCTTAAATACAAACCCAGTACCAATAAGAGTATTATTACAACTTAAGTCCACATTACAATCATGAAAAAACCAGCTATAGCCAAGACCCATTAATACAACCACAGAAATTATATTCCTTCGAATATCTGGAGCGAAGAGGACATCATGAAGTAGGAGAGTGCGGCCGTTGTCCAAGACTAGCTTGCAAGTCCCAACGCCTTTCACTTCAACACGTGTGTTGTTTCCTACATAGATCCACTTCGTTCCTTGGGGTATCCGGTGATACTCCATGAAGGACCGTCTGTCCCTTGCTATGTGGTCGGTGGCACCTGAATCAATTATCCAAAATGGATTAGATTCCACAAGAAATATTGAACTAGAAACACATATGTAACTAGTATATTTACAAGTTACCTCGTCGCCTCC
This sequence comes from Scilla litardierei, assembly GCA_030789695.1. Classification (NCBI taxonomy): domain Eukaryota; kingdom Viridiplantae; phylum Streptophyta; class Magnoliopsida; order Asparagales; family Asparagaceae; genus Scilla; species Scilla litardierei. The sequence goes on from CM061142.1 coordinate 106,698,324, forward strand.
ACTCGTACACGAATGAGCATAGTGACCGAGCTTGTTGCACTTGAAGCACTTGATCCTCTTCAAGTCTTTATTCTTGTGCCATTTCTTGTGCCCACCCTTATGTTTGGGTTTCTTGGTAGACTCAGGTTGCTTATTACGTTCATTAGTGAACTTCGAACGATTTTTCCGTTTCTTTCCCCCGTGTGAGGAACTAGCAACCATGTGCACTTCTGCACTTGGCTTGGCAGCCGCAAGCCGCTCTACCTCTAATTCGAGGTGCTTGGAAACATCGCCGAAGGTCTTGATGCTCTCATTGTGAGTGAGATGCATCTTCATTTGGTCCCACCCATTTGGTAGGGAACGTATGACTGCTTGGATTTGTTGCTCATCCGTGAGCACATGACCTGCGTCCTTTAACTCTGAGATAAGGTTCGCCATATGTCGCAGATGTTTCCCATGGAATGATCTGGACGTTTCTTATATGTATCGAACTTTATAGTTAAGGCGCGAAGTTTGGACACCGATGTGCCACCGAACTTCTCCTCTAGCTTGGACCATATGTCCATGGCTAGGTCATGTTCTCGGAAGATGCGCATTATGTCATCAGCCATACTGCTTAATAACGTAATGCGTGCTATCTTATTCTTCCGAGACCAAGCATCAAAAGCTTCCTTGTCTCTTCGGTGTTGGGCCGTAGTGCCCAACTCCGGTTCAATCATAACGTTCTTTAGAGTTTCGAGCACTTCTTGCTCCTCTAGAACGTATTGTATCTTAATGGACCAAAGTTTGTAATTATCGCCGTTGAGTTTTTCACCTTTGTTTAACTCAGCGACGATATTCTTTGAAGCGGATGACATTTTACTTTTAAAATGCTACAAAAGACATAAAAACCGAAGGTTCGATCAAAAACACATTGCATAAAAATTCTTAAAAATATAACTCCCACTTGAAATTATATTATATTTGATAAGTTAATTTCGAAAAATATTGAAGATGTTGTTCTAGAATCGAAAAGGTCTCTTTGATTCCAATCACCATCTAGAACAACCTTCAATATTCCCCCATCACTTATCAAACAATAGTACTCTTATAGTACTAACAGCGGAAAAACGAGTTTGAAAATGTATTTTTCAAATATAATTCCCACTTGAAATGATAATAGAATATCCCATATGGATAGTTCTAAAATCAACTCCCACTTGGAATGATATTCATAATTTGATAAGTTACTTTCGAAAAATATTGAAGATGTTACTCTAGAATCGGAAAGGTCACTATGTTTCCAATCACCATCTAGAGTAACTTTCAATATTTCTCCCTCACTTTATCAAATGTTAGTACTCTTATAGTACTTTGCAGCGGAAAAGCGTTTTTGAAAAACGTATTTTTCAAAAATTCAAAATACATTGGCTAATCTCCGTAGAGTAGAGCACAACGTCATAAGTACATTGGCTAATCTCCGTAGAGTAGAGCACAATGACTTGGCTAATCTCACATGAAGTAGAGCACTATGTCTAGTCTTCAAGGAGTAGAGCCCAAAAAAAACTTCATTAAAACGTTAGTCCCGTATGAACTAGTCGGCACTGTGGTTAGCCCCGTATGGACTAATCGACACATTCGAGTTAGACCAAGGCCTTTTGTTACCCCGTATGGGTCATTTGGCAAGTTTGCAATCGACCCAGACCCTCTGTCGGATTGGTCGACCAAAAACACTAAATTGGTCGACCAATTTTTCGAATTGCAACTTCTTCCCGGCCAGGGCCTCTGCCCTGGCCGGCCAGGAGCCTTGGCCCCCTCGGCCAGGGCCTCTGCCCTGGCCGAGGCCGACCAAGGCCGGCCAGGCCCTGGCTGAGGCCAGGGCATTGGCCCTGGCCTCTGCCAGGGCAGGCCAGCCGGCCCTGGCCCCTGCCAGGGCCGGCCCGGCCCTGGCCAACGCCAGGGCGCCGGCCCTGGCCTCTGCCAGGGCCGCCTGGCCGGCCCTGGCCACTGCCAGGGCCGCCTGGCCCTGGCAGTGGCCAGAGCGCCGGCCCTGGCCACTGCCAGGGCCGGCCAGGCCGGCAGGCCTTGGCCAAGGCCGGCCATTGCCGGCCTGGCCATGGCCGGCCATGGCTTGGCCATGGCCGGTCATGGCCAAGGCCATTTGGCATTGGCCGGCCATGGCCCCTTTGGCCATGGCCGGCCACCCCCTTTGAATGGGGTTGCCGCACACATTCCTCCCCCTTGATGGGGTGGTCGCCGGTGGTTATTGGCCGTAGCCAACCCCCTCCGCAAGTGAAGGGGGATGCATAGCTTTCATAGCCCATTTGGCCATGGTGCACATGCACCAAATTCCTCTTACCCGATGGAAATAACTACCAGCATCTTCCTCGATGAAGCACCCGTTCGTCGATGAAGCACCCGTTCGTCGAGAAATTAGTTATTTCCTAATGGCCGTGTGCCAAAAATGAAAAATAACATACTACGTGAACGGTCGGTTCTTCCCGTCACGGAGAGTTCCTACCATATCTGTAATGATAGGAGACCCTAACGTGAAAAGAACAACCGCTGCGTTCTCTCCGTCACGAAGCGTTCCTACTATATCCGTAATAGTAGGAGACCCATTCGTGAAAAAGACAACGACTCGTTCATAGTTTCGACGGGGCGACGGTTTGACCGGGGCGAACCCTTATGGCTCTGATACCAATGTAGGATCCTGTCCAAAACAGAGTTAGGATCGGTAATATGAAGTTTAGACTTACGCTTGCGTACGCGGCACGGTAGTCAACGAAGTTCGCCTTCGGATTCGCCATGACGGATCGAGTCTTCTCACGAACGGAGTAAGGCTATTAATCCACAATCTAAATCTCTACTTTAGATTAAGAACTTGGATAAGAGGGAGAGAAAGGATTTCTGCAGAGCTTCGCTAGGATGAAGATGCATGCAGTTATTAATTCTCATGTTTGGAAACCCGTGTAAACTGTAGGACACTAAGGAGTCGGACTTCACCCAAGGTGGGTGAAAAAGTGGTACCACTCCAGCGACACGAGCACTGGAGGGGCCTCTCGCAACTCTGTACCCGACTGGTAAGGTACATGAGTGAGACTCATGTCGGTTTTTCTTGGGACAAACGGAGAAAACCATCATTTACAGACATGGGGCGACACGAGCACACCAGCGGCCTCTCTAGCCCTCTCAAACTCCCCTTCCAGCGGCGACACATCGGGGGAGATATGCTACTACTGTCTGCCCCTTAACACCTAAAATTTACCCGTATTTCCCCCAAACCCACATCTGGAGTCTCACCCATTTTAGAAATGGATCGAGCACTCCTTATGTCATTTCTCTGCCTCACTCTCAGCTTCATTCTTTATTCAGTTCAACGGTCTCAATACCCCACTCTCAGTTTCATTCTTTATTCATTTCAGCGGTCTCAATACTGCATTCATATCTTTCCATTTCTTTCATAATTTCACCGATGTCGTGATTCAACAATGACCATCCCATTTCCATTCAACACAACAAACATTAAGATTCTCAATTACATCGTGACATTAACAATAATCAACATATGAAACTTAACACCCAATCATGGCAACTAACATTGATTTTTACCACTATAAGCTTAACTACGACATGGAGTAAAGTAACATAAACTCATCTTACACAATGTAGCATGCTCCTAAAATCATGGCAACCAACGTAATCATGGGATATGAACAAAAGCTAGCTCAAGATGTGACATAATGACATGAACATTATTTTTGCTAACATATACATAAGCATGAACACAATTAAGCATGGGAGAGGACATGGATATAAAATAGCTTGACATGTGACATATTGAGAAAAGTATAATTCTTCGTACATATAATTAACATATGGCAAGCTACTAACATTTTCCATGCTAACACATTTGCATACTATCATCTGGAAAATTACTAACATAGATATAACACATGGCGAATCTTGGAGCTTACTCATAAAACACAAACATGGAATCTGCCTAAAACTGCTATAGCAGAAGGATTAGCACTTTTAGCCTATCTACAGTCAGTTTTAACCTCTGGTCTCTTCACAAAAGTTGTAGATCTATGGATTCTACACAAGCACACCAAATTTCAGAGAAAAATTCCAAGTACATGAATTATGGTGATTTTTCTCATAACAGACACAATTTCAGTCTGCAGAATCAGAAACTGAGGCATTTTCAAGCCCAAATTACTACCAATTAAAGGCAGAATTAGAATTTCAGAAAAAATACTTTTGAAAACTACTAGTTGAAGATCATGAAGCCAGCTTTCCAACGGAACCAAGATCATAATATTGTATTAAGTGTGCAGGGATTTCTGCTCATTTTACTAAAAGGTGTCCAGATGTCTAAAAACAGACCAGTTTCAGAAACTGAATTTTTACCCTATTTTTCAGTTCGAATTTACAAAACTTGTAAACATGAAAGTTATTAAGGGATTCAATATGTACAACATATTTTTTTTTCATGCATTTCCATATAGCCAATTAGGTGTAGCAAGCTACCAAAGTCTCAGCCAGTTCTGAGCAAATTTCAGCATGTTGTTCATCTAGCTAATTACATGTTTAACATCTAATTTACAGAATTAGAACTAACCTAATTAAGAACCTAGTTCCAAAATTAAGTCCTACTAAAGGATTAGAAATTTTTACCACTAAAAAGTCCACCAAAAATTTTCTCTTGCCCTTCTTAATCCTTGATGAACTTAAGCTCCTAGTCTCCCTCTTCAAGCTCCAAATTGGCCTCTAATGTTGGAATTTGGAGAGTTTTGGTGTGAATTTGGAGTTAGAATGGTGAGAGGAAAGCATATGGTTCAAAGTAGTGGAATGTGAGGAGCTTGGGGTGGTATGAGGTGGTGCAAGAGGTGGTGCAATGGAGGAAAAGGGAGGGATAAATTTTGGCCTGGTTGTGTGGAGGAGAGAGGAGAGGGTGAGAATGAGATATTTTGGTTTTTCTTTTTCTTTTCTCTTTTTGTTATTCTTTCCTTGATTTTTGTTTCCCTTAAAATCCTCTCCTCTACACATTAGTCAACTTAATATCCATGTGTTATGGCTCGCATTATGCAAGAAGACACACTTGCCATGATGTGACATGGCTACAAAATTTTAGAATTTGTATACTGTGAAAAATAGAAATACATGATGAAATACACTATACCTCTCAAATACAAAGTATTTCATCCAAATAATCTTATTTACTAATACCAAATAATGAGTTTAAAATCTTTTAAAAATAATTACTACACCAAAATAATTAAAGAAAAATACGAGCATACTCCCAAAAATTATACGTACGCATTCACGTAAAAATACGTATAAATACGCGTACATATGGAAACGGGGTATTACATTCTACCCACCTTAAAAAAAGTCCGCCCTCGTACTTTTTATGCTTAGGGTCTGACCGGAGATTGAATAGTCTAAGGGTCCCCCTACACACGAAATACAAACAACACTATATGTATATACTACACACCCATATATACATGCACTATTTCATAGATTAAACACATATATATACACATTCCTATTCAAGGATATAGGTATACACACAGACAAATCATCACAACACATACATAGTACTATACATTCCACGTTCATTCATATACATACATGTACTCACATATATATCTATATGGACATGCGAACAGTCACATATATGAACGGACTAATATGTACACACATGCTAGTACACATATGCATATTGATACATGTATCAATGCCGTACATAGTAATAAGTAGAAATATATAGATACACTCAAGACATTAATATACACACCAATATTTATTCACTTAATACAAGTGTACTCACATAAAGATTGACACAAGTATATGATCAAAGACATATGTCATTACCTGGATACATACATACATACATACATACATATATATATATACACACACACACACATATATATACACACATACACCTCTATAGGTAATCACACACCCCTTGTATTTATATATATCTACATACAAACGTGTTTACATGATATTTAAACACACCATACTCATAAGTCACAGAGTTAGCATACTTATACATACATACTTATGGATATACCTAGATACATCAAGGTATAGATCAAGTATACAACCAAGTATACATCCATCTATAGATATACATACTATTATATCACATCCAATACACATGCAACTTTGCTAACATACATACGTAAGTAGGTAAATCCAAATATTGATGCACTTACGGTAAATAATCATACACAAATAATGATACAAATTGAATGATGCACCACATATTAAGTGTGTAACCATACGAAAATATATCACTTAAACACATAAGTATAAACCCCTACAATAATATTGACGAATATATACAATAGTTCGCACACAAGGTTGTACACAGTATATATCACTATAGTAAATAGTCCTGTCAGCATGTATGTATAGTATATCAACCTTCTAGTACATACTCACTTCATGTATACAAGAATACATACATATGTGTTCATATCCAATATTCACTCACGTAAATCTATATTTAACCACATATACACTGCACAAATATACTTACATACAAGAAGTCAACGTAACACATATTTAATGCAGTATATATATACATACGACACTATATATATACTATAGCACAAAAATTATATTAATTCAGTATATGTATATATATACACACACACACACTTGTATACACCATACATATACATATATAAATCTTATTCATATGCTACACTCACATATTATCACATGATATATAAATACACCAATATTGTATAACTTGACATACCTATTTATGTATATCTATACACACCATTTAGTAAGCCAATATATTTCACACTATTTATGGTACACATCCCATTGTAGCTATATTTATCCATACATATCTCACTTTGTCGATTTACACAACAACATTTATTGTATGCATACACATATAATTATTCTTATGTATACCATCATACACTAATATACATTCAAATATACTTCCAGTTAGACTTACCAACAAACATCCATATACTAACACATATAACATAAATTTATTTACACGCCAATACATATTCACCTAAATACTCCGTATATATATACACTCATCCATTAGACACCCATATACAAATATATCTTCTAACCTCACTTAAACGCATCGTTCTTTAGTATCCATACATACAGCTCTATATACATCCATATCGTCATACATATACACCTTCAAATATAATCGATGTATAGATTACCATATAGATAATATATAACACTCTATTGCACAGATAGTATGTCTTACACATAATTTCACTCATCAAATACTACATTCACCTCAATCCATACAAACAACATTACTATACACACACCTATACTATGAATTACAAGAATACACATAATTAGTCATACACGTATCTATAGTGTATCTTATTTATAGATATAGCTAAAGACACATATCTATAGAAATACAGGCGAATACAGTACAATACTTTTAAATCCATGCAAACACATACCCACCCGTACATATATGTATATATACAAACAACTACCCATGCATAACCTCAGGGAGCTCTGTACATTGGGTTTCCTAATACTAGGATTTTACCCTAAGGGTGATCACCAACCCAACTTAGGATACAACTACCCCTATGGAGCATTACACGTACTATCCTTACGCATGCTGTAGTGCGGAGACCTGTATGGGCTACCAACTGTAACGACCCGTTCTCCAGGATACCCGGAAAGTGCGAATCCGTCCCAAGTATTCCTAGATCAACGAGCGTTACGTAGAAAGAGAGAAAGTAATAGAGCAAAAAGAACACTGCAGGTCACCACACACGTACTGGGAAGTACAAATAAAACTCCATCACAGATATAACACCGAGAAATAAACAAAAGTGCAATATTTCATTTATTTAATACATTGATACATTCTTTTACATGCACCATCTGTTCAAGGGGTACAAAAGAGGGAAGCATCACTGAGACAACGATAATCTTAAACAACTCCAAGTCCATTTCCAACTTATACAATATCAACATTTTCATCCTCACAACTCTAGGTACAAAGGTCTACCCGAAAACGAAACACCAAAAGTACAAGTCTCTCATCATACCTCTCGCCACCCAATCCTACAACCAATCACCAACTCCAAGGCTCCAGCCGCTATCCCCAACCTGAAAAATCAAAGGAGACTCATCAACGCGTGACCCAGTAGGAACTCCTAATACTCTAGTAGGACCCAGTTTTAGAACTGGTCTACCTATCTAGGGTGGGTGGTCTAACAAGTAATGGTCTCAGGGCATAAAAGTAATCACAACACGATGTGTAAGCATCAAGGAAGAACTTGTAAACATGCATAAGTAACCATGTTATAACATGCAAGTGCTGGAGGTAAGTAGGAACACATATTAACATGCAAGTACTGGTCATTTATAATAAACAATGGAATGGATCAGTATGAGTCAACAACATTAACTTAACAGAGAAACAAGTAAGCATGGGATAACAATATTTATAATTAAAAGACAATTACTTTAAGTTATTAATTCTCATGTTTGGAAACCCGTGTAAACTGTAGGACGCTAAGGAGTCGGACTTCACCCAAGGTGGGTGAAAAAGTGGTACCACTCCAGCGACACGAGCACTGGAGGGGCCTCTTGCAACTCTGTACCCGACTGGTAAGGTACATGAGTGAGACTCATGTCGGGTTTTCTTGGGACAAACGGAGAAAACCATCATTTACAGACATGGGGCGACACGAGCACACCAGCGGCCTCTCTAGCCCTCTCAAACTCCCCTTCCAGGGGCGACACATCGGGGGAGATATGCTACTACTGTCTGCCCCTTAACACCTAAAATTTACCCGTATTTCCCCAAACCCACATCTGCAGTCTCACCCATTTTAGAAATGGATCGAGCACTCCTTATGTCATTTCTCTGCCTCACTCTCAGTTTCATTCTTTATTCAGTTCAGCGGTCTCAATACCTCACTCTCAGTTTCATTCTTTATTCATTTCAGCGGTCTCAATACTGCATTCATATCTTTCCATTTCTTTCATAATTTCACCGATGTCGTGATTCAACAACGACCATCGCATTTCCATTCAACACAACAAACTTTAAGATGCTCAATTACATCGTGACATTAACAATAATCAACATATGAAACTTAACACCCAATCATGTCAACTAACATTGATTTTTACCACTATAAGCTTAACTACGACATGGAGTAAAGTAACATAAACTCATCTTACACAATGTAGCCTGCTCCTAAAATCATGGCAACCCACGTAATCATGTGATATGAACAAAAGCTAGCTCAAGATGTGACATAATGACATGAACATGATTTTTGCTAACATATACATAAGCATGAACACAATTAAGCATGGGAGAGGACATGGATATAAAATAGCATGACATGTGACATATTGAGAAAAGCATAATTCTTTGTACATATAACTAACATATGTCAAGCTACTAACATTTTCCATGCTAATATATTTGCCTACTATCATCTGGAAAATTACTAACATAGGTATAACACAGGGCAAATCTTGGAGCTTACTCATAAAACACAAACATGGAATCTGCCTAAAACTGCTACAACAGAAAGAGTAGCACTTTTAGCCTATATACAGTTAGTTTTAGCCTCTGGTCTCTTCACGAAAGTTGTAGATCTATGGGTTTTACACAAACATACCAAATTTCAGAGGAAAATTCCAAGTACATGAATTATAGTGATTTTTCTCATAACAGGCACAATTTCAGTCTGTAGAATCAGAAACTGAGGCATTTTTCAAGTCCAAATTACTGCCAATTAAAGTCAGAATTAGAATTTAGATAAATTACTTTCAAAAATTACAAGTTGAAGAGCTTGAAGCCAGCTTTCCAACGGCACCAAGATCTTAATATTTTATTAAGTGTGCATGGATTTCTGCTCATTTTACTGAAAGGTGTCCAGACTGTCTAAAAACAGACCAGTTTCAGAAACTGAAATTTTACCCTATTTTTCAGTTCGAATTTGCAAAACTTGTAAACATGAAATTTATTAAGGGCTTCAATATGTATAACATATATTTGTTTCATGCATTTCCATGTAGCCAAATAGGTGCAGCAAGCTACCAAAGTCTCAGCCAGTTCTGAGCAAATTTCAGCTTGTTGTTCATCTAGCTAATTACTTGTTTAACATCTAATTTACAGAATTAGAACTAACCTAATTAAGAACCTGGTTCCAAAATTAAGTCCTACTAAAGGATTAGAAATTTCTACCTCTAAAAAGTCCTCCAAAAATTTTCTCTTGCCCTTTTTAATCCTTGATGAACTTGAGCTCCTAGTCTCCTTCTTCAAGCTCCAAATTGGCCTCTAATGTTGGATTTTGGAGAGTTTTGGGGTGAATTTGGAGTTAGAATGGTAAGAGGAAAGCATATGGTTCAAGGTAGTGGAATGTGAGGAGCTTGGGGTGGTGTGAGGTGGTGCAAGAGGTGGTGCAATGGAGGAAAAAGGGAGGGATAAATTTTGGCCTGGTTGTGTGGGGGAGAGAGGAGAGGGTGAGAATGAGATATTTTGGTTTTTCTTTTTCTTTTCTCTTTTTTTTCTTTCCTTGATTTTTGTTTTCCTTAAAATCCTCTCCTCCACAAATTAGTCAACTCAATAGCCATGTGTTAAGGCTCTCAATATGCAAGAAGACACACATGCCATGATGTGTCATGTCTACAAAATTTTAGAATTTGTATTTTATGAAAAATAGAAATACATGATGAAATACACTATACCTCTCAAATACAAATTATTTCATCTAAATACTCTTATTTACTAATACCAAATAATGAGTTTAAAATCTTTTAAAAGTAATTCATACACCAAAATAATTAAAGAAAAATACGAGTATACTCCCAAAAATTATATGTACGCATTTACGTCAAAATACGTATAAATACACGTACATATGGAAACTGTGTATTACAGGGTGCAAAGAAATGTATTGAATAGAAGGGAGCCAGGAGAAGAGTAGCTGATAGAAGAACAAATTTAAGGAAAAAGAGTGGCAGTTGACTCGACCGAGTAGGCACCTACTTGGTCGAGTAGAAGAGAGTGCATGAAAAGCAATGGAAAAATGGCGCTCTGCCTACATGGCCTGAGCAGCACTTACTCGGTCGAGTAGCTGCTTACTCGACCGAGCATCCATCTGCTCGATTGAGCTAAGGAAATCACATATAAATATTGGATAATTGGTGTTCTGCCTACACGGCCCGAGTAGCCCCTACTCGATCGAGCAGCTGAGGGAGTATTCTAAACTTCAATTTCGATTTATATTTTATTTTTCAACTCGGCCGAGCAGTTAAGCTACTCGACCGAGTCACAGAAGATTTATTCATGCAGGGCCCACGTTCTGATCGAGTCGGGCTTATTAAAACCCAAATCGATTTTATTATTCTCGAATCCCTTTCGTTTTCCCCAAATTTCACAGCCCGAGCAACCCCCTCACCTACTCGACCCGACCCTCTACCGCTGCCGTCCCCTCTGTCGGCCGCACTGCCACTCCGGTCAGCCCTACTTCTCTCTCTCCCCCTATCTTCCCCCCACCTATCTCCCCCTATTCTTCTCTCTCCCGTCCTAGTTCACCCCCTCCACTCCGGTGATCACCCGAGCAACGCTACCGACACCACCCAGTACCGGCAGCGCACCCCCACCCCCACCTTCAATTTACCCCCTCCAACCCACTCTTCTATTAGACCCCCTGTAACGACTGGTTTTCATGTATGGATCTTATTATATATATATTATATTATTTTTTGCTTTCCCTTCTTTGTGTTTCCCATTTCCGTCTCCTTAGCTTTCATTTTCGTTCGTTTCGTCGTGATTCTCTAGATTCTTCCGTCTGTCGCCGTGTTTGAAGTAAGTCATTCGTGACGAGCTTCATAACGTCGATATCTTAGAGTTAGAATGAGCCTAGGAGACTTAGGAAACCATCCTGGAGCTTCGCGCTCCATTTCGGAACTTATCGTGCACGTTAGCCGGTTTAAGAAGGGGCACCGACCGACTAGATGACGATCCAGTCGGTCGACAAACCTTCATGGACCGACTAGAGGGCTTGGATAATTATTCAGGAGTTACTGTTTATCGTTAGTCGGTCTAAGAACGTTGGTTGACCGACTAGGTTGCAAACTAGTCAGTCAGCAATGCTTCTTTAACCGACTAACTCATTAATTATTTTTGATACCAGATACTGTTCATTCCTAGTCGGTCTAAGAACGTTCATCGACTGACTAAATGTCAAACTAGTCGGTCAGTAGTTGTTCTTTGACCGACTAACTCTTAGTTCAGGTTTTCGTCTGGAGCTACTGTTTACACTTAGTCGGTCTGCGTTGGTCAACCGACCGACTAGTTCTCAAACTAGTCGGTGAACAGTCCTTCTTTGACCGACTAATCAGTACAGGAAACCCTAATTTTGCCCTAGCCGACATCAAACCCTATAAATACCCCTCCCAAACGTTTTCTTCTTCTTTTCTTCAACTCTAAACCTAATTTCTCCCACATTGAGTCCCCATCTTCCTCAAATCCTCAAACCTTCATTCCAAGCTCATCCTCCATCATCCAAACCCTCACTTAACACTTTCCACCTTCCACCTTCCTCAAACCTTCATCAAACCCCCAAAACCCATATCAAAACCTATTTCTCCAGATTTTCCCGCATTTCCAGATCTGAGCCGGATCGTTCTTCCGTTGCCGTGGTTGCTCGGTATCATTCCTCCGCTTCTTCACGGTAAGGCTCGATCCTTTAGTTTTAGCATAACCCACATTGACATTTGTGAAACCCTAATAAAATGGATTATTAGACAATTAGGATTCTATTAAGAAATCAATTTAGAATCATTGTGCTAATAATTGTTTTGCCATAACAGTGATCTATTCCGTAGTTAGCTTGTGTGACGATCTTCATTGCTCGTCAATCCCGGTATCAGGCAAGTGAAACTTGCATCTCTTGATTTGGGCCATGTCTTAGGCCATTACCTTGCTTTAGCGTAAAAGAGACTAGACGGTGAAAGGATAGCCGTCTAGACGCCATTGACCTAGCTTGACAACGAAGCTTGGTCCGTCACCCTCATCATGCTTGTATGTCACGTTTAATTTCCCTTAACGGTACGCGTATTAACTGTTCATGTCATCCATGCATCCTTAACTGCTATTGCATTTTAACTGCCATGTTTAATTTAAATTAACGGTACGCGAATATGTTCATGTCATTGCATTTTTCCTGTCACGTTTAATTTCAATTAACGGTACGCGAATATCTGCTCATGTCATTGCATGCTTGAACACTCATCGTGATTGCGTAGCTTCGCTACATACTTGTACTATTTGTTCCGGCTAGGCACCCGTTCTGCGGGCACAACCCTAGGCCAATTACAATTCTGGCTCGTGGTCCAGAAGACGAGCTCAATACAGCCTGCGGGCAATAGGGCACTCTCTGAGTGATCCCTTGTACATGACTACAGCATGCGGGCAATAGGGCATCCATGTGTGGGTGATCCCTTGTACTTGTACTTGTTACTTGACATTACATGTCACAACTACCACTTGCTACTTGTAATTTACCTTACTTGTTACTACCTTACTTGCCATGCCATGCACCATACTTTAACTGTTAGGTTGTTAGTTTACATTCTTTCAGTTTCCTTGCACAAGTCTTTCGACTTGCTGACATGTGCCCCTTTTCTCTTTTGGGTGACACATGTTAGAGCCCGAGCCTGAGATACTTGCTGAGGACGCGGTGTTCGCTAACGCTGAGTCAGAACCCGCGTTGATCGAGGACTTCGTAGACACTGGAGATCAGTCTTAGTGTCTATGTCTGGTTTTTGTTAGATTGCTTAGGTTGTCGGTGCGTGGCACCTAGTTTGATACTCTGTTATGTTTGTGCTTGTTTGGCCTTGTTCTGGGCCTTTAGACTCTTTCTTTTTAGCCTGGTGGCTTTTTCTGTGATGTTGAATATTTTGTGGACTTTGAGATTGGTTATTTCTTATCCGTCTCATTTTATTATTATTGTTGTTGTTGTTCCGTTTGCGTTTACAGGGACCTGCTTATACTAAATTGACGCTTATCAGGCGTGCAGCTTCACAGCTCCACGTCTGAGCGGACCTTCTCACGTCTCGTCTCCATTTTAGGGAAGCGGGGCGTGACAGGTTTTAGTGGTGGCCCATGCAGGTCCTCTCTGTAACTGCAATTATCGGGATAACGATAATAATATAAGATTGTCCAACAAATAAAAATTCGACATCCGAGCCCTAAGCTATTGAGTCTAATTATTTCGTTTCTGTGTCATTAGATGGCAGGCAGGCGAAATACCCGTGCTGGTAGTGGTGCGCTCCCTCATGTTGAGGAGCCTGAGCGGGAGCCCACTAACGGGGAGATGATGAGGATGATGATGCAGATGATGCAGGTTCAGCAGGGTGTGCTGCTGCAGGTCCAGAATGCTCCGGCCGCTCGAGCTGCTCGGGCAGTGGAAGCCCCTCGCCCCGAGCCTGGAGCGAAGCAGTTCAGGGAGCTGGGTCCTGCATATTTTGATGGTTCTGAAGGTCCTCTGGCTGCGGATGAGTGGATGAGGAACATTGAGGATAACCTGGCGATGGCGAAGATTGACCCAGCTGGATGGGTTGATTTGGCCAAGAGGCAGCTGAAGGATAATGCCAGGAACTGGTGGGATGCTGAGGAGAAGATGTTGGAGGTGCCTATAGTTTGGGCTACCTTCAAGTCCAGTTTTGATGGAGAGTTCTTCCCGAAGGCTGCTAGACAGGTGATGCTGCAGCGCTTCATAGATCTGAAGCAAGGGAGTTTGTCGGTGGATCAGTACCACCAGGAGTTCACGAGGCTCAGTCGGTTTGCACCAAAGATGGTGCAAGATGCCGATGAGAAAGCTCAGCGATTTCTTCAGGGACTTGCCTTGGAGCTTCAGAGCTTTGTGACCTCTTCTGACCTGGAGACATATCAGAAGGTCCTGGTTGCCGCGAGGCGGCAGGAGTTGAATTTGAACCAGAGGAGGGGACAGGTTTCAGGAGCTGGGAAGAGGCCTGTGGAGCAGGTCCGTGCTGTGGTTAGACCTGGATTCAGGCCTATCCAGCCTGTTCAGTTCAAGAGGCCAGGAGGGCCTATCCTGAAGACTTGCCATTTCTGCGGAAAGACCGGGCACCTCAGGGATCAGTGTAGGAGGTTCCTGGGGCAGTGTATTGTCTGCGGAGATCCTGCCCATACCATCAGAGAGTGTCCCAAGTCGAAGCAGCCTTGGCGGGCTCCTATTGCAGCACAGCCGTTGCAGTAGCGTGCTCCTGTGCCCGCTAGACGTGGAGCGCCCCTTGTTCCACAGAGACAGGCCTTTCGGCAGGCTGTTCCGCCGAGAGGGCATGCTTTTCTGATGACTGAGGAGGAGAGCATGGCCGTGGACGAGGTTATTACAGGTAACGCTCATTCTAGCTATTGTTCTTCCTTAGTTATGTTTGATTGTTAGATTATGTTTGGTTGCTTGCTCATGTTTGTTGCTAGACTAGGGCTTGATTGTTAGACTGTTTGTAGGTGTGATTTTGGTGTGCACATTTCCTGCACGAGTTCTCTTTGACTCTGGTGCATCGATGTGCATTATTTCTCGGAGCTTCGTGGAGAAGCATTCCTTGTCGACGTCCTCTCTTTCCAAGAGTTGGAATATCGTCACAGGGAACGGTGTGGTCTCGGTGCATCATAGGTGCAATTCTTGCCCGTTGGTGGTTTGTGGACGTGAGCTTTGTGCTGATTTCATTGTCCACGACATCATCAACTACGATGCGGTCCTTGGGATGGATTGGCTTGCGAGCTTCTATGCCACGATTGACTGTCGGAGGAAGAAGGTGGTGTTCGAGATTCCCGGACATCCAGTATTTGAGTTCAGCCGTGGTAGCAGTTCGCTTGGTCCTGTCAGATTTCGGGCCAGACCGGTGGAGGTTGTGGCTATGCAGATGGAGTTGGAGAGGCCAGCTGTGGTGCGAGATTTTGATGACGTCTTTCCCGAGGAGATGTCTGGACTGCCACCTGATCGAGCCCTGGAGTTTTCTGTTGATCTTATTCCAGGTGCGCAGCCCATTTCGAAGGCACCATATCGTATGGCACCAGCAGAGTTGGAGGAGTTGCGTAGGCAGTTGGATGAGCTTATGCAGAAGGGTTATATCAACCCTAGTGTGTCTCCGTGGGGAGCACCGGTGTTGCTGGTGAAGAAGAAGGATGGTTCGCGTCGCATGTGCGTGGACTATCGGGAGTTGAATGCGGTAACCATTAAGAATAAATACCCGTTGCCTCGCATCGATGATATTTTTGATCAGCTTGGAGGTTCGAGGGTGTTTTCTAAGTTGGATCTGAGGAGTGGTTATCATCAGCTGAAGGTGAAGCGGGAGGATGTTCCGAAGACAGCTTTCAGGACGAAGTATGGACACTATGAGTTCGTGGTTATGCCCTTCGGTGTAACTAACGCACCTGCAGTTTTCATGAATTTGATGAATCTGATTTTCTATGACTTTTTGGATAAGTTTGTCGTTATCTTTATTGATGACATTCTGATTTATTCGAGGTCGGAGGAGGAGCATGCCTCGCATTTGAGGGTCGTGTTGGAAATTTTGAGGAAGCATCGGTTGTATGCTAAGTTTTCGAAGTGCGAGTTTTGGTTGGACAGAGTTGCTTTTCTCGGGCATGTGGTGACTGGAGATGGTATTTCAGTGGATCCCGAGAAGATTAGGGCCATCAGGGAGTGGCCTGTTCCGTCGTCTGCGTCTGAGATCCGGAGTTTCCTTGGACTTGCTGGTTACTATCGGCGTTTTATTAAGGACTTTTCCCGTATTGCGGAGCCGATGACCAGGTTGACGCGGAAGGATGTTGCTTTTGTTTGGTCGGGTGATTGTGAGGATGCCTTTGGTGTTCTGAGGGAGAGGCTGACGACTGCCCCTGTTCTTGCTGTGCCTGATCGCAGTGGAGGATTCGAGATCTTTTGCGATGCTTCTGGCAAGGGTCTTGGTTGTGTTTTGCATCAGCATGGACATGTTGTAGCTTACGCTTCTCGTCAGCTCAAGGTTCATGAGAAGAATTACCCGACGCATGATTTGGAGTTGGCTGCTGTTGTGTTTGCTCTTAAGATTTGGAGACACTTCTTGCTGAGTGAGAAAGTGAAAATCTTCACCAATCACAAAAGCTTGAAGTATATTTTTACCCAGAAGGAGCTCAACATGCGACAGCGTCGATGGTTGGAGCTCATGGCGGATTATGAGATTGATCTGCAGTATCACCCTGGCAAGGTGAATGTGGTTCCAGATGCTTTGAGTAGGCTTCCCGCGGTGATGATGTTGACTTCGCAGTGGAGATTGCAGCAGGATTTTTGCGAGTCTAGAGTGGAGATTGTTCTTCCTGGGGAGGATTCCTCGTTGATGTGTATGCAGATACAGTCGACGCTCGTGGATCGGATTAAGGCGAGTCAGGCCGGGGATCCGAAGCTGGTGAAGATTCGGGGGCAGGTGGAAGCCGGTCTGCGGACTGACTTTTTGGTTCATGATGATGGCTCGTTGAGGTTCGGAGCCAGGCTGTGTGTGCCAGCTGGGGATATCAGAGAGGAGTTGTTGGTGGAGGCACACAGTTTGCCGTATTCCGTGCATCCTGGTGGGACCAAGATGTATAAGGATCTTCGTCTGAACTTTTGGTGGCACGGCATGAAGAGGAGTGTGGCTCGGAGTGTAGCCAAATGTTTGGTTTGCCAGCAGGTAAAGGCGGAGCATCAGCGTACGGCCGGGTTGCTACAACCGCTTCCGATTCCGGAGTGGAAGTGGCAACACATCACTATGGACTTCGTGACTGGACTACCTCGGAGTCTGAAGCAGAACGACGTGATTTGGGTGATCGTAGACCGATTGACCAAATCCGCGCACTTTATTCCATTCCGAGTAGGACAGTCCACTGAGGCACTAGCAAGGAGATACATGGAGGTAAATTCTTTTACTCTCCATTTTTATTTCCTTTTTCTAGTTTGGATAGTGATGTAACGTGAATCGTGCAGGAGATCGTGCGACTTCATGGAGTCCCCGTGAGTATCGTGTCGGACAGAGACACGAGATTCACATCTCAGTTCTGGCAGAGTTTGCAGAAAAGTTTGGGTACGCGTCTGAGTTTCAGCACGGTGTACCATCCGCAGACGGATGGCCAGTCCGAGAGGACGATTCAGATTTTGGAGGACATGCTGAGGGCGTGCATGTTGGATTTCAAGGGTTCGTGGGAGGACCACCTACACTTGGTGGAGTTCTCTTACAACAACAGCTACCAGGCGTCTATTGGCATGGCGCCTTTCGCTGCTTTGTATGGGAGGAAATGTCGATCGCCATTGAGTTGGGATGACGTTGGCGATCGGGAGCTGTTGGGGCCTGAGATGATTGTGGAGGCTGTGGAGGTCGTCAGGAATATTCGGGAGAGATTGAGGATTGCTCAGGACCGTTTTAAGCATTGGGCGGATGCTAAACGCCGTCCTTTGGAGTTTCAGCCTGGGGATCATGTGTTTCTGAGGATTTCCCCGAATCGTGGAGTGATTCGTTTTGGGAAGCGAGGGAAGTTGAGCCCGCGATACATTGGACCGTTTGATATTCTGGAGAGGGTTGGCGAGGTAGCTTACCGCTTAGCCTTGCCTCCATCTTTGGAAGGAGTTCACGATGTTTTCCATGTGTCGCAGCTTCGTCGATACATCAGCGATCCATCTCATGCTGTGGATTTCTCGGAGATCGCCGTTCGCCCAGATTTGACGTATGACCAGCATCCAGTGCAGATTCTGGACAGGCGTCAGAAGTCACTTCGGAACAAGGTCGTCGATCTTGTTAGAGTGATGTGGCGGCACGGTTCGCCGGGGGAGTCTACTTAGGAGAGAGAAGATGAGATGCGAGAGCGCTACCCACTTTTGTTCCCGGACACGTGAGTGTTGGGAATTCCGAGGACGGAATTCTTCTTAAGTTGGGGAGGATGTAACGACTGGTTTTCATGTATGGATCCTATTATATATATTTTATATTATTTGTTGCTTTCCCTTCTTTGTGTTTCCCATTTCCGTCTCCTTAGCTTTCATTTTCGTTCGTTTCGTCGTGATTCTCTATATTCTTCCGTCTGTCGCTGTGTTTGAAGTAAGTCATTCGTGACGAGCTTCATAACATCAATATCTTAGAGTTAGAACGAGCCTAGGAGACTTAGGAAACCTTCCCGGAGCTTCGCGCTCCATTTCGGAACTTATCGTGCACGTTAGCCGGTTTAAGAAGGGGCACCGACCGACTAGATGACGATCCAGTCGGTCGGCAAACCTTCATGGACCGACTAGCGGGCTTGGATAATTATTCAGGAGTTACTGTTTATCGTTAGTCGGTCTAAGAACGTTGGTTGACCGACTAGGTTGCAAACTAGTTGGTCAGCAATGCTTCTTTAACCGACTAACTCATTAATTATTTTTGATACCAGATACTGTTCATTCCTAGTCGGTCTAAGAACGTTCATCGACCGACTAGATGTCAAACTAGTCGGTCAGTACTTGTTCTTTGACCGACTAACTCTTAGTTCAGGTTTTCGTCTGGAGCTACTATTTACACTTAGTCGGTCTGTGTTGGTCAACCGACCGACTAGTTCTCAAACTAGTCGGTCAACAGTCCTTCTTTGACCGACTAATAAGTACAAGAAACCCTAATTTTGCCCTAGCCGACATCAAACCCTATAAATACCCCTCCCAAACGTTTTCTTCTTCTTTTCTTCAACTCTAAACCTAATTTCTCCCCCATTGAGCCCCCATCTTCCTCAAATCCTCAAACCTTCATTCCAAACTCATCCTCCATCATCCAAACCCTCACTTAACACTTTCCACCTTCCACCTTCCTCAAACCTTCATCAAACCCCCAAAACCCATATCAAAACCTATTTCTCCAGATTTTCCCTCATTTCCAGATCTGAGCCGGATCGTTCTTCCGTTGCCGTGGTTGCTCGGTATCATTCCTCCGCTTCTTCACGGTAAGGCTCGATCCTTTAGTTTTAGCATAACCCACATTGACATTTGTGAAACCCTAATAAAATGGATTATTAGACAATTAGGATTCTATTAAGAAATCAATTTAGAATCATTGTGCTAATAATTGTTTTGCCATAACAGTGATCTATTCCGTAGTTAGCTTGTGTGACGATCTTCATTGCTCGTCAATCCCGGTATCAGGCAAGTGAAACTTGCATCTCTTGATTTGGGCCATGTCTTAGGCCATTACCTTGCTTTAGCGTAAAAGAGACTAGACGGTGAAAGGATAGCCGTCTAGACGCCATTGACCTAGCTTGACAACGAAGCTTGGTCCGTCACCCTCATCATGCTTGTATGTCACGTTTAATTTCCCTTAACGGTACGCGTATTAACTGTTCATGTCATCCATGCATCCTTAACTGCTATTGCATTTTAACTGCCATGTTTAATTTAAATTAACGGTACGCAAATATGTTCATGTCATTGCATTTTGCCTGTCATGTTTAATTTCAATTAACGGTACGCGAATATCTGCTCATGTCATTGCATGCTTGAACACTCATCGTGATTGCGTAGCTTCGCTACATACTTGTACTATTTGTTCCGGCTAGGCACCCGTTCTGCGGGCACAACCCTAGGCCAATTACAATTCTGGCTCGTGGTCCAGAAGACGAGCTCAATACAGCCTGCGGGCAATAGGGCACTCTCTGAGTGATCCCTTGTACATGACTACAGCCTGCGGGCAATAGGGCATCCATGTGTGGGTGATCCCTTGTACTTGTACTTGTTACTTGACATTACATGTCACAACTACCACTTGCTACTTGTACTTTACCTTACTTGTTACTACCTTACTTGCCATGCCATGCACCATACTTTAACTGTTAGGTTGTTAGTTTACATTCTTTCAGTTTCCTTGCACAAGTCTTTCGACTTGCTGACATGTGCCCCTTTTCTCTTTTGGGTGACACATGTTAGAGCCCGAGCATGAGATACTTGCTGAGGACGCGGTGTTCGCTGACGCTGAGTCAGAACCCGCGTTGATCGAGGACTTCGTAGACACTGGAGATCAGTCTTAGTGTCTATGTCTGGTTTTTGTTAGATTGCTTAGGTTGTCGGTGCGTGGCACCTAGTTTGATACTCTGTTATGTTTGTGCTTGTTTGGCCTTGTTCTGGGCCTTTAGACTCTTTCTTTTTAGCCTAGTGGCTTTTTCTGTGATGTTGAATATTTTGTGGACTTTGAGATTGGTTATTTCTTTTCCATCTCATTTTATTTTTATTATTGTTGTTGTTCCATTTGCATTTACAGGGACCTGCTTATACTAAATTGACGCTTATCAGGCGTGCAGCTTCACAGATCCATGCCTGAGCGGACCTTCTCACGTCTCGTCTCCATTTTAGGGAAGCGGGGCGTGACACCCCCATGTTCCCCCAGCCCTCTATCGCCCTTAGGGCATGCTGACGTGCTCGGTCTAGCACATTTAGTGCTCGATCGAGTACCCTGCCCCCGCAGCATACCCTCTCTTCCCCGTCCGACTTACTCAACCGAGCAGAATCACTGCTCGGTCGACTAACCCTAGAACCCCACCGCCCTACCTGATCAACCGAGCATAGCTTGTTCTCAGTCGAGCTCCTACACACTACTTTTGATCCCACTGATATTATTTTCTCCTTCTATTTCAGGTACATTACGCCTACAGAGGAGGACACGTCCCGGAGCATCTTAGGGGATACCTCTGATTAGCAGCAGTCGCGTGTCCGATCACATCGCCCTTGCCGCGACCGTCGTGTTGGTACACCCTACCATCTCTTTATTTTTATTCCGACACACTCCGCGTGCCCGTAGCACGATGCCACCTCGCACTAGGGGGAGGCAGCCCACACTTGCACGGCATGTGAAGATGAAGGCCACTAACACCTCCTCTTCTCGGCCTGCACGTCGCACTCGTCGTGCCGCTTTACCCACCACAGAGGAGGAGTATGTGGGAGATTCGTCATCTGCATCCGAATCCTCTAACTACACCACCGCCATGACACTCGCAGTACTGCCCGCCCATGATCACCCGCCACATCACCCACACATCCCCGCCACTTCTGCCGCCATCCCCACTACCGCACCACCCGACCCTCCCGCCGCTTTGCCACTGCAGGTGCTGACATTCGGCATCACCTTTCGGGACGATGCACAATCGACCGCCTCTACACGCTGTCGCAGCAGAGGATCGTTCCCACACAGTTCATCCACCTCCCCACCCTCAGACGCCTAGGTATCCTGTAGGGATCCTTTGGCTTTACAGTACCATAGGTTTCGACCGACTCCTCGCCGCCCATGCCCCCACCTACACCCGCCTCACTCTAGAGGCGTTGAGTTCTATTGCCTGCACCCGGCGGGTAATGGAATTAGCTTCAGGCTTCTGGACCACGACTTCATGGTCACATATGACTAGATTCACACTCACTTCCACTTTCCAGCCGTCCCTGACCCCTGCGACGCCTTCTCCCCAGACTACGAGCTAGCCACTTTCGATACCTCTGCTTTCTGGCATCGCATCTCTGGTCTGGACCATTACCGCTCTAGCCAGGCGAAGGCATCGTGCATTGTGCACCCTTGCCTTTGCTACGCCCAGCGACACCTCACCACCACCATTTTCTGCAGACCAGATGGCGGGACCATGTCCATACCCGAGCTTTCCCATGTCATGGGAATGAGCCGACCGCTGTGCTACTACCGTGACGGCTTCCTCCATCCCTTCGTCCTTTTCGACACAGCCCACTGGCTGTGTTACCGCCTCTTACAGAATGCCCACACCTGCTTCACCACTGATATCTTCTGTGGTGGATTTTTCACCATCTTTACCCGGATGCTAGGCATAGATCTTCCTAATGGCCTAGTAACCTCCTGATCTATCCAAAATGTAACTCCGAGAACAACCAAGTATGGCGCAATTTACACGGACATGAATCCCCGACAACGGCGCCAAAAAGGTGATCGGACTCCGGTGTGTACACCCGAAAAACGACTTGTAGTGTTACCGCAAGCGCACGGTGTAGCGGCAAGCGGGTATTGAACTCAGGGAGGACAAATGACCGTGTCTCCTTCCAATCACCTAGCTATCAAGAGGATCGAGAATCGTTTGGGGTAAACAGTCACAATCGTGCAAATATCAAGAGAAAGTATCAATTCAATAAAACGTCTAGGGGTAGGGAATCCCCACTACGGACCGCCTCTCATCATTGTGATTCATAGGTTTCGTTATTGCTAAACTTGAATGTGGATGAACGAGTCGCAACTAAATGTAGAACCAAGCTCAAGCTCTCGCGCTATCACCGGTCTATAGCAAACCTAGGATAGGGCCCAATCTCTTGCAAACCCTAGCCTAAGCTGCTAGCGTGAAGAACGTCATCATCGTTCAATCGTATCTCGAGCCCACTCTCGTGCAAACCCGAGCTACGACCTAGGTTGTGATAGTTCCTATCCATCCAATCTCTTGCAAACGGATATTGGTATAGATTCACAATTGAAAATCCTATCTTTGGTCCAATCTCTTGCAAACCAAGTTTAGAGAAATCAAATCGTCAATCTAAATCGAATATCTAGGGCTTCCTATCAATTGGGATCCAATCTCTTGCAAATCCCAATCGATAAGAATCCCTAGCTATCCGTAATTAATCAATCATAACCTAACCTCCTAGCAATTCTAGCAACAATTCCACAATTTCATCACAATTTAGAAATAGGGTCCATAGGGTTCATCCCTACGCCCTAAGACGACGTCACTACTCACTATTCATCATGCAATTCTCAGAAAAATCAATAATAATATCAAGAGAATTCATTGCAATAGAGAAATAGCTAATAAAAATTGAATTTTTTGATAGGAAATAGCCAAACCAATGTAGATCCAATGATTTCCCAAGAGTATCCAATAAAAGTAGCCTTCAAAACTTCTAAAAGAAAGTCTAAATCTAATAATCTAAAAAGTTCTGAAAAGTTCTGAAAAAGGCTGCAAAAAGCTCCTCTAACTAGGACAAAAACTGGGTTTAAATACCCCCTAAAATCGCCTAGAAAATCGTGACCAAACTGCCCCTGCGCAGCCCAGAAATCGCAACCTCGCAGCAGGCGGAGCGGCTCACTCGGCCGAGTGGCATTGTCACTCGGCCGAGTGACAAACCCTGTAAGAAAACAGTAAGTAAGGGGGTCTCAGGGTCTGCCTTCGGAGGTGACTCGGTCGAGGGGCTTTATTCACTCGGTCGAGTGGCATTGATACTCGGCCGAGTGGGGCCTCTCAGATTGTCTGACAGATTCCAATAACTCTGCCTCTTTCTGAACGAATTTCTCGTGCCACTCGGGCGAGTGAACTCTCCTACTCGGCCGAGTGGGCTGTCGTCACTCGGCCGAGTACACGCTGATTCTCTTCTTTTGTGCGTGTCCATTTTGGTCGGCCTAGTGGGCTTATTGCTCGGCCGAGTGAGTACTCCACTCGACCGAGTGGCATGCTGTAAATGCCCATCTTCTCCGTTTCTCCTCCTCATCGCTCCTACGAAGTTCCTCCTTCTTCCACCCATCTTCCATCGTTGAATGGCCCTCAAATGAGCCGTGGGTGACACTCCTTAGCGCTTGCGAACCACTTGATCTCAAAATCGCACCATATTTCCTGAAATACGACAAAAACAAGAAATATTGAAAAGCATTGCAATATTGTCGAATAATCGTGAAAAACGCGATATGGGCGATCAAAACGGTATGCAAACATGAAGAAAAAAGGTGTAAAATATGGAGTGATCAAAATCCCCCAAGCTTACCTCCTACTCGTCCTCGAGGAAGATAAGTAAAAGGCGAACCCGTTGGGAAAAGTAATAAAAAGAAAGAAAAATGAAAAATAGAATAGAAAGCGAAGAAGGAAATGCTAGATCATTTTTTCAGGACGTGGGTTTTGCTTACTCATGTAGCAAACGACGAATGTAAAACTCATGCCAAAGATTTTTATCTCGATACCATAGTATGTGTGTGCATTCAAAACAGAAAACCCAAGAATACCAAAATAGTATGAAATATGGAGTCATTCTAGAACTAACATCGTCTGAAGCATCTAAAGAGGTATACATAATCATAGATCCCACACTTTTCAATTGAATGCTTTCTACCTGGAGTATAAGAGATATCACACAATATGAGCAGTAGAAAAGTATGGTTTTCATGAAATGTATGCTATGTGTCAATTCCTGGATTTCGTAAAAATTTTAGTGATCTCACCAAGTATAGAAAATTACCTAGCTTAGATTGTCATGCACTGTCAGGTAGTCACTCTCTCACACATCATTGGTTCCTCTCCGCCAAGCTTATCTATAAGCGTGGTGGCATAAGATAAATCAATAAATATATTCCCCATTTTTGAAGCTCCATGATAGAATAAAAACAAAAGAGGGAAGAAAGAGAGAAAGAGTATGAGATGGGATCATGTATAAACTTCTTTTCTCCTTTCTTTTCTTTTTCTCATTTTTTTGATTCATATATACAACTGTAATCCCAAATCAAAAGATAGAAAGATATACATGTATTTTTTTTTCTTTTTGATTTTGGGGGTAGTGGAGCATGAACTTTATAAAGCGGGGGAATTGCCAATATAGGATCCGCTAAAAGGAGATTCACCAATGAATATAAATAAAGAATTAATGCTCAAGATATGTGGAGAAAGAAATAAATGTAACACTCGGTTCACTCTATAAGACGTGCACAACACCTTTCAGCAGAGTAATGTAATCTACTCAGTTTAATCTCAAAAAGTAAACTAGTCCAGTTATATCAACCAAACATACATTCATTCAACCTGAAAGTGAGGCGTACAATTTTCATGCAATAAGAAGTGATATAAGAAAGGAAAGTAGTACTCCAGATATAAGCAATCAATGCGTGAAGCTTGGTGTGTTTTCGACGAAGAGCATACATATAAATTATCAGACTTCAGCTAATAATAGAATTTCATCCATATTCATACAGGAAAAGGTGGGTTACTATCTCAAATGCATAGCAAGACACAACATATGATATCTGAAATAAAAACTACGGCGTGAGAAAATAGCATGCAAACAGAGATAAGCTAATCACTACGTCATAATCATCACAGAAAAGTCATCTCTAGCAAAAGATGAAAGAAATAAGGATAAAAGAAAATAGAAACTACTACGAAATGCAGCACACTCAAAAAGGTAAGAAAATGTGATGCATGATAAAAATTAAAAAACCGAAAAAGTGGGTGAAAATGAGTGCAAAAGCGGAAAATGTGAGAAAAGCAAAAATAAAAGGGTGACAAAAAGCAAAATCGTGAGAACTCACTCCCCCACGCTAAAGTGCACAGTGTCCTCAATGTGCGAAGTGTGGCACACCGAGAGACGTGAAATGGGTGGGGTGGGTGAGGATGCATGCATGATGAAAATAAAAAAGGAAATGATATGGTAATGTAGGTGATGCATGCAGAGGTCAAAATGGTGCAGAGTATCAGTGTCCACAAAAATAAGATCCCTCACTCCCAAAGAGATATAAACAGATATGACCAAAAAGGTACCAAAACAGTGTGTGGAGGAGGGGCGCAAAAATCAACAGGCTCAAAAACAACCAGTAAAACAGCAGAAATATAGAAGGCATCCAGTGTGTGCCTAGGCTAGTGGTGGTGCACCAGCATCGTCCTGTGGCGGAGGTGGTGGTGGAGGTGGTGGGCGTGGTAGCTGCTGGGTGGGTACCGGTGGTGGAGGCAGACGCGCCAGAATCTGGTTCAGGTAAGCCTGAATATTAGGAAGAATGGCGACGCGGGTCTACACAGCACTAACTGTGCCAGAGCGAGCCTTGAAATCCCCTCTAAGTCCACTAACAGCCCCCTCAAGAGCACGAATGCTCTGAACTAGAGTGTCGGGTGGTGGAGGAGTAGAGGGACGCATATGTATAACTGGTGAAGTGCGGGGCTGTCTCACACGGGCAGTGTAGTGGATGGATGCAGCAGGGAAGTGGGGTAGTGGTGCTGTGCTCACTAAGTGATGCCCAGCCTCTGTGAGAGGCTGGGACGCAGGAAAGGTCGAAGTGGAAGCAGCAGTGGAAGTGGAAGTGAAAACAGACGACGAGGGGGCGTGAGAGGTCGGTGACGCAGACGTGGGGGCAGAGGTCACGACACTCTCAGAAAATACAGCGGCAGTGGAGACCGAGAAGTCAATGGTTGGGGAGGCCGTGAAGGGCACAAAAGATGACTCCCCAGGAGTTGAGGACAACAATCGGGATATGGTCTATACTACGGAGGTAAAAGAGGACTCGTCGCTCTCAACTATGGTGGGGGGACGCACGGGGCTCAGAGTGGTAATGGGCTCGGCAGAAACAGGCATAGTGGTGGTGGGGGTGGTGGACGGCTCAGCTAAAGTGCTCCCGACACTAACAGACGTGTGGACAGAGGTGTTGGGAGGTGCAGACAGATCATGAGCAGGCAGAGGGATCACGGGGTCGACGGGTGGAATGAGGGGCTCCTGCTGAGCATCCTCGGGCTCAAGCACGTAGGCGGCGGGGATAAGGAGATCCATCGCTGGAATCCAGTCTCCGCCGTCTGGTCCAATATGTGTCCGAGCAGGGCTCGGGAGAACCATGTAATCAGCGCTGAAGGGACCATGCAGCCAAACCCAGTGCTGGCGACCATGGGGACGAAGCATCTTCATCCAGGCCATAACATCTATAGAAAGTGGAGTGGGTCCTGGAGCTCGACACAGGTCATCAGGAAGGTCAACGCCGGTCATAAGGGCCAAGAGGGTGATCAGATCGCCGCAACAGATAGGTGAGCGAGCACTCACAGAAATAATGATGAGGTCCAAAAATCAACTGGCAATGTCAATCTCGACGGCGGGGACCAAAACGTCACTACCCTTATCTAGAACCCTAGGGCGTGTCATCACATAAAGCATGTAGAGCTCTGGCGTAGATAGCGTCTCGGACTCGTTCATCGCAAGAAAAGTAGTCGCCATAAGGCGCTGTGCAATGCGGAGGCAGGGGTGGACAATAAATGATGCCTTGGCCCTACTAGGGTCAAAGGCGAGTGGGGATCCCGTGATCCGTGGCCAGAAGGCGTGAGTGTCGAACGACGGGGGTGGAATGTGCGAGGGAGCGTAGGCGCGGTCTGGGACCGGGATGGCGGGCCACTGGAAAAATGCTCTTATTATGTCGAGAGTGATCTTGCACTCTTGATCCATCAAACGGAAGGAGCATCCTCCAGGGGTCCGGTCAATGGAACTAATGACCTCTAGTGTCGGACGAATGTAAGTATCCGGCGACACTGACAAAAAGTCGCGCCATCCCATGTTGTCGTACAACATGAGAAGCCCCTCAAGTACCCCTAGGTGGTCTAGGTCGGCTAGGTGTGCAAACCTACTGGGTACTATCGAGCGATGGCAGATACGCTCGAATTTGGCGCGGTGTGCGTCTTCTCGAAACGTAATCCCCATCGGCCTGACGGCGGGAGCGGGTGGTGCCTGTGTGGCGATGGGATCGGTAGGAGGCGGCTATGTAGGTGGGGATGGACTAGGTGAAGGGGACTCCTCCCTAGCGGAAGAGGGACCAGGGTCATCTGGTCTCTTCCGCTTGGAAGTGGGCACCCGGATGCGTGAACTGCAACGTGGCGGCATGTGTGCCGCAAAACGTGCCCACCCAAAATGAAATGCGACGCGCTAAATAATGAAACGAGTATACCTGAGCATGCCGCGAGAGCAATCAGCAATGTGTGTGAAGATACGCCTCCTCCGCAGGCTCCGTATGCGTCAAAAAGCTCCCCAAAGCTCCCCCAAGCTAGCCTGAAAAGCAAACGATAAAATCAGTCAATAATAATCAATATGTATGGGGAGATAAGGGGTAACAGATATATATATGATTTAATTTGAATTTGGGGTGCAACGGGTGTACAAATTGGGAGAAATGGGGAGAAATGAGGAATTTAGGGCGAAATGGGGTGATCGGCGGTGTGGGAGGGCGGCGCCGGCGAGCTGTTCAGTATTGGACTTCTCCCTACTTGGTGTTAATGATGAGCAAACATAAATACTTCTGACTAATTCCCTATTTTGCATTTAATCCATTGCCTAAGCTTATTATGAAGATCAACTAGCAATGGATGACTCACAGACGTCATTGAAGGCAAATGATATGAATTGGATGATCATAGATTGAGGATTGAAGCTCCGTAAAGACTTCAAGCTCATACGATGGAAAGAAGAGATTATTCGTCAATGTAATTTTTTCTTTTATCTCTTCTAGTATGTAGCTTAGAAGTAGAACTTTGATGGAGCACTCACACACATCTACATTCTGTCATAGGACATCTTTAGACTTTTGTCCTTTGATCCCAATTCAATCCTCTTGTGTTTGTGCTAGGATTGTTTATAACAGCCGACTGCTTAACAGTTTACAGTCGCCTGTCTCAACAACCGTCGACTTTGTTTTGTTCTACAGTCGCTTGTTATGCACAGACTATTACAATGTATTTTTTGGGCCTTCTCTGATTATTTCGCACAGGCTACTGTTGAACGATTAACAGGCGCCTGTCCTAATGACAGTCGACTGTGATTTGTTCATCCATCGCCTGTCTCTCCATGCCCAAACTTTGTTTGATCTGAGTTCTACGGCCAGTCGACTTATGCTGTATATACAGTTGACTGTCTATTAGATCAGTCGAATGTCTATGCTGCAACAGTCGCCTGTCTGTAAGTCTATTTCTTTAACTCAGCTCTCTGGAAATTTCACCTGCTATTGACAGTCATCTGCTCAAGGTTTTACAGTCGCCTGTTACGGTTTACAGTCGACTGTGTTTCTTGCATCAGTCGTCTGTCATGTATCTTGTGAGATTTCCAGTATTTGTCTAACTTACTCTTCTCTCGGCTAGTCATCTGTCGAAGAATGTACAGTCGCCTGTTGGTTTTACAGACGACTGTCTTGGTTTCATCAGTCGACTGTCCACGTGGTATGTTACCGTTATGAATTCTCACCTACCCTTGCTGACTGTGCAACAGTCGACTGTGGATTGTTTAACAGTCGACTGTCGCGAGTTCAGATTATATCCGTTGAGATTGTTCTCACGAATTTCGATTGGGTTTTTGCCAAAACTGTTTTGTGGATTTTAGAAAGCTATAAATAGAGCTTCTACTGTTCCATTGAAATGTTACTCATTCATTGCAAAATCCTTCAAGCTTTCATTTCCAAAGATCAAAGCTCTCAAATCCAAAGCCCTAAGTATTTCCAAATCGTGTTCTCTTGCTCTCCAACCTAGAACCAAAGATTGATCTTCTAGGCATTTGGTGCAGTCAAGAGAAAGGGCTTTCACCTCTCTTCCAAGAGAGTTCTTCAACACACATCACACTTCTCTTTCAAATTCTACTTCAAGGCATAAGTGATTGTAAGTGTTGCTTTCATATTTCATAACTTTCGTCATTTGATTTGTGCTCTCGGTTGTGAGAGTGGTTTTACTTGCTCCCAAGTTGTGGGAGTCAAGGACATCGATTGTATTCGATTGCACTTGTAGGGTTGCTACAGGTGGGCTATAAGAAAACCTCAAGTTAGGGTTCTAACTTGAGTATCCGGTGGTATCCGGGTGGTAGGGACGTAGAATTACCGGGAACAAGTCGGGAGTTGACTTGGGTAATCCGAACCCTTGAAACATATCTGCGTTTGCGTGTGTTTCTCTTTGGGTCGTTTTTCTATTCCGCACTATTTGTTGGATTGCATTTTATTTGGCGTAAATTCCTTTTAAATTTGCATAAACACTATTCAACCCCCCTTCTAGTGTTTTCCCCATAGACAGGGTCCTTACAATTGGTATCGGAGCGCAAGGTTTTCTCTATGGCATCCAACAACAACAACGTTCCTCCGCCACCTACGTACAACAATCACGACCGTGATGGAGCGTTCACACTTTTCGAAGGTCAATCACGGTACGTCCTCCACGTTTCAATGGTACTAACTTTGGTTATTGGAAGTGTAGGATGGAGACATTCCTTAGGAGTGCTTCTCTTTGGAGAACTCTCCACAAGGAGTACGTCGAGCCCTCCGAAGAGGATTTCGAGAAATGGACGACTTCCGAGAAGTCCGCCGAAGTCAACAATGCTAAAGAAATGAACGCTCTTCATTATGCGTTGGACCCGAATGAGTTCAACAAGATATGCACATGTAAGAGTGCATATCAAATTTGGAACCATCTCATCGTTACCCACAAGGGAACGAATAAGGTAAAGCTTTCAAAGTTATATGTTGACGTGCAAAACTTCGACTTGTTTCATATGCAGGAAAATGAGAGCATTACGTCGATGTACGGATGCTTTACCGACATCACAAACGAATTGGAAGCCCTTGACCAAATATACACCGAACCTGAAAAGGTAAGGAAGATCATCATGGGGATGACCTCCAAATGGGAAAGACGAGCAATCGCCATTGAGGAGGTCAATGACTTGAAGAACTACACCGTGGTGAATCTCATCGGGGCTCTTATGTCTTACGAAGTAAGACGGGATAACCGATTGAAGATTCGAGCCATGATGAATCCCTCGGAGGCCAAAAAGAAAGCTTTGGCGTTCAACGCCAATTCGTCATCCTCCGAAAGTGATGAATCCGAGAACGAGATGGATTTGGGTGAAATGGCCCAATTGGCGAAGAAGTTCCAACGCTTCTTCCGCAAAGGTAAATTTCCCTCCAACAAACGTTTTGAGTCTACTAATGCTACTTCCTCTCTTTGTTATAAGTGTAATAAGACAGGGCACATCAAGAGGGATTGCCTAATGCTAAACAACAAAGAAAAGTGGAAGGCACCAAAGTACCACAAGTCCGACAAGAACAAGAGAGACAAGAAGAAAGGACTCGTAGGTACCTTTGATGACTCAAGTGATGACTCATCAAGCGATTCCGATAATGAGAAGGGTGAGAGCGCCCACAAGTGTTTCATGGCACTTGAAGACCCACTCTCGGATGAGAGTGATTCCGATACGGATAACACCGAGGTAACAATGGATGAACTTCGTATAGCTAATGAAGAACTATTTGCTAAATACCAATCTTTAATGCTTAGATACACTAGCTTAAAGAAATCAAATGTTAGCAAGTCATACATTCCATGCTTTATCAACAATGACACCATTGTTGATACTTTAACTCTTGAGACAGCAAACTTAGCTTCTCAAAATGTCACATTGAGAGATAAGGTGAATTCCCTCAAATCTCAACTAGATCAAACACATCCCAATGATAATAGTGATCTAGTTACACATCACACACAATTGGGTGTAGAGAATGATTCTCTTAAAACCCAAGTGCACGAGCTCAAAGCACGGGTGTCCACCTTGGATACCAACCTTTCTTTTTTAAAGGAGAAATATGAGCTCATGTCCTCCCGTATTGTGAGATTCAATAAGGGAAAAGGACAATTGGATGATTTGCTTGCAAACCAATTTCCGGCCACACATCGTGTTGGCCTTGGTTTTGTAAAAGCAAATGCATCTAATGCTCGCACCTCCTATAGTGGTGTCACTATAGATTTTGTGAGGCCTTCCTCCGGTGCATCCACAAGTGGTGTCAAAGACACTATAGGTAGCAATCCTACCAAGAATGTCACCACATCACCTTCTCTTCCTTTTGGCAAGAAACCCACTAAGGGTGGAAACCAAAAGCAAGGCCATGCTTATATGTACACTAATACTCATCCACGTAGGAAACAACCTACTTCACAAGTGGATAATCATGACACATTTTATGCTCCGCACCCACGGACACGTACACAACCACACATGAGAAATACTCATGTACGTGCTCCCACACACCCATATGCTCATACACACCATTCTTTCATGTATGCTAATTCTCCACATGTCATACATGATCAATATGCTTCATATAATATGCATGTTCCCAAGAATACATATCATTCAAGAATGTACAATGCATATCCTCCACCACATCTCTATGTTAGAAATCATGTTCCTAAGAAGCATGCACCACATAGAAATCCAACTCATATGCATGCAACTAGGAATATGACTCCCAAGATGTACACTATTTGGGGTCCTAAGATCACTAGTCTAAATGTTAGGAATGCTTATGTCGATTCCTACTTTCATGATGTAATTAGAAATAGTAACTATATTGGGAAGCGGAAGTCCACTTGGACTTGGCTTCCAAAGGGCTAATCCCCTTGGACCCAACAAACATTGGATACCATAAGCTTATGATATATTATATAGGTACCCAAGAGAAAGAAGAAGAGCAATAAATACCTTATTAGCTCTAAAGGAAAAGGATGGATTCTTGATAGCGGTTGCTCCAAATACGTGACGTGAGATCCCTCATTGCTCTCCGAAGTGATTAGCATCAAAGATGGTGCAACGGTCACTTTTGGAGGTAATCAAAAGGGAACCATCATTGGAGTAGGTATCGTTGGTAATCCTTCCAAACCTCTAATTACTAATGTTTATATTGTTAGTGGTTTATGTCACAATCTCATTTCCATTAGTCAACTTTGTGACAAAGGTTACAAGGTTAACTTTGGAGAAGGATTGTGCACTATTGTTGATTGTGATTCAAATGTTTTATTTTCTGGTATTAGGCGTAAAAATATTTATTATTTGAGCTTGCCTAAAACCATAGAACATTGCTTAGTTGCTAACACAAGTGAACAACTATTATGGCATCATCGTTTTGGTCATGTTCACTTCAAGCACTTATATAAGTTAGCTAAGCATGATCTAGTCAAAGGTTTTCCAAAGATTGTTTTTAATAAGAAAAACTTTTGTGATTCATGTCAAAGAGGTAAACTAAGTAAATCTTCATTTAAGCTTAAAGAAGGGATTACTTCTAAGAGGCCCCTAGAACTTCTTCATCTAGATTTATGTGGGCCAACTAGAACCGCTTCTTTAGGTAATGTTCATTATGGACTAGTTGTCGTTGACGACTTTTCTAGATTTACTTGGGTTACATTCTTAACTAATAAGAATGAAGCTCATGAAGAGTTTACCAAATTTGCAAAGAAGATTCAGAATCTTTTAGAATCCACCATTATCACTATTCGTAGTGATCATGGAGGAGAATTTGAGAATGAATCTTTTACTAAGTTTTGTGATGACTTCGGGATAACTCATAACTTTTCCTTTCCTCGTGCACCACCATAAAATGGTGTTGTAGAAAGAAAGAATAGGACTCATATTGAGTGTTCTCGCACTATGCTCCATGATAGTCATTTAGGACTACAATTTTGGGCAGAAGCGGTGCACACGACATGTTATGTGCTCAATGGGATTCTAGTGAGACCCCGAACAAACAAAACTTGTTTTGAGTTGTTTTATGATAAAAAGCCTCAAGTGAAATATTTTCGTGTTTTTGGTTCGAAATATTTTATAAAGAACACCTTTGGTAATCTAGACAAATTCAAGCCAAGATCCGATGCAGGAATTTTTGTTTGATATTCCACACGTAGCAAAGCCTACCGGATATACAACAAAACTTCTTCAACGATTGAGGAATCACTTCACGGATCGTTTTATGAAGATTTTGATTTTCCTCATGTTGATGATGATAATGTAGAGATTCTTTGTGACTCTCTTAATAATGTTAAGATTAATGATAATATTGTTGAGACTAACACTTCTAACGAAGTTGTTGAAGTTGTTCCTAGTGATCCAGGTTTACCCAACGCTTATCAGACCGTTCGCAACCATCCCCATAACCAAATTATTGGAGATATTGGTGTGGGTGTTCGAACGATATCAAGAATTGAAGAATTCTCCCATTGCGCATTCGTCTCTACCATTGAGCCAAAGAACATTCAAGAAGCTTGTGAGGATAGCTCTTGGATAGTGGCAATGGAAGAAGAACTAGCGCAATTCGAGAGAAACGAAGTTTGGGCACTTGTACCTCTTCCTAGTGGTCACCAAGTTATTGGGACCAAATGGATCTTCATGAAAAAGAAGGATGAAAACGAGGTAATCACACGGAACAAAGCAAGGTTAGTAGCTCAAGGCTACCGACAAGAGGAATGTATTGATTTCGAAGAATCTTTTGCCCCCGTAGCTAGATTAGAAGCTATTAGGTTGCTTTTATCTTTTTCATCCCGTAAGAATTTTAAATTATTTCAAATGGATGTTAAAAGTGTATTTTTAAATGGGTTTGTCAATGAAGAAGTCTATGTTTCTCAACCTCCCGGTTTTATCCAAGAAAAATTTCCAAACCATGTTTTCAAACTTAAGAAAGCGTTGTATGGATTGAGACAAGCTCCTAGAGCTTGGTATGATCGCCTTAAGACCATTCTTTTGAATTTAGGTTTTAAAATGGGAGAAGTTGATTCTACACTCTTCATTAGAGATTATGAAAATGACATTATTTTGATTCAAGTTTATGTAGACGATATTATTTTCGGTTCTACTAAATTTAATTTATGTCAAGAATTTTCCAAGTCTATGAAGGATGAGTTTGAGATGAGCCACATGTGAGAGCACACCAACTTCCTTGGATTGCAAATTCGACAAATGGAGAATGGCACTTTCATACATCAGACAAAGTACACAGGGGAGCATATTAAGCGATTCGGTATGGAATCGTCTTCGAGCAAAAGGACTCCCATGAGTACTACTACTCATCTACACAAAGATGAAAGCGGAAAAGAGGTAGACGTTCGTCTATATCGAGGTTTGATCGGTAGCTTACTTTACTTAACCGCTAGTAGGCCCGATATCATGTTTTCCGTATGTATTTGTGCTAGATATCAAGCAAGACCTAAGGAGTCACACTTGATTGCGGTTAAACGAATATTTCGTTATCTCAATCAATCCCTAGATTATGGGTTACTTTACCTTAAGTCTAGCACATATGAGTTAATCTCATATAGTGATGCCGACTTTGCCGGATGCAAGTCTGACAGGAAAAGTACTAGTGGCACATGCCATTTCTTAGAAAATTCCTTAGTTTCTTGGTTTTCTAAGAAACAGAATTCGGTGTCATTGTCCACGACTGAAATGGAATATATTGCCGCGGGTCTTGCATGTGCAAAAGTTCTTTAGATGAGACACACTCTTAGTTACTATGGTGTCAATTGTGATACTTGTCCTATCATGGTTGATAATCAAAGTGCTATTTGTATTTCCAAGAATCCGGTACACCACTCCCATACCAAACACATAGACGTGGGACACCATTTTATAAATGATCATGTATCTATGAAGGACATCATCTTAGAGTACATTGAAACCCAAAAACAAATTGCCGATATCTTCACTAAACCTCTTAAAGAAGATTCATTTGTGAGGTTGCGTGGAGAATTGGGAATTATGGGTGAATCTGAAATCTAGAAGCTCAATTTTCATGCTATAACTCCTTATTGAGCTCATATCTTTTTGATTGTCTTTCTTCATGTGCTTTATTGTTTTATGCGATTAAGAAAGGCAATTGTAACTTATTTGATTTCATGAGTTTTTGAGTTTGATTGGAGTAATTTATGTTTCAATGGATTTATTGTTTTCATAATGATTTTACGATGTTGTTTTGATTAGAGTATAGGTCCTAGGGTGAGTGTTCTTATTCTCTGGAATTTTATCTCACTGTGCATTTTTGGACCAGGACAGACGACTGATTTTTCTTTTGACAGTCGACTGCCCTACTCTATATCCTCTATATGTAAATTGGTATCTTTCGCACAGCCGACTGATGACTGTTTTACAGTCGACTGTTAATCTAACAGGGGACTGTATTTTAGTCATCATGCGACTGTACTCTCTGTCAAATTTTTACAGTGCTCTCTGTTCTTATTCTGAACTGTATTAATTCTCGGCCAGCCAACTGTTAAGTATATGTCAGTCGACTGTCCAATGGACATGCGACTGTATATTACTTGCCAGTCGACTGCCCATCTTTCTGAGCTTTAATTTTATCACTTCATCTAGTCGACTGACTGTTGTTCTACAATCGACTGTCTTATGATGTGTCGGTTCATGTGATTTGATCCGAGCTGTCGATTCCTTGATCCAACGGCTAAGATTGATTTCCCCAATTATATATTCATGTCTACACGACCATCCCCACGTCGATTTTCTCTCTCCTCCGCTTCAACTGTTCAACTTCCCGCTCGTTTTCCTCTCTGAAAACGGTCGATCTCGTTTCCTTACCTGTCGAACTGCTCCTATTTGTCGTCGTCGCTCGTGTTCTGACGTTGCAATCGATCTCCTTCTCTGCGATCGTCTTTGCTTCCACTTGGTTTGATTCTCTCTTGCTCTTAGTCGTTTCGTTTTCTTCGCTTTAAGTTTCTCCTTCTCTTGTCTCCATGGCCCCTAAAACTAAGGGAAAAGAGAAGATCGATGTCCCTAAACATTCTAGGGCACCTAAGAAACCCATTGCTAAGAGAAAGAACCCCTATAAAGCCTGAACCAAGCATGCCCTGTCACCCGTGCGTTCATCTTCGCTGGGTTACTCTCCTTCTTCTTCTTCTAGCGATGCTCAGCCGTTGATTCATCGTTGGCGCAAGCCTACTGGTGTTCACATCAGTGAGCCTGTTGCTGAGAACCCTCATGTGTCTCCTTTTGTATCTAGTTCGTCTGAAGAGACTCCTACTGTACCCCCCTCTGATCCCCTAGTTCCCGTTTGCCGAGACGATCTTTGTCTGGTAATGTTTCACTCTCCCCTAGGGATCAACCTACTTAGGGAGCGGTACATTGCTTTCCCCGCCTTCACTGCTGAGAGACTATCTGACATTCTTTCCGCTACTCACCTGGCCGACCTTTTTTGCTTCTCTCAGAGCGAGTCCCCCAAAGCCTATCCATTTCTGGTGAAGCTCTTCTATGCGAACCGCGTTCGCGGTGAGTATTCGTCTACCGGCATCCTTGATACTGTCGGTCATGGAACCCACATTCAGATCACTCCCTCTCTCTTAGGGACTATTCTTATGATTCCCTCTGTTGGTTCCCTCCCTACTGATATCAGCTTTTTTGAGATTGACGATCTTGACCAGTCTGTCCTCAGGGATATGTTTCGTGAGGTTCCTTTAGCTCTTGATTCGGGTGTCAGATCATCCATGTTCTCTTCACGGGGTTGGGCTGTTCACCTAGTGGTGAAGTCCAACATTCTGCCGCGATATGAATCGTCTGACCAGCCGTCTCAGGATATCCTGAAGTGTATGTATGCTATTTTTTCTGGCATGTCCGTGAACTGGGCCGGTGTCCTCCTTGACAGGATGGACAAGGTTGAGTTCACGTCCTCCTCGTCTCACATTCCTTATGGTGGCCTTTTGACTCGTGTCTTCCGATATTTTGGTGTTTATTTGACTCGTTATGAGCCCATGCCCTTTGGCCCTCTCCTCGATGCTTCTGCGAAGTCTAAGTCCTCTTCGGCTCTGCAAACTACCTCGAAGAAGAGGAAGTCTACTACAGCTCCATCCACATCCACTGTGCCTCCAGCTGATTTGCCATCATCATCTGCTCCACCGTCTGAGGATACTCTTTTGGTGACGATCTCTGGTATTTACAGATTGCTGTCTCTCTCACTCCTCCATCAGGGAATTCCCTTCCCTGAGGATTTGAGACAGTATCTCCCTCAGCCTCATATGCCTCCCCAGCCTTCTGGTGTTGTTGAGCCTCCTGGTGTTGCTTCTACACAGGATGTTGCTGCTGCTGCTTCTGTTGTTCCTTCTGACCCTCCTCCAGAGGATACTACTGCTGCTACAGAGCCTGCTTCCTTGTCTGCAGCCCCTGGAGACGCTCACCCTTATATCGATGTTCTGAGTGATTCTGATATATGTTCTGTCTGTGTATGATGGATGATGTTGTCTGCGACTTTTATATATGTATGGTGATATACTTTTTTGATGTCGTCATGATGTGATATTTTCTTTGATTATGATGTATCGTGTTTGGATGGCCATGTCGATGACCATCCTTTGATGTACTATGACTATATATATATATATATATATATATATATAGGAAAAATTTCAAATGAGAACATTTCGCACCGTGCGAAAATGTTTTTATCTTTTTTTTGAAATTTTTTTTTCAAAAATTCTTTTTTCCACCCTCATTATATGTTGTTATACCCCCCTCAAAAAATAATGGTTGAGAAATAATGTCATTTGGCCTTCGATCAAGCCATTTCATCAAATTCGCACGTTTTGAGACCGTTAAATTTGTAACGGGTGGATGTGTGCTCTAATGCCCAACGGGTTCACCCATTATTTTCCCTGGGGTATATATTTGTATGGATTAAACATCAAAAAAAGAATTTTTGAAAAAAAAAATTCAAAAAAAAGATAAAATTCTTTTCGCACGGTGCGAAAAGCCCCTTTTTCGCAATGGAAGATTGCCATATACATATATATATATATATATATATATATATATATATATATATATATATATATATATATATATATGATGTTGCACCCTCTTTTGTGTCACACTTTGCTATATTGTTTATCGTATCTGTGTGATGTATGTTATGTTGTCTCCATGTATGCTTCACTCTCCTTGATGTGCTTTTGAGACAATATATGGATTTGATATTAGTTAATTCATGCTCTTTCGTTGATGTGATGAATTTGTGAAAATTATTTTCATTTCGAATATCTAAAATGATGATATTGGATTTCAATTCCATTACTCACATGTGTATATGATGAGATTTTATGAGTTTTTGATTCGATATATCTTTATACTCCTTGATAGTTGTTAGTTCGTATGTAGCACTAATAGTGTTGTTGTTATTTGCTCCCACCTTTTTGGATAATGCCATAGGGGGGAGAGAAATAAACATACAATATTCATAATGGATAATGGATGTGCTACTTATGTTCTAACGCTTGAATCTAAGATTTTCATTGCCTTAGGTTCAGGGGGAGTAAGATTAAAATGAATAAGGATTTTATTTCCTAGATTTCTTGATTTGAATTCATTCATATCTCACTCATTTGCTTCAATTGCTATGTAGATGCTCTAATATT
The DNA here is from genome assembly GCA_030789695.1 of Scilla litardierei. Classification (NCBI taxonomy): domain Eukaryota; kingdom Viridiplantae; phylum Streptophyta; class Magnoliopsida; order Asparagales; family Asparagaceae; genus Scilla; species Scilla litardierei. The sequence continues at coordinate 106,738,258 of CM061142.1, forward strand.
TGTTGACTAACTTGATTGGCATCTATGTAGGGGGAGTAAGTTTTCATTGCGCACAATTATTTATCTTTTTGTTTATGTTTGTTTGTCATCATCAAAAAGGGGGAGAATGTTGAGTATTGGACTTCTCCCTACTTGGTGTTAATGATGAGCAAACATAAATACTTGTGACTAATCCCCTATTTTGCAGTTAATCCATTGCCTAAGCTTATTATGAAGATCAACTAGCAATGGATGACTCACAGACGTCATTGAAGGCAAATGATATGAATTGGATGATCGTAGATTGATGATTGAAGCTCCGTAAAGACTTCAAGCTCATACGATGGAAAGAAGAGATTATTCGTCAATGTAATTTTTTCTTTTATCTCTTCTAGTATGTAGCTTAGAAGTAGAACTTTGATGGAGCACTCACACACATCTACATTCTGTCATAGGACATCTTTAGATTTTTGTCCTTTGATCCCAATTCAATCCTCTTGTGTTTGTGCTAGGATTGTTTATAACAGCCGACTGCTTAACAGTTTACAGTCGCCTGTCTCAACAACAGTCGACTGTGTTTTATTCTACAGTCGCCTGTTATGCACAGACTATTACAATGTAGTCTTTGGGCCTTCTATGATTATTTCGCACAGGCTACTGTTGAACGATTAACAGGCGCCTGTCCTAATGACAGTCGACTGTGATTTGTTCATCCGTCGCCTGTCTCTCCATGCCCAAATTCTGTTTGATCTAAGTTCTACGGCCAGTCGACTTATGCTGTATATACAGTTGACTGTCTATTAGATCAGTCGACTGTCTATGCTGCAACAGTCGCCTGTCTGTAAGTCTATTTCTTTAACTCAGCTCTCTGGAAATTTCCCCTGCTATTGACAGTCGTCTGTTCAAGGTTTTACAGTCGCCTGTTATGGTTTACAGTCGACTGTGTTCCTTGCATCAGTCGTCTGTCCTGTATCTTGTGAGATTTCCAGTATTTGTCTAACTTACTCTTCTCTCGGCCAGTCGCCTGTCGAAGAATGAACAGTCGCCTGTTGGTTTTACAGACGACTGTCTTGGCTTCATCAGTCGACTGTCCACGTGGTATGTTACCGTTATGAATTCTCACCTACCCTTGCTGACTGTGCAACAGTCGACTGTGGATTGTTCAACAGTCGACTGTCGCGAGTTCAGATTATATCCGTTGAGATTTTTCTCACGGATTTCGATTGGGTTTTTGCCAAAACTGTTTTGTGGATTTGAGAAAGCTATAAATAGAGCTTCTACTGTTCCATTGGAAGGTTACTCATTCATTGCAAAATCCTTCAAGCTTTCATTTCCAAAGATCAAAGCTCTCAAATCCAAAGCCCTAAGTATTTCCAAATCTTGTTCTCTTGCTCTCCAACCTAGAACCAAAGATTGATCTTCTAGGCATTTGGTGCAGTCAAGAGAAAGGGCTTTCACCTCTCTTCCAAGAGAGTTCTTCAACACACATCACACTTCTCCTTCAAGTTCTACTTCAAGGCATAGGTGATTGTAAGTGTTGCTTTCATATTTCATAACTTTCGTCATTTGATTTGTGCTCTCGGTTGTGAGAGTGGTTTTGCTTGCTCCCAAGTTGTGGGAGTCAAGGACATCGATTGTATTCGATTGCACTTGTAGGGTTGCTACAAGTGGGCTATAAGGAAACCTCAAGTTAGGGTTCTAACTTGAGTATCTGGTGGTATCCGGGTGGTAGGGACGTAGGATTACCGGGAACAAGTCGGGAGTTGACTTGGGTAATCCGAACCCTTGAAACATATCTGCGCTTGCGTGTGTTTCTCTTTGGTTCGTTTTTCTATTCCGTACTATTTGTTGGATTGCATTTTATTTGGCGTAAATTCCTTTTAAATTTGCATAAACACTATTCAACCCCCCTTCTAGTGTTTTCCCCATAGACAGGGTCCTTACACGAGCTACGGTGGCGAGGCGGCGTCGGCGAGCTACGGCGGCGAGGCGTCGGTGGCGACCGACGACGAACGTCGGTCGGTCGGCGGCGGCGGCTTGGACGTTGGAGGGATCAGAATCGGTCGCTGGGAAACGAAGGTGCGCAGCAGCTCGGGCGGGTTTGGGAAAAATGTGCTTTTGAAATTCGAGCCGCCGAGCGCCTTATATAAATAACAGTTACGACTCGGCCGAGTGACAAGGTCGCTCGGCCGAGTGAAGAAGATTTCAAATTGGTCTACGTGACTTATGACTCGGCCGAGTGGCTTTGATTCACTCGGCCGAGTAAGAATGTCTCACTCGGCTGAGTGTCTCGGCCACTCAGCAATTTTTGAGCTGGGAGGGTATCTGTTTCACTCGACCAAGTGATAAGGAACTCGGCCGAGTGGCAATTAAGACTAAAATTCACTGAAAATGACAGAGTTGGTCTGCAGAAACTTCCCTGATTATTACTCCACTCGGCCGAGTGGAGTCTTAGCTCGGCCGAGTGACATATGTTACTCGGCCGAGTGGCCTCCTGTTTTCTGCAACGGCTCTCTGTTTTCGCTCCATTCTCTGTTTTTCTTCCTCCAGTCAGTTCCTTCTTCATCCTGAGGCCTGAGCGCGTTCTCGAAGCGCTCTCCCTTGCCTTGGGCATCCTCCATTTGAATGATCTCTCTTTCTCCATCTCCTGTCATGAAAATTAGGACCCGTTGTCACGATTTTCATAGACACTAGACTCTAAACACTAAGAAAAATCTAAAAAAGAAACAAGATTCAAATAAAAACAATGTAAAACCGTCGGGTTGCCTCCCGACAAGCGCTCGTTTAAGGTTAAGAGCTCGACCCCTTAAGATTTTCGTTTCTCGCGTGATGTTGGGCGCATATGAGATACGCCCGTCAAATTTAACGGGAAGGCCACTTGGATTTGGTTGTTGGTGCTCGTCGGCCTTCCTCGGTGTCCCCTCATCATGAGTAGAGTTGGGAGATAAGTCCCCCAAGCTTGAGCTAGCACCAATCTTCCTTCTCACCGGTGATGTCGATCTTCTATTCGGTGGAGCTTTCTTTGGATTATTAGCCGTTGAGAGCTTGCAAAGCTCCCTTATCCTTGCGACATCAGCGTCGCCTTCATTATTGGCCATGGAGCTATCCAGAGGGTCCTCCAACTTTTCTTCAATGCTAGAAATTTGGCCATCTTCAAGGCCATTATCATGGAGAGCGCCAATAGAGTAAGGAATGGCCTCGTCAATTACCTCATCAAGAAGGTCCACATAGTCCAACTCATCTTGGTAGGGCATATGCTTCATGGCTTTGGGTATGTGGAACTCAACCTCGATGTTCCTGACATTCAAGGATAACGTTCCTTCTCGTACGTCGACTATAACGCCGGCGGTGGCCAAGAACGGGAGTCCAAGTATAAGTGAAGTGTCGCCCTCTTCCTTGATGTCCATGAAGACGAAATCGCAAGGTAAGCATATCCCTCCCGGAACTTGTAGCGGAATGTTCTCCGCAATTCCTACCGGCCTAGTGACCTGACCATCCGCTAGTTGTATCCTCATGTCGGTTGGCTTCAAGTCGGTCCCCGTATTCAATTTTCAGAACATGCTAAGGGGCATTAGGCTCATACTTGCTCCCAAGTCAACTAAAGCCATTTGCAATGGGACTCATCCAAGTGTGCACGGGATGCGAAAGCTTCCGGGATCCTTGAATTTCACGGGCGCCTTTTCCTTCCGGATGAACCAAGTTCCTTGTTCGGCAAGCATTACTTTCTCCTTCCTCTTCTTTCCCGATATTAAATCCTTCATGAACTTTGCATTCGACGGGATCTCCACTATAGCATCTAGGAAGGGTATGTTGAGGCTTACTCCCCTCAAATATTCTAGGAACTTAGCAAGCCTCTTCTCAATTTTGGCTCTCGCCAACCGTTGTGGAAAGGGCACCGGTGGCAAGTAGGTGCGCTCCTCGTTGGGCTTCTTCACTTCAGAATTTCTGCCTCCTTGTGGCTCCTTTGGGCTCTCCTCCTTAATCGCCGACTCCTTGTCGTCCAAGATTTCTTCCACGGGCTCCTTTGTTTGGACCATGACGGGAGTAGTATCCTTCCTGTCCCTAGTTGTGACCGCCACTACCGCATTTTGGTGACCGGTATTATTCCGTGGATTGGGCTCCGGTTGAGCCGGCAATTGTTGGGTGTTTTTGTTAAGCAACGTGAGTTGCTCTGCTAGTTGAGCCACTACAGTATTCAGAGAGTCTTGTTGTGTAATCAACCGAGTGTTTATCTTCTTTTGCTCCACCATGAACTCCTCTACCCTAGCTTCATGATCTGATCTTTGGTGTGCTTGAGGCAGGTTAGGAGCTCTCCAACCTTGATTATAACCGGGCGGCCTATACGGTCCCACATGTAGCCTAGGCAGGTAATTTGGTTGCTGTGGCCCCCTTGGTTGGTATTTATGTTGTGGAGGTAGAGGCCTAGCTTGAGGTTGTTACGACGGTGATGGGTTTAGGGGTCCTTCATTATTTGCATACGAAAATCCCGGATGGTTCCTTGCGGCCGAGTTGGCCCAATAACTGGAGTTCCCCGCAACATATTGCACTTGTTCCAAGGCCCCCTCTCCATGCTCTCCTCCTATGAACATGACTTGAGATTGGTCATGCCAATCGCTCATATTACTTACCGGCGTAGATGTAGAGGGAGCTCCATGTGGCTCGGTAATATACTTCTCCAATCTCTCCACTACCTTGTGGAGAGAGTCAAATTTTTTCGAAAGCTCCGCTACGGCCTTGGCTTCATATATGCTAGTGGGCTTCAAAGAGTTAGAAGAATGTCCTCGCTCATCGCCCCATTGTTGATTATTAGTAGCCATCTCCTCTAATAGGGCCGTAGCTTCATCTGCCGTTTTGTAAAGAATGGCTCCGTTGGCGGTTGCATCTATGATCTGCTTCGTGCCCAGTTGGAGTCCATTATAAAAACCGTGAACTAGCTCCCATTCTTCTATGCTGTGATGGGGGCATTGATGCTGTAAATCCTTTAAGCGCTCCCATGCCTCGTATAGGGTCTCCTGCGGTCCTTGCTTAAAGGACATGAGCGCACTCCTAATCTTCACCGTCTTAGATGGTGGGTAGAATTTATCAACGAAAGCACTAGCCAACTCATCCCAAGTAGTGAATATACTTTCCACCTGCGTCCTTAGCCAATATTGAGCTTTGTCTCTGAGGGTGAAGGGGAAGAGACTCAAACGGATCACATTGGCGGAGACACCCGGCATTTGAAAGGTGGCGCACTTGGACAAGAATAGCTGGATGTGATAATGTGGATTCTCATGGGAGTTCCCATGGAATGGGTCTTGTTGCATTAAGACCACTAATCCCGTCTTGAGCTCAAAATTCTTATCCGCCGCCAACTCCGGCATAACGATGGAAGAAGTAGTGGAGGAAGTCTTAGGCCGAAGCCTATCTCTGATGGATATAATCCTCGCTATACATGCCGCTAGTTCCTCCGGTGTCTCCATGCGGTTCATACAATTATCCTCTATATTGAGCCTTTTCTCGGCTCTGATCCTCCACTGAGTATGCTCGATCTCCGGATCAAATATGATGTCCTCTGGATCCGCCGTCGATCTCGTGTACATGCAAAGAAAAAAAGAGTTTGATGGAAATGTTAGCACGATAGAGGAGGAAAAAGATAAAAATAATAAAACAAAAAGAAATAGCTAAGTAAAGAGAATAAAACATTGTCGCTTCCCCGGCAACGGCGCCAAAAACTTGATCTATCCAAAATGTAACTCCGAGAACAACCAAGTATGATGCAATTTACACGGAGATGAATCCCCGGCAACGGTGCCAAAAACTTGATCGGACTCCGGCGTGTACACCCGAAAACGACTTGTAGTTTTATCGCAAGCGCACGGTATAGCGGCGAGCGGGTATCGAACTCAGGGAGGACAAATGACTGTGTCTCCGTCCAATCACCTAGCTATCAAGAGGATCGAGAATCGTTTGGGGGTAAACAGTCACAATCGTGCAAATATCAAGAGAAAGTATCAATTCAATAAAACGTCTCGGGGCAGGGAATCCCCACTACGGACCGCCTCTAATCATTGTGATTCATAGGTTTCGTTATTGCTAACTTGAATGTGGGTGAACTAGTCGCAAATAAATGTAGAACCAAGCTCATGCTCTCGCGCTATCGCCGGTCTATAGCAAACCTAGGATAGGGCCCAGTCTCTTGCAAACCTTAGCATAAGCCGCTAGCGTGAAGAACGACATCATCGTTCAATTGTATCTCGAGCCCACCCTCGTGCAAACCCGAGCTACGACCTAGGTTGTGATAGTTCCTACCCATCCAATCTCTTGCAAATGGATATTGGTATAGATTCACAATTGAAAATCCTAGCTTTGGTCCAATCTCTTGCAAACCAAGTTTAGAGAAATCCAATCGTCAATCTAAATTGAATTTCTAGGGCTTCCTATCAATTGGGATCCAATCTCTTGCAAATCCCAATCGATAAGAATCCCTAGCTATCCGTAATTAATCAATCATAACCTAACCTCCTAGCAATTCTAGCAACAATTCCACAATTTTATCACAATTTAGAAATAGGGTCCATAGGGTTCATCCCTACGCCCTAAGACGACGTCACTACTCACTATTCATCATGCAATTCTCAGAAAAATCAATAATAATATCAAGAGAATTCATTGCAATAGAGAAATAGCTTAGAAAAATTGATTTTTTTGATAGGAAATAGCCAAACCAATGTAGATCCAATGATTTCCCAAGAGTATCCAATAAAAGTAGCCTTCAAATCTTCAAAAAGAAAGTCTAAATCTAATAATCTAAAAAGTTCTGAAAAGTTCTGAAAAAGGCTGCAAAAAGCTCCTCTAACTAGGGCAAAAACTGGGTTTAAATACCCCCTAAAATCGCCCAGAAAATCGTGACTAAACTGCCCCTGCGCAGCCCAGAAATCGCAACTCTCGTAGCAGGTGGAGCGGCTCACTCGACCGAGTGGCATTATCACTCGGCCGAGTGACAAACCCTGTAAGAAAACAGTAAGTCAGGGGGTCTCAGGGTCTGCCTTCGGAGGTGACTCGGTCGAGGGGCTTTATTCACTCGGTCGAGTGGCATTCATACTCGGCCGAGTGGGGCCTCTCAGATTGTCTGACAGATTCCAGTAACTCTGCCTCTTTCTGGACGAATTTCTCATGCCACTCGGGCGAGTGAACTCTCCTACTTGGCCGAGTGGGCTGTCGTCACTCGGCCGAGTACACGCTGATTCTCTTCTTTTGTGCGTGTCCGTTTTGGTCGGCCGAGTGGGCTTATTGCTCGGCCGAGTGAGTGATCCACTCGGCCGAGTGGCATGCTGTAAATGCCCATCTTCTCTGTTTCTCCTCCTCGTCGCTCCTACAAAGTTTCTTCTTCTTCCACCCATCTTCCATCGCTGAATTTCCCTCAAATGAGTCGTGGGTGACACTCATTAGCGCTTGCGAACCACTTGATCTCAAAATCGCTCCGAATCTCTCCATATTTCCTGAAATACGACAAAAACAAGAAATAGTGAAAAGCATCACAATATTGTCGAATAATCGTGAAAAACGCGATATGGGCGATCAAAACGGCATGCGAACATGCAGAAAAAAGGCGTAAAATATGGAGTAATCACCCCCTGGCCCCACGTGCTTGACTTTGGCTGTACTTGAGCATATGCACATCATTCGGCCATATGGGGCACGTTACTGAGCCTACCTTTTAGGCACACATCACACACCCCACTTCGTCCTTCCCGCCCCTCACCTCACCATCGTAGCACCAATCCAGTAGAGCTGGATGATTGATAGGGTCTTTCCACTTCCTGCCCTCCATGTCCTCGAGCCCCTTGTAGCGCCCGTCGACGTTGACACCGACGACTAGGTGCTCAGCTCTTCTGAGGACGAGGAGTCTGACTTGGCCTCCATTGTTGCTGCCCAGCCACCACAGCATGCACACCCTCTGCCATCAGGAGGCACTACCTTCTTCGCCTCTGTCACCATCACCACTACCACCATCAGGACCACGGGGACTGTCACCACCCTCTGCCTCGAGGCCCCTGCTGTTGTCTTCTCTGTACCCATACCTGAGGGCACAGTCATGTCGTCTTCTCCCGAGCTGACTGATCCACACTTTCCAGATCAGGAGCCAGCCAGCACCATCCCACTACTTAAGAACCTTCTCGCATCTTTGCATATCTCCTTAGGGTCTCATATACCACTCACTGGCACCACTTTCACACCGGCAGCAGCCATCCTCACCGAGAGCATCTCGACTTATGTCCGAACTTCTATGTTGACGACAGCTCCATCTTCTGCTATCGATGTTGCTGCTACTGCCACCGCTTCTCCAGATCTCGGCCACACTACACTTCACACTTCCACTGCTGAGATCCATGTGAGTTCACCCTCTCTGACCTTCTAGCCTAGGCACCGTGGATCCGCTCCATGGGGCCATTTTACGAGAGTCGTGTCTCACATTTCCTGTCCTCCCCTCGACTCCCGTACCACTGACGCTCGTCTGACAGCTGTGGAGGACTTGTCTTCTCGCCTTCGGTGGGATTTCGATGACTTCGCCCGCTCGACAGCCACCGATCAGCAGAGAGTTGAGGCGGACCTCGCTTCGATTATAGACCTACTGCAGACACGGGGCCCACCTCCTGTGATCCTCGCTCACGCCCCTCCCCCAGGCCAGCCCCCATCTCGACCGTCGCACCAATCAGTTTACCACACTCTCAGGCTTCTGCAGGGCCCGCCACTTCTACACCTGAGTTTGTAGCCATGGTAGTGGTCACCTCAGTCGTCGACGCACATACCTCCACACTAGTCGAGACTGCTATTATCCCATTTTCTACTTAGCCCACTACCACTACCTCTAATCTCCCGGCCGACACACTTGTCGAGCCACATCCCACTGCCACAGTTTCTACTCCACAGCAGGGGGACCCATCACCGCCCTCGGATGGTGATTCCCCTACTTGATGATGTTCATCCACCATATTTTGTTCATGTCATTCCCTCATCCTATTGTGTGCCCATCTGTCTTTTCGGGACCCTAGTCTTACACAGCTTGGCAGAGGACCCACCATGCATCATTATTTGCATTTGCATCATCACTTTATCCTTGCATCATATCATGTTTTCTGTCTTTTGCACAGTTTTATTTTCTATTCATTTTCAATCTCCACACCCACCCACCTTGGCATCATTTTCCGCATACCAGCGTATTCTCAGTAGTGAGGACAATGCTATGTTTAGCTTGGGGGATGAGCGCTTTCGCTTTATTTTTCATTTTTTACATTTTTCTTTCATTTTTCACCTTTTTACTTTGCTTTTCCACCCATTTTCCACATTTCCATCTTTTTTGTCATCCAGCATCACGTTTTCCACTTTTTGCGATTCTTGCATGCTTGTTTTCATTTTCTTACTTTCTCCAACCTTTTTCCTCTTTTTGCTAAAATTGTTCTACATGATGATATCTCTCATAGCCCTCAGCATCTACTCATGATGCTTATATCTGTTGACATGCTATTTAGAGTAATCTCAGTCTTACTATTTATATGCTTGCATATTCTCTTGCTGATCTTTCTAATTTAATGCGTGATATGAATTGAAATTGAATGCATGAAATAGTATCTAGTACGTTCTTTGTTGGGTAATGCACCTAAGTTCAAGCATCATTAGATTATTTGGAGCACATGTTTGTTATCTTATCTACTTCTGTTTGCATGCCTGATATTATTGTGCTTTATGCTTTCACTATTCGTTGAGATGAATGAAAATACACATGCTAGCTATGAGTTTAGTTAGACATTATCCCATTGAACCGTTGTGCTCATCTGATGAGTGAACCGAGTGATATATTATCTTTCTCCACATATCTTTATGATTCTCTACATGTCATTTGGTTTCACCCCCTACAGCTACTTTTACCGCACCTACTTCCAAAAATCCCAAAAGAAAAAGATAGCTTCAAAAGACCCAAAAATATGGTTTAAAAGGAAAAAAAGAAAAGAAAAAAATAAAAGAGAAAAAAATAAAAGCAAAAAAAGAAAAGAAAAAGAAAAAGAAAAGAAAAATATTTCCTATTCCTTTATTAGAAGCTACTACAAATACTTGGAAAAAGACAAAAATTCCACATCCTATTCCTAGATGGGATGCCTCAAGCTAATCTTGGGGGGTGAACCACTTGATTATATGAGTGAGTATAACATTAGAGTGGAGATTGTGCACAATGGGGAGATCTGATAATGTTTAAACTTTACAAAATATTTTAGATTTGGAAATTTTTCATGATTTGAAGTGAATATTTGAATGGCATGATCTCTTTCCATTCTCTATTGGATGTTGGTGTGATCTCTTTGTGCTTCACTTATATCTATTGATTGAAAAGTGCATTGCCAACTCTTTTTATACTAGACTCTATATATTGCATGAAATTGATATGAGTTGATGGCATGAATTTAGAGGATCCCTAATTTTGCATTTATTGCATGCTATCCATATGATTAATAAGACTTGAGAAAACTATTAGCATGTGCTTTATTATTCGAAGCATCGTGATATGCTGCTGGGGCTTGAGATCTAATTGAACATTTTAGCACCCCTTTCTATCTCTTATCTCTTTTACAATTAGTATCACCCCCCAGGGTTTCTCAAAAATTAGTATTACCCCCCTATGGCAGGGGGGTCTTACTAATTATTGAAACCATATGGGGGTACTACTAATTTCCGAGAAAACACAGGGGGTCAGTACTAAATAACCCTTTATTTTCTTTTATCATCACCCGGTAACCCTAGTATTCGTCTTCCTCGAGGACGAGTAAGAGGTAAGCTTGGGGGATTTTGATGTGTACATATTTTCTATCTTTTCATAGTATCATTTCATTGCATTTCATGTCATATCTGCATCCTAATCCCACATTTTCTTACGATACTGCGCTTCTAATGCTATATTCGAGATTCGTAGTGCTTTGTGGATTTTCAGGGATTTTGGAGCGATTTCGGAGCCTTTTTGAGACATGGACACATCTAGCACATCTGAGATGCCGTTGGCGAGGCTCTACAGGAGTTCGCCAAGGTTCGGAAGCATATGGGAGGAGAAGAGGAGAAGCGAGCGAGAGAAAGGAGTCAAAGCCCAGGCACATGCAGCTTTCCCAGGAGATTCGGCCCGAGTAGCATAACATACTCGGTCAAGCAGACACACGAGTCCGGCGGGAAGAATATGTGCATTCTACTTGAGCGAGTAGAGTGACAACTGGGCCCGAGTCGATCCAATCTTCGAGCCCCCTCCCATCAGCATCCTACTCGATCGAGCAGGATCTACTCGACTGAGCAGAGCTTACTCGACCTGAGTAGGCAGAGCGACAAATTGCAAGGGGAGCTCCGACCTACTGACAACTCGACCGAGCAGGAGAGCTACTCGACCGACTAGCTCAGATCCCTTCTTTTAAGCGACCGAGCAGGCACCTACTCGACCAAGCAGCTGACTCGGTCGGCGACTTATAGGCCCCAAACTTCCAGATTTCAAGACTTTTTCGTGGGGACCACCCCCTTTGTATTTAAGACATTTTTTTGACGTTTTGGAGAGCTTTTTAATTAATTTTTGGAGAGGAGATTTGTAACTAGTTGCTTTTAGATCTAGGGTTTTGGATTGAGCCGTCTTTTGCAAAAGATCGAATTTTTCTTGTTTCTTGCACCTTGGAATCTGTGGGAGTTCTCTTATTCTCTATTGGTTATCGTTCTTTCTCGGTTTCGGTACGTAAGATTCTCATTTCTTTCTTGATTTAATTGCTACTATGTGTTCTATGGTAAAAAGTGCATTTTTATTTGTCATAATCGCCATGTGTCAGTAATCTTCTCTAGGGATGATGGGTTAGCCCTAAGATTCTTGGAAAGAGATGTAGATTCATGACCATGCCCGGCTCGTGCCTTGAGGGAATCCATCGACGAACTATATTACTACATTGACGGCTACCGCCATTGCGTCAATGAGAGCCACCGAAGTACCTCGAAGCTCTAACCCATGAGAGGGGTACGAGCTGAGAGACCAACCCATAAACCCAATGCAATGTAGGAATCATATTCTAACATCGACCTCCGGTGGTCCTAGCGGTGATCCCTGAGGCCCTAGCTTCCTTACATCAAACCGCCGCCAACATCAAACAAACTATCCTCCAATCGACTGCTATCTCATTCTGAGATCTAGAAATAAATGAGACTCCAATATACTGTCAGTGTCCCTGTGGGATTGGACAATCATATATGCCATAATTTGACACCGTCCTCTTATGGATAGAACCCAGTATCGACACCTAGGAGCCATATCACGCCTGGCGACTGTAACATCTCCAGGTGGATTTTATGTTTAATTTCTGGGTGCATCACCTTGGAGGGGAGCGACCTGGAGAATGCCAGAATTCTGGAGGAGATCTCAAGGGAGAACATGGTCTTCAAAGAACTGGTTACAGACGAGGTGGTCGCCCAGCACGTCTGGTTTGAAGCTACTCCATGTGCTGTGAACATCATCTAAAATGCTCACCCTAATCTGTTCTCGTTTTACAGGAGCGGTCATGAGCATGTCCATGGAGGAGGTGATGAGGAAGGCGAGGGAGACATCATCAAAGCCACCATCGAGCAAGGGCAGGGGCCAGCACCCACCTCAAGGAGCTCGGCGTAGGCCGGTCAGAAGCAGAGTATGGAGGCGTCCGCTACTGCTCGGGCCAAGAATTGGGAGTGGATAAAGAAGTCAAGGAAGAAGGCTGTGGCCACAGCTCCTCTATCCCGATCGAGCAAGGTGGCAGCTGGCGGAGTAGTCAACCTTAACCCGGATGATCCCGCAGTCAACCCTGTGACCGCCGAGTATCAGGGCCCGTCGATCAGCACTACTGCTGTTGTCTCCACAAGTTCGGCCACTCCACTGAGACCTCCGATGGTGTCAACCACTAGCAGCCGTTATGTGGCAGCGACCTGGCCCTAGAGATGCCCGTCGTATGGGCTGGGGAAGCCGGGCCATCCGAGTTGCAAGGCCGCACTGGCCACCTTCAAGTCGACAAAGGAGTCGGTTCTCGCCATCCTGTTGGAGCCGATCGTCGTGTCAGGCTACCTGGTAGGGGCCCAGGAGTCTGTCTTCGATGAGGCCGATGTGGCAGCCTGCCTGGCAGAGAATAGTGTGCTGCCAAGGGACCGAGAGGCCCTGTAGGATGTTGGTGCTGAATGCCTCTACGCCTCGGCTATCTGGCATAGTGATCACTCCCGGATATACACCCGGAAAACAATTGTAGTCTTACCGCAAGCGCACGGTGAAGTGGCGAGCAAGTATCGAACACGAGGCGGACAAATAACGGTACTCTGTTTTAATCACCTAGCTATTGGTGGTAGAATGGAATGGTTTCGAGAATATTGTCACAATCGTTCAATTAACAATTTGAATCCTATATAATAAAAGTGCCTAGGGCAGGGAATTCCCACTATGGAACATTATTTATCTTTGTGAATCGTGAATCTCAATGTTGCAAGGCTTGACTTGAGGTGAACTAGTCGTAACTGAATAAAGAACCAAGCTCATGTTCTCGTGCTATTGCCGGTCTATAGCAACCTAGATTAGGGCCCACTCTCGTGCAAACCCTAACCTAAGCCGCTAGCTTGAAGATCGACATCATCGTCCAATCGCACCTCGAGCCCACTCTCATGCAAACTCGAGTTACGATCAATGTTATGATAGTTCGTATTTGTCCAATCTCTTGCAAACGAATATGAGTATAGATTTATAATAAAAATCCTAGATTTGTCCAATCTCTTGCAAACCAAGTCTAGAGAATCTCGATTTTAAACCTAAATCGAATATCTAGGCCTTTCCATCGATCGGAATCCAATCTCTTGCAAACCCCAATCGATGGAAATTCCTAGCTACTCGAGTAAATCAATCACAACCCAACCGTCTATCAATCCTAGCAACACATTAATTCGTTCATCACAATTCTAAAATCGGATCCATATGGTTCATCCCCATGCCCTAGAATAGCGGAACTACTCGCAATTAATCATGGCAATCACAGAATAAACAAATAAAAACATATAGCAATTCATGATTGAGAGAAAACAATTCACAAAAACAAGAAATTTCAATAGAAAGAACTAACCAGATCTACATTCTTCAATCTCCAGCTGAGAATTACAATTAGAATAATGCTAAAAACTAATTTCTATTCTCTCTCTAAACTAGGGTGAAAACTAGCCTTAAATACAAGCCAAAGTCGGCCAGAAAAATCCTCATAGATTTGCCCCTGGGGCAGCCCAGAACCCTAATTAGCGATACAGGTAGACTACGCCACTCGGCCGAGTAGAGTATGTCACTCGGCCGAGTGACTGACCCAAAAGAAAACAGAGAATTGGCGGTTTTGGCGGTCTGTCGCTCTGCGTCACTCGGCCGAGTAGAGTTTGTCACTCGGTCGAGTAGACTTTCTCACTCGGCCGAGTGAGTCCTCTGCTGATCCTCTCCAAATTCCAGAGAGTCGGCTAAATTTTCCATTGGAAAACTCTGACTCACTCGGGCAAGTGAAGTTCTTCACTCAGCCGAGTGAGATCATTCACTCGCCCGGGTGGACTTCTTCTCCAGGCTCTCTTGTATCCGTCGTACTCGGCTGAGTACATTCCTTCACTCGGTCGAGTGAGCTGTCTGCTTGGCCGAGTGGCCTGTTTCTGGAGTCCTAGCTTCTCCTCCTCACTTCCTCGTCGATTCTATCGAACTTCTTCTCCTTCCGCTCATCATTTAGCGCTGCTAGCTCCTCGATAGGGTCACAGGCGATGCTCCAGCATGTGTGAAAGTCCTTTGATCTCATTTATGCTCCAGATCGCTCCATATTTCCTGAAATCCGATAAAAACAAGAAATAGTGAAAAGCAATGCAATATCGTCGAATAATCGTGAAAAACGCAATATGGACGATCAAAATGACATGCAAACATACAGAAAAAAGGTGTAAAATAAGGAGCGATCAAAATCGCCCAAGCTTACCTCTTACTCGTCCTCGAGGAAGATGAGTAAAAAGGCAAACCTGGTGGATAAAAACAAGGGAAACGGAAAAAAGGAAGATAGAATAGAAAGCGAAGAGGGGGGGTGCTAGGAGTATAAGCGAAGAGAAAAAGGACGTGGAGCTGCTTACTCAAATAGTACACAAAGAATAAAAACATGCCAAAGATTTTTACCTCGATATCATGATCATATATAAGTGCATTCGGTATAGAAACCAAGAACGTCAAAACTATATGAAATATGAAATCATCCTAGAATTAGCATCGTCTGAGGCATTCACAGTAGTATACGTAATCACAGATTGCACACTTTTCAATTAATCGTCTTTTACTTGGAGTATAAAAGATATCACACGTCATAAAGCAATAAGAATAGAAAGAGATGATATTCACGAAATGCATGCCAAATTTTCAATTCATAGACTTCATAATACTCTAACTAATCTCCCTAAGTGTCAAAAATTACCTAGCTTAGGTTGTCATGCACATATAAGTGGTCACTCTCTCACACATCATTGGATCTTCTCACCCATGCTTATCTATAAGCATGGTGGCATCAAATAAAACAATACGATTTTCCCATATTTTTTTTGAAGCTCCATAGGGATAAAATAAAAATAAAAAGAAAGTGAAAGAAGGAAGGAAGGAGGGATTGCATGTATACAAGCAAACTTCTCCTTTCCCTCTTTTTTTTTCTTTTTTCTCTTTTTTACCTTTTTTCTTTTTTATATACGATTGCAATCCGAAATCCGTATGCATGTATTATTATTCTTTTGATTTTGGGGTAATGAAGCTTGGATTTTTATAGCATGGGAAGATGCCTATATAAGATTTCCCAAGGGGAGATTCACCAATGATTTGAAGTATAGAAATTATGTTCAAGATATGTGGAGAAAGAAAAATATGCAACGCTCAGTTCACTCTTTTGTATGTGCACACCAACTTTCAGCATGGTAATGTAATCTACTCAATTTGATTTGAGAAAGTAAACTAATCCAGTTATATCAAAAAGGCATACATTCAATCAACGTGGAAATTGAGCGTACAATTTCATGCAAATAGAAGTGATAGCAGACAACAAAGCAGTACTCCAAATTTAGGCAATCAATGCGTGAAGCTTGGTGTGTTTTCTATAAAAAGTATACAAAATAAATCTCTAGACTCAGCTAATGCTAGAATTACATCCATAATCATATAATAAAGATGCAGTTTAATATTCTCAAATGCACGTCAATGTATATCATATGATATCTGAAATAAAAACGATGGCATGGCAAGAGAATATGCATATAAGAGTAAGCTAACTCCAAGTCATCGTCATTACAGAGAATTCATTTCTAGCAAAAAGGATAAAAGAAATAAGGATAAAGGAAAAATAAGAAATACTATACAAATGTAGCACACACACAAAACGTGATGTATGTGGAAAAATATGAAAAAATTGGTGAAAATAAGTGGAAACTAAAGAAAGGTAGGAAAAATAAAGATAAGAATGAAGAAAATAAAAAGTGCGTGAGACACTCACTCCCCCAAGCTAAACTGCATAGTGTCCTCAAAATGCGAAGTGTGGCACAAGGAGAGATATGATATGGGTGGGAGGGTGAGGATGCATGCATGATAAAGGATGAAAATAAAAGGAAATGGGATGGATATGCGAGTGATGAGTGCACGGATCAAGGGTCCCGAAATACCTCCTCCCTCCCAGAAAGCTATAAACAAATCGCATCAAGAAGTGACCAAAATGTGTGGGGAGAGGGGTTGCAAAAATCAGCAGCTAATATAGTACCAGTTACAACAGCAGTGGTAACAAGTGTGTGCCTAAGAAGGTGGGAAGTCGCCAGCACCTCCCTATGGTGGGGGAGGGGGGTGGCGACGGCGGCTACTGAGAGATAGGATGGACTGCAGCTGGTGGAGGCTGTAGCAGGCACGCAAGAATCTGGTTCAGGGCGACCTGAATACCAGGGAGTAGGGTGATGCGCTGCTGCACAGAGCTAATGGTGGCGACAAGAGCCCGAAAATCCACTCTGAGGCCACTCACGGCCCCATCGACAGCACGGAGGTACTGGACGAGAGCGTCAGGAGCGGGTGCAGAGGGTCGCACAGGTGGAGGTCGGGGCTGACGCACACAGCCACCGTAGAAAAGTGGGGCCGCTACTGGGTGAGGGCGTGGTGCTGTGCTCGCTAAAAGATGCTCAGCATCTGTGGGAGGCTGAGACACAGGAATGCTCTCAGAAGTGTGAGCAGCGACAGAATATGAAGCAGTGACAGAGGGCGAGAAGGGTGGAGAGGTCGCTGACAGAGAAATAGGGACAGACATCAGGACGTTCTCAGTGAAAACAGCGGCAGTAGTGATGTGAGAGTCGACGACCGGGGAGGACGTGAAATCAACAGAAAATGACTCCCCGGGGGTCGAGAAATCTGGGCAGGATAGGGTCTCAGCTATCGAAACTAGGGAGGGCTCGCCTCTCTCAAATGTAGCAAGGGAGGTGCTCTCAGAGCTCACGTAAGAAATAGGAGCAAAAATCGATGGCAAAGAAGTGGTGGTGGTGGTGGATTCAGCAATGGTGCTACCGAAACTGGCAGAAGTGTGGACAGAAGTGACGGGAGCAGTGGTCAAATCAGGTACAGGCTGAGGGATCGGGATCTCTGGGGCTAAAGGGTCGAGGAGGAGCTCCAGTTGAGCACCCTCGGGCTCAAGCACATACGCAGCTGGGATGAGGATGTCCATCTCTGGTCTCCACACCCCCTGCGGGTCCAATGTGGGACCAAGCTATGCTCAGAAGAACCATTAATCAGCAGCAAAAGGACTGGGCAGCCAAACCCAGTGGTGCTGACCATGAGTATGCAACATCCTCATGCAGGCCATAACGTCTATGGAAAGGAAAGTAGGGCCCATGTGTCGAAGAAAACCAGCTGGGATCTCAACTCCGCACAAAGGAGCTAGTAAGGTAATCAGGCCATCGCAACAGATAGCCGTCCTGGCGGTGGCAGAAGAAATAATACGGTCTACATACCATCTAGCTATGTCGATCTGAATGACAGGGACTAAGACGTCCGTGTTGCCCTCAAAGGCTCTCGCTCTAGTCATCGCATAGAGCATATAAAGCTCAGGCATGGATATCGTCCCATGCTCATACCTCACGAGAAAAGTTGTCGCCATAAGGCGCTGCGCAATGCAGATGCATGGGTGGACAGTAGAGGATGCCTTGGCCTGGCTAGGGTCAAAATCGAGTGGGGATCCCATGATCAATGTCCAGATTGCATGTGTATCAAATGAGGGAGGGGCGATGTGCACGGGAGCAAAAGCGCGGTCGGGGTTCGGGATAGGGGGCCACTGGAAAAAGGCTTGGAGCATATTGAGAGTGATCTCGCATTCACGATCCATCAAACGAAACGTGCAATCCCTGGGAGTCCTATAGATAGAACTCAGGACCTTGAGTGTCGATCGGACATAGGTGTCTGCCGACACCGATAGAAAGCACGCCACCCCATATTGTCATACAACTGGAGTATGCCCTCGAATACCACTAGGCGTCAAATTCTGCAATGTGTACGAACCTAGAGGGGACAATCGATCGATGTGAGATTCTTTCAAATCTGACGCGGTGTGCATCATCCCTGAAAGTGATCCCCATCGTGTCGAAAGCCGGGGCGGGCTGTGCTGGTGGGGGTGGAATGGGTACAGTATGAGGCAGAAGTATAGGTGGTGCTGGGGTAGGCGACGGGGAGTCCGCTCTAGCGGAGGAAGAGCCAGGGTCGCTAGTCCTCCTCCGCTTGAGGGCAGGCATCCGCGCATTGGACCTAGTGCGTGGGGGCATGGTAATGCCATGCGACATGCCAACCAATGCGAAGTGCTAATAAAAGGAACGAATATACCCGAGCATGATGTGACTCCAAGCAAGCAGTGCGAGCAAAGAGACGCCTCCCCTAAGAAGCTCCGAATCTGCCCTTGGTCTCCCCCAAGCTATCCTGAAATGCTAAATTGATTCATTAGCAATGAATATCAATAAATTTAGGGGAAAATCAAGAGTAATAGGTGTGAAAATATTTTAATTACGATTTGGGGCAGAGTATGGCTTACGAAAGGGAGATTAGGAGAAAAAGGGGGAAATTGGGGCAAAGAGTGGACGACCGGCGGTTAGGGAGGCATTGTAGGATCCTGCCAAAACAGAGTTAGGATCGATAAATGAAGTTGAGACTTACGCTTGCGTATGCAGCACGGTAGTCTACGAACTTCGCCTTCGGATTCGCCACGACAGATCGAGTCTTCTCACGAACGGAGTAAGGCTACTAAATCCACAATCTAAATCTCTACTTTTAGATTAAGAACTTGGATAAAGGGAGAGGAAGTATTTCGGCAGAGCTTCGCTAGAATGAAGATGCATGCATGAATTCCATGCAAAAAGTGTAAGGAAAATGGCTAACCCTTGGAACAATTTAACCAAGGTAGTTATTTTAGGGTAAATTGTTCCTTTGGAACAATTTAACTAAGGTGTACCATCGTACATGGCATATTATAAGCTTAAGTTGTACCACATGCATGGTACAATATAAGCTTAAGATATTACCCCTTTATTAGCCATATGTCGCATGCACTTATGCATATATAATGCGACTTTCCCATCAATCTAGAGATCCTCTCCGAAAGGGAACATATTCCCTTTGCGCACGACTTCGTGTACGCGACGTTCGAGGTCCGTATTCCCTCGTACATCCCCCACAAGGGTGTACTAACCTCTTCCATATCCAACATCTCCCACTCACACTTGAGGGGATTGTAAGAGAACGTCTTTCTCTTAGTTCTTTCATCTATCATACCGAGAAATAGACCGTGCGACCGTCATACGCGTAGAGTCTGTTATTGTGCACTTGTTAGAGATACACAACGACCTCGAAGGTGCAAAGTTGAGTAGTTCAACGCATGCTTTACCCTAGATTATTTCTTCACATTTCTTATACTTTATATTCAACAATTGAATCCCATCTGGATTACAATTGGCTGGCCAGCTTTGAATCATTAAAGTCCAAATGCGAATATGAAATCAATCTTCCTCTTCTTGTGAACCTTCTGATCTTGACTAGACTCGCTTTTCTAACGTGCCCCGCCGAGCCGAATTATCATAGCCCATAAGTAACACACTAAGATAGCGATCATCTCGTCAAATCTAAAGGAACCAATTGGAGTCCTTGAGGGTAAGAGTTAAGACCCGTATGGCCTTTGAGTCTCACATAATAGCAAACACTATTGCTACTAACTTAGTGGTCGAAATGCATACGTGGTATGAACACGTATTACAACATCACTCCTTTCCCAGGGAGAGTATGTCTTAATGATGTTGTACGGATGAAAGATCAGACACCACAGTGCCTATCTTTTGAGTCCCCTTACTACCCATGAAATATTCCCGGACTCTCATCCTGCATAAGACAGATAGGATTTAAAAAATCCAATGAGATCTTTATATCCTTGTGATACAGATCTCAGATCTTTTGTAAGCATCCATATGATGCAGATCTTTCATTCGACTATCTTGTTAAAGTCATGACTCTAAATCATTCATCTAATGATTTTGACTTTAAACTAGTCTCATCTCTATCTTATCCATCTGATAAGATAAGGCGGTTGCTCATGTGAGAGAGCCAACCTTAATCTGTCCGACATACACACAATTCAGCTGAGATTTCAAAAATGTACACAAACATTTCTTAAGAAATTCATATGCAATGTTGGAAAAAGAACTTATTCTTTTATTAATTTTGATCATTTACAGACATGGGAATTTACATTGGTACAACTCAACTCTTACGCAATCCTTGAGATGATAAGTGTTTGTAAAACACATTTCTGGGGATCGCCTTCGTAAGCGGATCCGCTATCATCTCATGCGTAGATATGTACCTTATGTCTATCTTCTTGGTCTTATCATAGTCTTTTGCAAATTTGTAGCGGATATCTATGTGTTTGGTCTTACAATGGAATTTTGGATCTTTGACATAGGCTATAGATGCTTGACTGTCGCTGTGTATAGGTACATCACCTGAGTCACTTGCATTAATTAGCCTGTCTAAGAACTTCCTAAGCCAAACAGCCTCTTGAACTGCCATGCTAAATGCTACAAACTCGGCTTCCATGGTTGAAAGTGCGATGCAGGATTGTTTCTTGCTACTCCAGGATATTGCACCAGATCCGAGTAGAAACACATATCCTGAGGTCGATCGTCGCTCATCGAGATCACCCGCCCAATCAGCATCAGTGTAGCCTTCGAGCCTCAAGGCATCTCCTTGATAGCATAAAGCAAAGTCTGCAGTTCCTTTGAGATACCGCATTATCCTCTTAACCGCTTTCCAGTGTACTTGCCCTGGGTTGGATTGGTAACGACTTACCATTCCAACGGCAAAACAGATGTCCGGTCTTGTACACATCATAGCGTACATTAGACTACCAACTGCACTGGAATATGGAACTTTTTCCATAATCTCCTTCTCTTTTTGGTTCTTCGGACATGATTTCAGACATAAATTGTCGCACTTGCTTATTGGAGTATCAATGGACTTGCAGTCCTGCATATTAAAACGTTCTAGAACCTTCTTTATATAAGTCTCCTGTGAAAGAGAAAGAAGTTTCTTCGAACGATTCCTTGAAATCTTAACTCCAAGGATATATGCGGCTTCTCCCATGTCTTTCATCTCAAAAACTGATGAAAGCCAAGCCTTGATATCCATCACAAAGCCCTTGTCATTTCCGGCTATTAAGATGTCATCTACATATAGAGACATAATAACATACTTGTTCTTATTCCTCTTAATATATACACAGTTATCTTCATCAAGCATGGAAAATCCATTTGATAAGACAACCTCTTGAAATCGTATATACCACTGCCTCGAGGATTGTTTAAGACCATATATGGATTTAAGAAGTTTACAAACCTTATGTTCGTTTCCTTCTTTTACAAACCCTGTTGGTTGTTCCATATAGATCTCCTCGTCCAATTCTCCATTGAGAAAGGCAGTCTTTACATCCATTTGATGTAATTCGAGGTCTAAGCAAGCTACCATTGCCAGAGTCAGGCGAATTGAGGTAAAACGAACAACAGGTGAGAAGGTCTCTTCGTAGTCTATCCCTTCCTGTTGCGTAAAACCATTCGCGACAAGGCGAGCTTTATATCTGTCAATAGAGCCATCAGCCTTATGCTTGATCTTGAGAACCCATTTGTTCCCAATAGCTCTACGTCCTCTGGGTAAGTCAACTAAGTCCCAGACTTGGTTAACTTTCATGGATTCTAACTCCTCTTGCATCGCTTCCATCCATTTGTCTTTAGCAGGGCAAGATACGGCCTGTTTGAAAGTAGCAGGCTCGTCATCTTCTTGTAGTAAAGTCATAAAGGTTTGCGGAAATTCATCCTCAAATCTTAGAGGAGCCAACCTTGTACGACTACTACGTCGTATTTGAGATTCTTCAAGTCCTTGTTGACTTGAATTTAGATCAATTCTAATATCACTCCCACTTGGAATGTCGTTAGAATTGCTCCCACTTGGATCATTATTCCCGTATGAAATAGGATAATCGTCATTCGTATAATCCATTGGTGAAGGTTGAAACATATTTTCATTTTCACCAAGAATTCTCCCACTCGAATGAGGTAATCCTTCTTGATCATAAATCTCAAATAGAGATAAGTCCTGACTTATCTCGCCCTGTCTTGGAAACTCGTTTTCCAAGAAAGTGACATCCCTCGACTCAAACTCAATTAGCCCACCATTGTCTTCCTGACTAACAAAAACATAACCTTTGGAGTTTTCTGCGTATCGTATAAAGATACATTTCCTTCCCCTTGGCCCAAGTTTGTATGGGAGGAAATATGTGCGTAGGATGCACAACCCCAAGGTTTCAAAATGTTTAAGTCAGGAGACCTTTGGTTCCACAACTCATAAGGAGTGGAGCTAACTGATTTCGAGGGTACACGGTTTAAAATGAAAGTGGCCGTCAATAATGCATCTCCCCAAAAGGTGATTGGCAAGTTAGCTTGCGCCATCATTGAACGGACCATTTCCATTAAAGTTTTATTTCTCCTTTCTGCAACACCGTTTTGTTGAGGAGTATAAGGCATAGTTACCTGATGTACTATGCCTTTTTCATCACAAAGTTCCTTAAAACTTATTGATTGATATTCACCGCCCCTATCGGTTCGCAAGACCTTAATCTTGTGATCTAATTGATTCTCCACTAAACTCATATAGTTTTTAAAGCAAGCCAAAGCTTCACTTTTGTGGGATATCAAATAGATATGTCCGAATCGGGTGAAATCATCAATAAAAGTGATGAAATAGGACTTTCCGCGTCTTGTCTTGACATTCATCGGACCACATATATCCGAATGGATAAGCTGTAATGGAACCTCGGCCCTTGTGCCGGTTCCAAACGGCTTGCGACAAGATTTCCCCACAAGGCAATGTTCGCAGGTCGACATTTCAACCTTTGAAACATTGGATAGAAGGCCACGTTTGGCAAGTCTATCCATACGCGTTGGTCCAATATGACCAAGCCTTGCGTGCCAACAATTCACATCAGACTCATAAGTCTTAGAATTTGCAATAAGGAAATTTTCATTACATGAGGAATCATACATTGTACTCATTACAATAAATCCTTTAAATACAAACCCAGTACCAATAAGAGTATTATTACAACTTAAGTCCACATTACAATCATGAAAAAACCAGTTATAGCCAAGACCCATTAATACAACCACAGAAATTATATTCCTTCGAATATCTGGAGCGAAGAGGACATCATGAAGTAGGAGAGTGCGGCCGTTGTCCAAGACTAGCTTGCAAGTCCCAACGCCTTTCACTTCAACACGTGTGTTGTTTCCTACATAGATCCACTTCGTTCCTTGGGGTATCCGGTGATACTCCACGAAGGACCGTCTGTCCCTTGCTATGTGGTCGGTGGCACCTGAATCAATTATCCAAAACGGATTAGATTCCACAAGAAATATCGAACTAGAAACACATATGTAACTAGTATATTTACAAGTTACCTCGTCCCCTCCACTCGTACACGAACGAGCATAGTGACCGAGCTTGTTGCACTTGAAGCACTTGATCCTCTTCAAGTCTTTCTTCTTGTGCCATTTCTTGTGCCCACCCTTATGTTTGGGTTTCTTGGTAGACTCAGGTTGCTTATTACGTTCATTAGTGAACTTCGAATGATTTTTCCGTTTCTTTCCCCCGTGTGAGGAACTAGCAACCATGTGCACTTCTGCACTTGGTTTGGCAGCCGCAAGCCGCTCTTCCTCTAATTCGAGGTGCTTGGAAACATCACTGAAGGTCTTGATGCTCTCATTGTGAGTGAGATGCATCTGCATTTGATCCCACCCATTTGGTAGGGAACGTATGACTGCTTGGATTTGTTGCTCATCAGTGAGCACATGACCTGCGTCCTTTAACTCCGAGATAAGGTTCGCCATATGTCGCAGATGTTTCCCCATGGAATGATCTGGACGTTTCTTATATGTATCGAACCTTATAGTTAAGGCGCGAAGTTTGGACACCGATGTGCCACCGAACTTCTCCTCTAGCTTGGACCATATGTCCATGGCTAGGTCATGTTCTCGGAAGATGCGCATTATGTCATCAGCCATACTGCTTAATAACGTAATGCGTGCTATCTTGTTCTTCCGAGACCAAGCATCAAAAGCTTCCTTGTCTCGTCGATGTTGGGCCGTAGTGCCCAACTCGGGTTCAATCATAACGTTCTTTAGTGTTTCGAACACTTCTTGCTCCTCTAAAACGTATTGTATCTTGATGGACCAAAGGTTGTAATTATCGCCGTTGAGTTTTTCACCTTTGTTTAACTCAGCGACGATATTCTTTGAAGCGGAAGACATTTTACTTTTAAAATGCTGCAAAAGACATAAAACCAAAGGTTTGATCAAAAATTGCATTGAAAAATTCTTGGAATACAATTCCCATTTGAAGTGAAAGTAGAATATCCCTTTTGGATGGTTCTAACTTCAACTCCCACTTGGAATGATATTTATAATTTGATAAGTTACTTTCGAAAAATATTGAAGATGTTACTCTAGAATCGGAAAGGTCACTATGTTTCCAATCACCATCTAGATTAACTTTCAATATTTCTCCCTCACTTTATCAAAAGTTAGTACTCTTATAGTACTTTGCAGCGGAAAAGCGTTTTTGAAAACGTATTTTTCAAAACGTATGAAAACGTATTTTTCAAAACGTATGAAAACGTATTTTTCAAAAAATTATATTTCAACTTAGTACCCTTATGATACTAGTGAAATATTCGACACTTCCTGACCATTTGTCGGGAATGAGCCGTGGCCGTGCCTAAGTCGGATCCCCCTTTTTTGGGATTCTTCTGCAAATTATCGTCGCCGGCTCCCGTATGGATCCAGGCGTTTCCCCCCGTATGAGAGAATTTTGATGCAGACGACTGTTGTTAGGCCCCGTATGGGCTAGTTGGCACGTTCATGTTCAACCAAGGCCTTTTGCCGAATTGGTCGACCAAAACACCAAAATTGGTCGACCAAAATCTGGTTTTCTTCACTCCCGGCCAGGGCCCCTGCCCTGGCCGGCCAAGGACGGCCTGCGGCGGCCCTGGCCACTGCCAGGGCCGGCCTGGCCACCGGCCTGGCCTCGGCCAGAGGCCAGCCAGGCCTCTGCCTCGCCTGGCCAAGGCCAGAGGCCCCTGGCCGGGGCCAGGGCCCCTGCCCTGGCCTCTGCCAGGGAGGCCAGGCCCTGGCCGGGGCCAGGGCCTCTGCCCTAGCCTCGGCCAGGGCGGCCGGGCCCTGGCCTGAGGCCAGGGCGCTGCCCTGGCCGGGGCCAGGGCCTCTGCCATGGCCTCGGCCAGGGCGGCCGGGCCCTGGCCTGAGGCCAGGGCGCTGCCCTGGCCTCTGCCAGGGCGGCCAGGCCCTGGCCGGGGCCAGGGCCCCTGCCCTGGCCTCGGCCATCGAGGCCAGGCCGTGGCATTTTTGCCTTGACCGGCCATGGCCCTTTGGCCATGGCCGGTTTCCCCTTTCTTCGGTGGCCGCACACCCCCGCCGGAGGGGATTGCCGCGGTGGTTATTGGCCGTAGCCAACCCCCTCCGCATGGGGAGGGGGGTGCATGGCCTTCATAACCTATTTGGCCATGGTGCACATGCACAAAAAATTCATCTTCCCCGATGGGAATAACCACCACCATCTTCTCCGGTGAAGCACTCGTTCGTCGAGGAAGTAGTTGTCCTCTAATGGCCGTGTGCCAAAAAATGAACCCACTTCAAAAACTCGTAAACTACGCGCTCCACATGAAGAGAGCGCCCATTCCCTATGAATGGAGACTCAGCATCCATGAAGAGAGCGAGTTTGACGATATGAACGGTCGGTTCTTCCCGTCACGGAGAGTTCCTGCCATATCCGTAATGACAGAAGACCCTAACGTGAAAAGAACAACCGCTGCGTTCTCTCCGTCACGAAGCGTTCCTACCATATCCGTAATGGTAGGATACCCATCCGTGAAAAAGACAACGACTCGTTCATAGTTTCTCCGGGACGAACCCGTATGGCTCTGATACCAATGTAGGATCCTGCCAAAACAGAGTTAGGATCGATAAATGAAGTTGAGACTTACGCTTGCGTATGCAGCACTGTAGTCTACGAACTTCGCCTTCGGATTCGCCACGACGGATCGAGTCTTCTCACGAACGGAGTAAGGCTACTAAATCCACAATCTAAATCTCTACTTTTAGATTAAGAACTTGGATAAAGGGAGAGGAAGTATTTCGGCAGAGCTTCTCTAGAATGAAGATGCATGCATGAATGCCATGCAAAAAGTGTAAGGAAAATGGCTAACCTTTGGGTCTTATTTATAGCGCCCAAGGTAGTTATTTTAGGGTAAATTGTTCCTTTAGAACAATTTAACTAAGGTGTACCATCGTACATGGCATATTATAAGCTTAAGTTGTACCACATGCATGGTACAATATAAGCTTAAGATATTACCCCTTTATTAGCCATATGTCGCATGCACTTATGCACATATAATGCGACTTTCCCATCAATCTAGAGATCCTCTCCGAAAGGGAACATATTCCCTTTGCGCACGACTTCGTGTACGCGACGTTCGAGGTCCGTATTCCCTCGTACATCCCCCACAAGGGTGTACTAACGTCTTCCATATCCAACAGGCATCGATGGTGGCACCAGACGGCAGCATGGCCGACGGATGGTCGTGCCACTCGGGCGTGGGTAGGGGCGGCTCGGGCGAGGGAACAGAACGTTCGGGCGAGTGGGAATTTTTCGGGCTGGGGATTTTGCGATTTGGGGATTTTTTGGATTTCGGGCCACGAGCTGGGTTATATAGCGTAAGTCACTCAGCCAAGTGGCAGTGACCACTCGGCCGAGTGACCACAGTTTCGAAGATTTTTAAAATTCTTAATATATGTTCCGACTCGGCCGAGTAGAACTATCACTCTGCCGCGTAGACAGACGTCACTCGGCCGAAAGGTTAAGCCACTCAGAGCTTTTCTAGTGCTGAAAGTGTCTGGTTCACTCGATCGAGTGACAAAGTCAATCGGCCGAATGTCATGTAATTGACAGAGAGGGGTTTTCGAAACTTCCCTGATCAGTACCCTACTCGGTCGAGTAGGGTCTTCACTCGGCCAAGTGAAAAATGTCACTCGGCCGAGTGGGTTGCTATTGTCAGCTCCAACCCTCTGTTTTTGCTCCACTTTTTGATTTTCTTTCCCCCGTAAGTTTCTTCCTTCTCTTGATGATTGAGCGCATACCTGGAATGCTTCCCATCACCATGGTTGTCCTCCATTCATATGATCTTCTATTCTCCTTCTCCTGAAATGAAAAATATTGCCCGTTGTCAGGTTTTTCTTCGACACTTGACTCTAAACACTAATAAGGATCTAAAACAAATATGAACAGAAAATTCAACTAAAAATTGAGATAGAACCGTCGGGTTGCCTCCCAACAAGCGTTCGTTTAAGTTCTTGAGCTCGACCCCTTAAGATTTACGATTAGAGCTCGATGTTTGGCGCATGTGAGATGCGCGCGTCAAACATGCCGGGAAGGCCGCTTGGGTTCAGTTGTTGATTTTCTTCGGTGTTCCTCGGCTCCCCTTCATTGTGGGTAGTAGTGAGGGGTGAGTCCCCCAAGCTTGGGCTTTTGACATCCTTCTTCTGTAATGCCCTGAAAGCTACTGCACAAGTACTAGAGGGGGGGGGGGTGAATAGTACTTTAAAATAACAAGGAGTATAATTCCTAATTATCGTGCAAACTACTACCAACAAATGCGGAAGCTAAAATAGACAACAACAAATAATCAATGCAAACAATTGATATTACTGGGTTCGGATCCACCCAAGTCTCCCCGACTTGTTCCCGGTGATCCTACGTCCCAACCACCCGGATCCCCTCCGGATACTTAGGTTAGAAACCCTAACCCAAGATTTCCACTATGAATATCTTGTGAAAATCCTTCACAAGATCAAATCATACAATCAATAGCAATAGTGAATCCCACAACCCGGGATCACAACCTTCTCTCACAACCGAGAGAATCAATAGCAATAAAAGAGTTTATATGAAATAAACAACAACTTACCACAAACCCTATACCTTGAGTATTCTTACCGAATTAGGGCAAGGAGGGATTTGAGGAAGGAGAAGTCACCAAGACCTAGCACCACCAATATGAGTAGCAATGGGTGCCTAGGAATGAGTAGGAAACTTGATTCAAGCAATAGCTTGGATGGCTCAACAAGAACAAGCTTCTCTCAAGATGGATTCTAGATCTCAAATGAGGGAGTGAATGATTTCTTGTGAGGAAGAGTGCTTTGGAAATGAGTTTTAATCTCTAACTCTTTCAATCTGAATAAGTCTCTTAATGGCAGCTCTTTCCTAGAGAGAAATGACCAAGCTTCGTATTTATAGGGTCCCATAAAAACGAGCTAGGTCAAATCCCAACGGATAGAAATCTGAAGTAATTAGTCGGTCAAATAACAACCACTGACCGACTAGTTCATAAACTACTCGGTCGGTGACACAACATGAACCGACTAAGTTATGAACAGTGAACAGATGAAGTTTCAGACCTAAAGAACTAGTCGGTCCAAGAAGACTTTCTGACCGACTAGTTTCTCAACTAGTCGGTCGGTCAGTTAACTTAGACCGACTAAGAGTCAAAAACTATTAGGCTGAATACAAATTGATTTAGTCGGTCCAAGAACAAATGTTGACCGACTAGATAATCAACTAGTCGGTCACCAAACGTTCTTAGACCGACTAACGATAAACAGTAGCTCAGGCTCAAATTTGCATGTACAGTAAAGCTCAACTAGTCGGTCCAAGAAGGAAAGTTGACCGACTAGTTCATCAACTAGTCGATCACCAAACGTTCTTAGACGGACTAACGATAAACAGTAGCATGACAAGAAAAGACTGACAGAAACTAGTCGGTCCAAGAGGCTTTGCCAACCGACTAGATCACCATCTAGTCGGTCAGTTCTTCTTCTTGAACCAACTAACATGCACTAGAAGTCCGAATCGAAGCGCGATGCTTCGAAAAAGTTAGAATGGACTTCTACTAAGATCCTAGAGCTAAGATAGGAGCGATATGAAGATATAAATCGTAAGACCTACTCAAGGCTTAACATTCTACGATAGAAGCTTAAAGACTATAAATAAAACTTGACGATACCGTCTTCAATAGCTTCAATCGAATCTTCATGACTTCTAAAATGGTCCAAAAGCTTCAACGAAGCTTTAGGCATATGAATACGTGCTTTGAGAAGTCTTGAGACGTCGCTTTGGATGTTCACGTGAATTTGGCGACGATCTCCATAACTGCGCTCACAAAGTGTTAGTTCACGATTTATTTATGTTTGCTCATCATCCAAAACCAAATCCGGGGAGTCCAATACTCAACATTCTCCCCCTTTTTGTTGATGACAAACCAACATAAATAATAATAAAAAATAATGATTCAAATGTAAAATACTTACTCCCCCTGCATTGATGACACGTTAATTCCAAATTGAATAAATATAATACGCATCAAGCAGAAGTGAAAGATATAAAACATGATCCAATTATTGAAATTTAGGATCGTAATCCATTTTTATATCTTTACTCCCCCTGAATCTAACATAATAAATTAGATTCATGGACAATAGAGCTAAATTTTAATTTTACCGCTTGTCATTATTACTATCTCTCCCCCTTTGGCATTATCCAAAAAGAGTGGGGGGATACAACGACAACACAAGGCTAAAGAAAATCGAACATCGGGAGGCGAAGAATACGACGATGGTCCAAAAGACACCAAGGAAATACGATACATGAAGAAAATCAAGGTGTGCCAAATTGACCATTATCCAAAAGTGAAAAATGAAATCATCAAAATACCAAATATAATTCACTTATTGAGCAAAGGAATGTGCTCTCCAATCTCAATATTTTGGTTAAATTAGTGCATGGAAAACAATTCTATGTTTTCATAGAAATAAATTCTTTTTAACCAAGGTATTATCGGCGAGCGACGATGTCGAACATCATAGACATTAACACGAATATAAAATGTGCACAACGAAGTAAAAGAGAACAACGATGTATATATATATATATGAAGCATCATGAGTACAACCAAAAGATACATCGACTCCATAACATCAAAGGCACAAAGTACATCGACTACATCAAAATGTCACATAGTATATCAACATCAAAACGTCAAAAATCCATCATCGATATGAACATCATCAACATACATCCAAAAAATGATACAACAACGACATCAAGCATCAAAACATCCAAAATATATCAAAACACCACCAACCCTGTCCTAACCCAAAACTCTCTCTAAAAGATGAATCATCCAAGGAGCATTGGAGAGTCCTCCAAACAGACTCTCAAGAAGGAGTGGTAGGATCAGCAGTCTCCGTAGGTCCAATCGAAGGAGTGGACTCAGGCTCTGCTGGGAGGAGTGGTGTGTCAACAGACGCAATCGTCGGGGCAGGAGTGGAAACATCAACATCAGGCTCAACGGCAGAGGCACCAGGTGGAACGTCAACAGGAGCAGACGTCCCTGGAGCAACAGTAAACACATCCACTGGAGCAGAAGACTCTGGAGGACCTGAAGAAGTAGCAGCACCAGCAATGGATGTGGTAACAGCAGCAGGAGTGGCCTCAGCGCCACGAGCAATAGAATCAACGAGCTCATCGAGCTCCTCATCATCCATCTCCTCATCCTCAGAAACAGGAGGAGGAACCTCAACACCAATAGTACGAGCAATACGGCACAGAATCTCCTCGGTAAGAGCATACCGAGACTCGAGACGACGAACGTCATGAGCGAGACTATCAAGTGTGGTGGGAGGTCTAGAAGCAGCTGCTGCAGAAGATGTGCCCTGAGAAGCTGAAGGAGTCGACCTCTGCACGTGACGGAGTGCCGCAAGATATTTCTTTACAGCCGTCGCGTTCAGGGGAGGACCAAGAGGACGCTCATCGTCAGGAGGCAAAGGCACGTGGAAATGACGAAACACCAAAGTCAACAGACAAGCATAAGGGATATGCGCAGATTTCATGGTCTTGCGAATACACTTGAAAGAGCCCATCTTATCGAGTATATCGCGAGCCCAGTTAATCTCGCAACCCAAGAAAAGAGCGTAAATCAACTTTAGGAAGGGCTAGGATGGCAGAGAAGATGAGCCGTACTTGGGAAGCAAGCACGACTTCAAAATGAGATTGAGCACCCATGCATTTGGCTTAAATGACTTCGATGGGACACCAATGAAAGCTGGAGGGATCACATGGAAGATATCGACGAGAACGGACTGATCCAAAGAAGAGATATCATCAACTGAAATGTCTGACGGGAGGAGACCACACGACGAACAACCCAGCAACTCCCCCAAGATTTCTGCCGTGAGGACTATAGGAGTCCCCAAGACAGTAGACTCGATGGTGTGGGTTTCATCGTGCTGGCCTTGGGTACGATTTGCATAGAAAAGTTTGACCAGGCGAGGATAGGGTCGAGGGTTCACCTTAGGGTCGAAACAAAGGTAGTCCAGAAGCCCACTATAGGATAGGAGATCTGCTAAGCCAAGGAAATCTGAAAACTGAACAAAGTGCTCCAATAACAGCGGGCAGTGCTCAATCCGGTTGTAAGCCGCTAGACACATAGGGTCGTCGCGACGCAACGAGATGTCTACACCACCTGCTGGCATTGGGGCCTTTCCCTTAGGCTGTCAAGTCCTAGGACGAAGTGGAGGAGTGGGTTCCTTACGGCTAGGCTCATCCTCGGGTCTAAACTCAGTGTTAGAATCTGGAGGTGTAGTGGGGGTATGGAGTATAGGCTTCCTAGACTTAGAACGTTTACTGGGTTTGACGGTCGCCGTCCTCTGCTTCTTCAGAGGAGGTGAAGACGATGAAGGTAGGGTTGATTTAGAGCGTCGTTTGGGTTTCAAAGGATCCCTAGGGTGTGGCTCTATGGACATAGGAGAAGCACCGGAGGGAGTGATCGGGATTCTCGTTTTTGCCATAAGTCATGACAAAACAAGATCAAGCAACGCAAGAATAAGATCAAACAACTCTAAGTAGCGAAACCCTAATGCTGAAATCGAAACAAGCTTGAAACCGAAACCCTAGGAAGGAAATCGACCTAGTACGAAGCCCTAGATGCAAGAGAGGAGAGGAGGGATACCCTAGGAGGAAGATCGACGGAGATCCACGGCCGAAGTTGGTCGGAGATCGACGAACGGCGGCGGAATCGACGGTGGAGGACGGTCAGAAGTTGAAGGGTCGGGGGGTTTTAGCTTGAGAGGGGAGAGTGTCGACCGATTAAAATGAGAATTAATCGAATAGAAACGAACTTAAGTCGGTCGAAAAGCGAAAAGACACGGCTGCCCCTGATCACTTAGTCGGTCACAGTTCAAGCACTGACCGACTAGATGACGATCTAGTCGGTCGGTCAATGAGCTTGAACTGACTAAGTCGAAACAGCGGCCAGAGAAAGTTTTTAGGGCTAGAGTTAGTCGGTCAAAGTTCAAGTACAGACCGACTAGTTTTCATTCTAGTCGGTCGGTAAGTGAACGTGGACCGACTAAATGAAGTCAGTGTCAAAGGAAAGTTAAAAGCTTGAACTAGTCGGTCTGAGTTCATTAGCTGACCGACTAGATGTGCATCTAGTCGGTTGGCTGATGAACGGAAACTGAATAGATGAGTCCAAAAATTTTAGAATACGAAATTTTGAGTTCTCTCCCAACCGCACTTGGACGAAACATTGTTCAACTCTCAGAAATCATCATACTACCCCAATAAACATCGAAAAACTTAAATACGACGTTCAAGAGTAAATTCGAGCATAAATTCCAAAAATTCATAAAAAAATCCCGAAAGAATCCAATAAGTCTAGCATGAACAAATATACCGAAATAGAATGGCATGCAAGATTATTGAATAAAAATGAATCCTATATCTCGGATTCACCCATAATCCCCAATTCTCGACGCAACCGCACAAAGGAATCCTCCTTTAGGGGTTTCATGAAAATATCGGCGATTTGATTCTGGGTTTCAACGTACACTAATATGATGTCCTTTTTAGCAACATGATCATATAAGAAATGATGTCGGACATCTATGTGTTTCGAACGGGAATGGTGTACCGGGTTCTTGGAAAGACATATTCCACTTTGGTTGTCAACCATGATAGGGCAAGTATCACAGTTTATACCAAAGTCTTTAAGTGTGTGTCTCATCCAAAGAACTTGAGCACACGCGGCACCGGCGGCAATGTATTCCGCCTCGGTGGTTGAAAGTGATACGGAATTTTGCTTCTTGGAAAACCAAGAGACAAGAGAATTTCCTATAAAATGGCAAGTGCCACTAGTAATTTTCCTGTCGGATTTGCATCCCGCATAATCGGCATCACTATATGAGATTAACTCATACGTGCTAGATTTTGGATAAAGTAATCCAAAATCAAGTGTATAACTTAGATAACGGAAAATACGTTTTACCGCTACTAAGTGAGACTCCTTAGGTTGAGACTGATAACGAGCACATACGCATACGGCAAACATAATATTGGGCCTACTTGCGGTAAGATAAAGTAAACTACCAATCATACCTCGATATAGACGAATGTCTACATCTTTACCGCCCGTATCCTTATCAAGATGCGTAGTCGTGCTCATTGGAGTCTTTTTCCTGGAGGCATTCTCCATTCCAAATCGCTTTAGCAACTCCACCGTATACTTCGTTTGGTGGATGAAGATTGCATCGTCCATTTGGCGAATTTGGAGACCTAAGAAATATTTGAGCTTACCCATGTGGCTCATCTCAAATTGTTCCTTCATCACATTAGAAAACTCTTCGCAAAGAGCAAAATTAGTATCACCGAAAATGATATCATCAACATATATTTGAACTAAAATTATATCATTATTCGAATGCTTAACAAAAAGTGTAGAATCGGCTTCTCCCATTTTAAAATTCAAATCCAAAAGAAAATTCTTTAGGCGATCATACCAAGCTCGAGGAGCTTGTCTCAAACCGTAAAGTACTTTCTTTAGTTTAAAAACATGATTTGGAAATTTTTCATTAATAAAGCCCGGAGGTTGAGAAACATAAACTTCCTCAACGACATCTCCGTTTAAAAATGCACTTTTTACATCCATTTGAAAAAGTTTGAAATTTTTATGGCAGGCAAAAGACAATAATAATCTAATTGATTCTAACCTAGCTACCGGAGCGAAGGATTCTTCGAAATCAATACCTTCCTCTTGACGGTAGCCTTGAGCAACCAACCGAGCTTTGTTCCGGACGACGATTTGATTTTCGTCGGTTTTGTTCTTGAAAATCCACTTTGTCCCTATGACGGTGTGGTTCTTCGATGGCAAAGGAACAAGCTCCCAAACCTCATTCCTCTCGAATTGAATGAGTTCCTCCTCCATGGCTAAGATCCAAGCGCTATCTTCGCACGCCTCATTAATATTCTTTGGCTCAATCAAGGAGGCAAAGGCACAATGAGCGAAGTAGTTCACTTGCGATCTCGTCTTGACACTATCATGGATATTGCCAATGACTTGCTCATGAGGATGGTCACGAACGGTATGAAGCCGTTTGGGAATACCTTGATCACTAGGAACATTCTCAACAACCTCATTAGTAGGGTTAGTCTCAATAGAATCAATAGAATCATTAGAGTTAGAATTACCAATTGAATCACATAAGACATCCATAGAGTCATCATCATTAGTAATTCTAGTTGGAACAAATCCTTCATTAAATGACACATGAAGTGATTCCTCGATCGTGGAGGTTCGTTTGTTGTATATCTGGTAGGCTTTGCTACGCGAAGAATATCCAACAAAAATCCCCTCATCGGATCTTGGATCGAATTTGTCCAAGCTACCATACGTGTTCTTAATAAAACATTTTGAACCAAAAACACGAAAATGTTTAACTTGAGGCAACCTACCAAACAAAAATTCATAACAAGTTTGTTTAGTGCCGGGCCTCAAAAGTATTCTATTAAACACATAGCAAGCGGTATGTACCGCTTCCGCCCAAAATTGATGGCCAAGTTGGCTATCATCAAGCATAGTGCGAGCACACTCCACTAGCGTCCTATTCTTTCTCTCAACTACACCATTTTTAGGAGGTGCACGAGGGAAAGAGAAGGTGTGTGTAATACCAACTTCATCATAAAATGTCTCAAAAGACTCATTCTCAAATTCCCCTCCATGATCACTACGAATAGTGATAATGGTGGTTCCAATGAGATTTTGTACTTTCTTAACAAAAATTGTGAAGTTTTCAAAAGCTTCATTTTTATTACATAATGAAAATACCCAAGTAAACCTAGAAAAGTCATCAACAATGACAAGCCCATATCTAGCATTACCTAATGAAGCAACTCTAGTTGGCCCAAATAAATCTAGATGTAATAGCTCTAGAGGCCGCTTAGAAGAAATGCTTTTCTTAGGTTTAAATGAAGATTTTGGAAGCTTTCCTCGTTAACACGAGTCACAAAAGCTTTTCTTTTGAAAGACAATCTTAGGGAAGCCTCTAATAGAATTTAACTTGGAAAGCTTAAATAGTGTTCCAAAGTTCACATGACCAAAACGTCGATGCCATAAGTGTTGTTCACTTGTGTTGGCAATAAGACATTGTTCATGTGATCTTGGAAGATCTAGGATATATATATCCTTATGGCGTGTGCCGGAAAACAATAATTCATTATTATCTTTTCTTAAAATATGGCATATTCCTTTCGCAAAGTTAACTTTGTAACCTTTGTCACAAAGTTGACTTATTGAAATAAGATTGTGGTTTAATCCTTTAACAAGGTAAACATCACATATAAGAGGTTTAGAAGGATTACCCACTTTACCAACGCCTATGATGGTTTCGCTCTCGTTGCCTCCAAAGACTACCCGGTTTCCATTTGCAATGGGAACCACTCCGGAGAGCAATTGAGCGTCACCCGTCATGTGTTTTGAACACCCGCTATCGAGTATCCAATTTCTCTTGGAGCTAAATTTAAATTTGTTGCTCCGTTCCTTTTTCTTGAGTACATATAGATATGAAATGTCGTATCACGGTACCCAAGGTCATTGGGTCCAAAAGATTAGACCTTTGGAAGCCAAGTCCAATTGGACTTATACTTCCCCACATAATTTCTACTATGCACAACATCCGAAAAATAAGCATTCATATAAACTTGTTTTTCATACATGCTTGTGTCCTTTGGGCTCCAAATTGTGAATATTTTGGGAGCCCTCATCCTATTGGGTGCATGCATGCGACGTTGATTTCTACGTGATGCATGTTGTGGATAGGCATAAGGAACATGATGGAATGGTGCACGACGATAATTATTCATATGATGACGTGGGTGAACATATGCATGTGAGGAAACACGTGCGTGAGGGTGTCTCACATGGTGTGCACGTGCCCGTGAACGTGTAGCATAGAAATCATCATATGT
This sequence comes from Scilla litardierei, assembly GCA_030789695.1. NCBI lineage: Eukaryota > Viridiplantae > Streptophyta > Magnoliopsida > Asparagales > Asparagaceae > Scilla > Scilla litardierei. The sequence continues at coordinate 106,775,258 of CM061142.1, forward strand.
GTGAGCCGGTGGAGTAGGACGTGTGTTCCTACGTGGCATGGTATTGGTGTACATGTAGGCATGGCCCTTCTTTGGAGGTCTACCCAAAGTGGGTTTCTTTCCAAAAGATGGCGTGGACGAAGTGGAAGCACCATTGGTAGATGAAGTACCAATAGAGTGTTTGCTACCACTCGTCGAGGCACCGGAAGTTGGCCTAACAAAAGTAGTGGCTGACTTGGATGAATTTCCCATCGTATACCCCAAGCCAATGTTGTGTTTGGCCGGAAGTAAGTCATTTAGGATATTATCCAAATGGCCCTTACCCTTATTGAATTCATTGATTCGGCCTAATGTGTTCTCATATTTCTCGGTGAGAGAACGCAAGGAAGTATCCAAAGTGGATACTTGCGATGTGAGCACATAAACATGAGATTTGAGACTTTCATTCTCAATACTCAAAGTCGAGTTTTGAGAAGTCAAATCCTCTATCTTATGTTCTTCCGGATCCTCAATGCTAACATGTTCAAGTTGAGTCTTGAGATTAACAATCTCATTCTTCAACTCTTCAACAACGGTGTCGTTGTTGGTGATGATAGTTTTAGGCGAGGTTTGGATGCTAGCTAAATCATCTTTTACTTTAGTATACCTATTTACTAATTTAGTATACTTAGACCACAATTGAGAATTAGCATTCCTAAGGTCATCCATTGTTACCTCATCGCCTTCGTTGTCGCTATCGTCGGAAGAGGAAGATCATTGATCATGCTCCTCTTTTGCCATGAAGCACATGTGCGCTTGCTCCACTTGCTCATCGTCTGACTCTCCGCTTGAGGAATCCTCGGAGTCGGTGAATGTTGCTCTGACAAGTCCCTTTTTGTACCCCTTTTTGTACTTCTTGGACTTATCGAATTTCGGCGCCTTCCACTTCTCCTTTTGCTTGTTTAGAGGACACTCCGCTTTCATGTGTCATGGCTTGTTGCACTTGAAACACAAAGGAGAGGAGGAGGCGTTAGAAGAACCAAATTTAGCTTTGTTCTTATAGTTACCTTTTCGGAAGAAACGGTTGAACTTCTTGGCCATAAGTGTCATGGACTCCAAGTCCAACTCATTTTCCGAGTCTTCATCATCGGTTGATGTGGATGTGGATGGAGCGACCTTGAAAGCAATAGCCTTCTTCTTTGGCTCGTCTTGCTTTAAGTAGGACTGCATCTTGTCCTACAACTTCAACTTGCTATCTTTGCGTACCTCGTATGACTACCCATTAGTTGAACAACGGTATAGGTTTTCATGTCATTACCTTCCTCGATGGCGAAGGTCCGTTTCTCCCAACTAGAAGAAAGTCCATCGATGATCTTCGAGACTTTCTCCTTTTGGGTGTAGGTTTTGCCGAGGGCCTCCAACTCGTTTGTGATGTCGACGAAGCGAGCGTAGTACTCCTTCATCTTCTCACCCTGTATCATATGAAACAACTCGTAATCTCTATTAACTACCACGAGTTTAGAGTCTCTTACCCTACTAGTCCCTTCATGTAATATGAGGAGGGAATTCCATATTTGATATGCACTCTTACATGTGCATATCTTATTGAAATCCTCGGGTTCCAAGGCACATTGCAAGGCGTTCATTGCCTTGGCATTGCTCACCTCCGCGGCGACCTCCGCGGTAGTCCACTTCTCGAAATCCTCTTCGGCGGGCTCGACGTATTCCTTCATCGTGGCCCTCCATAGTGAAGCACTCCGGAGGAACGTTTCCATCCGGCATTTCCAGTACCTGTAGTTGGTACCGTTGAAGTATGGAGGCCTCGTTGAGGAATGTCCTTCCATCACCGAAGATGCTCCTTCACGGTTCCTGAAGGTGCTATAGTCGGAAGGTGGACGCACGGTCTTGTTGTCGTTGGCAGACATAGCGTAGACTTGGCTCTGATACCAAATGTAATGCCCTGAAAGCTACTGCACAAGTACTAGAGGGGGGGTGAATAGTACTTTAAAATAACAAGGAGTATAATTCCTAATTATCGTGCAAACTACTACCAACAAATGCGGAAGCTAAAATAGACAACAACAAATAATCAATGCAAACAATTGATATTACTGGGTTCGGATCCACCCAAGTCTCCCCGACTTGTTCCCGGTGATCCTACGTCCCAACCACCCGGATCCCCTCCGGATACTTAGGTTAGAAACCCTAACCCAAGATTTCCACTATGAATATCTTGTGAAAAACCTTCACAAGATCAAATCATACTATCAATAGCAATAGTGAATCCCACAACCCGGGATCACAACCTTCTCTCACAACCGAGAGAATCAATAGCAATAAAAGAGTTTATATGAAATAAACAACAACTTAACACAAACCCTATACCTTGAGTATTCTTACCGAATTAGGGCAAGGAGGGATTTGAGGAAGGAGAAGTCACCAAGACCTAGCACCACCAATATGAGTAGCAATGGGTGCCTAGGAATGAGTAGGAGACTTGATTCAAGCAATAGCTTGGATGGCCCAACAAGAACAATGTTCTCTCAAGATGGATTCTAGATCTCAAATGAGGGAGTGAATGATTTCTTGTGAGGAAGAGTGCTTTGGAAATGAGTTTTAATCTCTAACTCTTTCAATCTGAATAAGTCTCTTAATGGCAGCTCTTTCCTAGAGATAAATGACCAAGCTTCGTATTTATAGGGTCCCATAAAAACGAGCTAGGTCAAATCCCAACGGATAGAAATCTGAAGTAATTAGTCGGTCATAGAACAACCACTGACCGACTAGTTCATAAACTAGTCGGTCGGTGACACAACATGAACCGACTAAGTTATGAACAGTGAACAGATGAAGTTTCAGACCTAAAAAACTAGTCGGTCCAAGAAGACTTTTTGACCGACTAGTTTCTCAACTAGTCGGTCGGTCAGTTAACTTAGACCGACTAAGAGTTAAAAACTATTAGTCTGAATACAAATTGATTTAGTTGGTCCAAGAAAAAATGTTGACCGACTAGATAATCAACTAGTCGGTTACCAAACGTTCTTAGACTGACTAACGATAAACAGTAGCTCAGGCTCAAATTTGCATGTACAGTAAAGCTCAACTAGTCGGTCCAAGAAGGAAAGTTGACCGACTAGTTCATCAACTAGTCGGTCACCAAACGTTCTTAGACCGACTAACGATAAACAGTAGCATGGCAAGAAAAGACTGACAGAAACTAGTCGGTCCAAGAAGCTTTGCCGACCGACTAGATCACCATCTAGTCGGTCAGTTCTTCTTCTTGAACCAACTAACATGCACAAGAAGTCCGAATCGAAGCGCGATGCTTCGAGAAAGTTAGAATGGACTTCTACTAAGATCCTAGAGCTAAGATAGGAGCGATATGAATATATAAATCGTAAGACCTACTCAAGGCTTAACATTCTACGATAGAAGCTTAAAGACTATAAATAAAACTTGACGATACCGTCTTCAATAGCTTCAATAGAATCTTCATGACTTCTAAAATGGTCCAAAAGCTTCAACGAAGCTTTAGGCATATGAATACGTGCTTTGAGAAGTCTTGAGACGTCGCTTTGGATGTTCACGTGAATTTGGCGACGATCTCCATAACTGTGCTCACAAAGTGTTAGTTCACGATTTATTTATGTTTGCTCATCATCCAAAACCAAATCCGGGGAGTCCAATACTCAACATCTTCTTGGCTGACGGTGAAGATTTGTTGGCCGGTGGAGCTTTCTTCGTGTGCTTCACCACAGAGAGCTTGCATAGCTCTGTAATCTTGACAACATTAGCGTCGTCCTTCTCTTCACATGTAAGAGGGTCCAGTGGGTCACCCATCATTTCGCCTTCTTTTGTGAGATGGTCCTCTTCGAGGCCGTCATCGTGCTTGGCCCCGATTGCAAATGGCATGGCGTCGTCAATCACCTCGTCGAGGAGGTCCACGTAGTCCACGTCCTCTGGCCAAGGCATATGCTTCATCGCCTTCGGAATGTGGAGCTAAACTTCAATATTGCCGACGTTCAAGGATAAGGTTTCTTCTATCACATCTACAATCACTCCGTCGGTGGCTAAGAAAGGGCACCCAGAAATCAGCGACGTATCACCTTCCTCCTTAATGTCCATCACCACAAAGTCGCATGGCAAGCAGAGTCCACCCGGTACTTGTAGTGGTATGTTTTCAGCAATCCCCACCGGCCTAGTGATTCGCCCATCGACGAGTTGTATCTTCATGTCTGTGGCCTTGAGGTCGGTTCCCGTATTCAATTTCTTGAACATCATGAGGAGCATGAGGCTCACGCTTGCTCCCAAATCTACGAGAACTTTCTGAAGTGGAACTCCTCCAAGCATGCAAGGAATTCTGAAACTACCGGGATCCTTGAACTTGGTTGGTGCCTTCTCCTTTCTAGTAAACCACGTACTTTACTCAGCGAGCATGATCCTTTCTTTTCGCTTCTTTCCCGTGATCAAATCCTTGAGGAACTTAGCATAGGACGGGATTTCGATGATTGCATCCAAGAATGGGATATTCAATCTTACACCTCGCAAATACTCTAGAAATTTGACGAGCCTTTTCTCAATTCTTGCCTTTGCCAACCATTGTGGGAATGGTACCTGTGGCATATGAGTTCGCTCCTCTTGGGGATGGTACCGGTGGCATATAAGTTCGCTCCTCTCGTGGCTTCTCTCTTCAGATTTTCCACCGTTGCTTGACGCCTTTGGGTCCTCATCTTCATTGATCGGTTCCTTCTCAACCGAAATTTCTTCCCCGGCTCCTTAGCTTGAATCATGGCGGGGGTAGTGTCCTTCCCACCTCTTGTAGTCACTGCCACAACCGCATTGATGTGGCCAGTGTTGATTCTTGGGTTTTGTTTCGGTTGAGCCGGTAATTGTTGATTGGTCTTATTGAGCAATATGAGTTGCTCTGATAACTGTGCCATGACAGTGTTGATGGAATCTTGTTGGTCCGTCAATTTCGCATTAAACTTCTTTTGTTCCGCGATAAACTCTTCAACCCTTGCTTCGTGGTCCGACCTTGGCGGTGCTTGCGGTGGATTGGGTGCTCTCCATCCTTGATTGTATCCCGGGGGTCTATAGGGCCCCACTTGTTGCCTCAGTGGGTAGTTCTGTTGTTGGGGTGCCCATTGTTGATACTGTGGTTGTTGTGGAGGCCGGGTTTGTGATTGTTGCAGCGGTGGATTCAAGGCACCATCATTGTTGGCGTATGAAAATCCGGGGTGACCCCTTGTAGCCGGGTTCACCCAATAGCAGGTACTACCCACAACATACTGAGCTTGCTCCATAGCTCCGTCTCCTTACTCCCCTCCAACAAACATAACATGGGCTTGATCTTGCCAGTCGCTCATGCTTCCTCCCAGTGTAGAAACGGTGAAAGCTCCATGTGGTTCACTCACCAACTTTTTCAATCTCTCTACAACTTTGTGAAGGGAATCGAATTTTGTTGAAAGCTCTGCCACTGCCTTTGCTTCATAGATACTCGTCGGCTTCAAGGATGACGAAGAATTTCCCCTTTCGTCGGCCCATTGCTGATTATTCGATGACATCTCTTCAAGTAAGGCCGTAGCATCGTCAGTTGTCTTTGACAAGATAGCTCCATTGGCAGTTGCATCAATTATTTGCTTTGTGCTTGGTTGCAACCCGTTGTAGAAGCTATGCACAAGCTCCCACGGTTCAATGCTATGATGGGGGCATTGGTGTTGAAGGTCCTTGAAACGCTCCCACGCCTCATATAAAGTTTCTTGAGGGCCTTGATTGAAGGATATCAGGGCGCTTCGTATCTTAATAATCTTGGATGGCAGATAGAACTTATTGACAAATGTGCTCGCCAGCTCATCCCAAGTGATAAAGATCCCCTCGGATTGCGTCCTCAACCAATACAATGCCTTATTTCAAAGAGTAAACGGAAGAGGCGCAGTCGAATAGCATCGACCGCCACGCCAGGCATCTGGAAAGTAGCGCATTTAGCCAAGAACAATTGCAAATGGTAGTGCAAGTTTTCATGTGAATTCCCATGGAATGGGTCTTGTTGCATCAACACCACAAGTCATGTCTTCAACTCAAAGTTCTTGTCGGCCGCCAACTCCAGTATGACTATAGAGGAGGTGGTAGACGTGGTCTTGGGCTGTAGCCTATCTCGGATGGAGACAAGCCTAACCATGCGCTCGTTAGCTCCTCTGGTGTTTTCGATGCGGCCATTTGATTTTCCTCTATAGCACATCTCCTCTCAGCTCTAAGCCTCCTTGCCGTACGCTCGATCTCAGGGTCGAATAATATGTCTTCTTGGGGCACCTACGATCTCGTGTACATGCACAGAAAAACAGAGTCTAGATAGAATTGTTAGCACAATAAAGGAATAAAAGAGTGAAATAATAAAATAAAAAGAAATAGAGAAGTAAAGAAAATAAAATACCGTCGCCTCCCCGGCAACGGCGCCAAAAACTTGATCGCTTCTGGATATACACCCGGAAAACAATTGTAGTCTTATCGCAAGCACACGATGAAGTGACGAGCGGGTATCGAACATAAGGAGGACAAATGACGTTACTCGGTTTTAATCACCTAGCTATTGGTGGTAGAATGGAATGGTTTCGAGAATATTTTCACAATCTTTCAATTAACAATTTGAATCCTATATAATAAAAGTGCCTAGGGCTAGGGAATTCCCACTACGGGCCGTTATTTATCTTTATGAATCGTGAATCTCAATGTTTCAATGTTTGAATTGAGGTGACCTAGTCGTAACTGAATAAAGAACCAAGCTCACGCTCTCGTGCTATTGCCGGTCTATAGCAACCTAGATTAGGGCCCATTCTCGTGCAAACCCTAACCTAAGCCGCTAGCATGAAGATCGACATTATCGTCCAATCGCACCTCGAGCCTACTCTCATGCAAACTCGAGTTACGATCAAGGTTATGATAGTTCGTATTCGTCCAATCTCTTGCAAACGAATATGAGTATAGATTTATAATAAAAATCCTAGCTTTGGTCCAATCTCTTGCAAACCAAGTCTAGAGAATCTCGATTATAAACCTAAATCGAATATCTAAGCCTTCCCATCAACCGGAATCCAATCTCTTGCAAACCCCAATCGATGGAAATTCCTAGCTACTCATAGTAAATCAATCATAAACCAACCGTCTATCAATCCTAGCAACACATTAATTCGTTCATAAAAATTCTAAAATCGGATCCATTGGGTTCATCCCAATGCCCAAGAACAGCGAAACTACTTGCAATTAATCATGGCAATCACAGAATAAACAAATAAAAACATATAGCAATTCATGGTTGAGAGAAAACAATTCACAAAAACAAGAAATTTTAATAGAAAGAACAAACCAGATCTCCAATCTTCAATCTCCAACTGAGAATTACAATTAGAATAATGCTAAAAACTAATTTCTGTTCTCTCTCTAAACTAGGATGAAACTATCCTTAAATACAAGCCAAAGTCGGCCAAAATATCCTGACAGATTTACCCCTGGCGCAGCCCTAAACCCTAATTCGCGATACAGGCAGACTGTGCCACTCGGACGAGTAGAGTATGTCACTCGGTCGAGTGATGGACCCAAAAGAAAACAGAGAATTGGTGGGTTTAGGGGTCTGTCGCTCTGCGTCACTCGGCCGAGTAGAGTTTGTCACTTGGTCAAGTAGACTTTCTCACTCGGCCGAGTGAGTCTTCTGCTGATCCTCTCCAAATTCCACAGAGTCGGCTAAATTTTCCTTTGGAAAGATCTGACACACTCGGGCGAGTGAAGTTCTTCACTCGGCCGAGTGATATCATTCACTCGCCTGAGTGGACTTCTTCTCCAGGCTCTCTTGTTTCCGTCGTACTCGACCGAGTATGTTCCTTCACTCGACCGAGTGAGCTGTCTGCTCGGCTGAGTGGCATGTTTCTGGCATCCTAGCTTATCCTCCTCGTTTCATCGTCGATTCTATTGAATTTCTTCTTCTTCCGCTTATCATCTAGCGCTGCTAGCTCCTTGATAGGGTCGCAGTCGATGCTCCAACATGCGTGAAAATCCTTTGATCTCATTTATGATCCAGATCGATCCATATTTCCTTAAATCCGAAAAAAACAAGAAATAGTGAAAAGCACCGCAATATCGTCAAATAATCATGAAAAACGCAATATGGACGATCAAAATGACATGTAAACATGCAGAAAAAAGGTGTAAAATAAGGATCGATCACATAGCATTCAGGTTCTTTGCTCTTTGCCCAATATGCAGCACTTCTTCTCTCTCTGATATGCGCATGATTTTTGTTCTTCTTTGTGGGCAGTTGCTGCTCTGATGTCTCTCCAACGACACTTGTTAGAGGTTAACTGGTTGAGGCAGTGCTCGGGAGGAAGGTGGCCGCCCTCAAGGGCACCGAGGCAAAGCTGAAGGATGCCACCTAGAGGCTGGCAAATGTCTATAGGAATTATCAGACCCAGAAGGACGAAGCCACCAGACTGGACAAGGTCATCGGGGAGTTGTAGGAGTGGGCCCGCGAAGAAGAGGTGTCACGACCCGCTTCCCATAAATGGGAGGCGAGGCATGATGAGGTCCGCTCAGACCTGGAGCTGTGAGGCTACAGTCTGTAAAGCGTCTGGTATAACCAAGTAAAGGTCCTTGCAATTGCGAAACCGAACAAAAATAATAATAAGAGAAAGAGAGATAACAAATATTATTCCAATCTCAGAATTGTCTACAAATAAAGTTCAACATCACAGAAAAGCCACCAGGCTTAAAAGAGTCTAGAAGGGGCCCAAGCATGGCTAACCAAAATAAACGTACAGAAAAGGAAAATCGCTACGCACCGACAACCTAACAAGATCTAAGCAGAAAGCAACACAGAAGAAGTCTCTACGACTGATCGTCGGTGTCCTCGAACTCCACGTTAACAGTGGACCCAGGCTCAACGTCAACAAACACCTCGTCCTCAGCAACGGGCTCTGGCTCAGCAACTAACATGCGACACCCAAAAGAGACGAGGGCGCATGTCAGCAAGTCTACAAGAGACTTGTGCAAGGAAACTAAAAAGAAAGGAAACAACCTAGCAATTCTAAAATATGCGATGACATGGAAGTTTAAGGCATGGATGCAACAAGTAGGAAAGTGCAACAAGTATGACATGGCAACAAGTATGACATGGCAACAAGTAAGACATGGCAAGTGTAGCAAAGCTACTAAAACATTCACATGGATTTTACAAGTCAAGTAAACACGTCGTGCACAGAGTTTACGCCTTTTGGTTGGAGCGGCTGTACGGGCCAACTCCTAAGCTCAAGTGATCGCTTAACCCTACCCCTCCATGTGTAATCGGGCATTGGCTTTTGACCAACACATGTAGCCCGCTTCTGGATCACGAGCCAGGAAGTGTATTTGGCTTAGGGTTGTGCCTACAACGCAGGCGCCTAGCCACAACAAGGAAGTACAAGTAGTGTGTTCTATGAAAGCAAACATTCATGCATGGAATGACATGTTATGATGCATGGCATGGCAAGAGTACAAGTAAATTGCGTACAGATATGGAATTTAAACGTGACAGGTATGGCAGAGTACAAATAAAATGCATACAAATATGGAAATTAAACGTGATAGGCAAAATGTATGTATGACATGGCAGGGTGTCAGATCTAGCTTCGTTGTCAAGCTAGATCTTAAAGTTGCGTCTAGGCGAGTATCATTTCGTCACCTAGTCTCTTTTACGCTAAAAACCGGGATGGCCTAAAACATGGCCTAAAACTCAAGTTGGCAAGTTTCACTTGCCTGGAATACGTGCTGGTATCACAATCTTAAAGTCCAATCACATATTCACAAAGTCCAGAGCTCCCACGCTCAGTCCAACAATCAGCCTACAGTCCCGTATTATTAAGTTGGAATAGTGAGTTACAAAGCAGTAAAAACACAGTTTTTATCTTGTTAACATGCGGGTGTGGGTTCTTACTGTTCAGGTATACCTTAACACGACGCGAGAGCTACACTGACGTCGGGTAGCGACGTCAGGGGTTGAATTCCGGTAGCGTGTAAGGTAACGACGTCAGCTCGAGAACGGTAACGGGTCACGAAGAAAACGTATCATATCTGTGTAATGTTTGTGCAAAATTTAAGCTATCAGCGAACAATAATACCAACCAATAATCATATTAGCCCAACATATACCATATATTATATTATACTGCGTGTATATATATAGTACTGCTAACTAACATAGTGCTTAAAAGAATAATTTACGGCACTTATCACATGCTAACAAGTACGTATATAAATAAAAACTAACCACTCAATAATCTAGTACTCTAATCGCATAAATTTGTAAACTGCAATATTATAATATATATAATTATACTACCTAACCTACTGTTCACGCAGGCCAAGCATGGTTCACACATGCAACTAACAGTTTATTTTTTGTGTTGCTTCCTCGTTCCACTCGCAGCTGACCAAGGTTTGAACTGGAGTAAGGAAGTGCGGCCTGCCCCATAGGAGGGGGATGCTGAGTCCACGGTGCTAGGTGGCGGTGGAGGGGAGGACCACGCCGGACGGGAGTACGCCGCCGTGCGCCGGAGATCGCTGCAGCCAGCGCCTTAGGTGCGTCTGGATGCTGCAGTGCGCCCTTGGGCGCTGCTACGGGGTAGTCGAAGGTATCCCAGTGGAGGAGCCGCCGTACATCGGCTAGGAGACCGGGTTTAGTTGGAGACGAGAGGGAGAGGCCGCGTGCGGAAGTCGCGTGGAGAAGAAGAATGGGGGCGGTGCTATGTTCGTTGGGAGAAAAGGAAATAGACCCTGGTCTATTAATAAATATGGAAGGCTACCTCACATGTTTAGGTCGCTGCTTTGTGTATGGGGTTGAAAAGCACAGCATGAGGAGTAGACCTTAGGTGTGTGGGGTTTGTAGAGTAGGGCTCTTCTATTATTATTTGTTTGGTTCAAAGGTGTAGACTGGGTCACATTTGTTGTAGACTCAGTTAAATGTTGTAGGGGTCAGGTTCAATCACGTGAAGCAAGGAAGTTGCTTAGGGAATTAATCTAATGAAACTTAGGCTTTAATGACGTTAGGAAGGAGATTAGTGCACAAATGGGTCAAACGGAACCCGATAATTACAAGAAAAATACCGGGACGACCGTGTCTACAAGAGAAACGAAACTAAGAAGACGGATCACAAGTTTGATGACGAGAAACGAAATTAAAAATAAAAAGGTCTCACGACAAAAGTGAAAATCACGACGCCTCTGCAAACACGGTCAAATCATGGGAGAACGACCCGTGAAATGACGTTCCAAAATAATTCCACAATTTAATGTTCTTCTAGAGGGTCACAACGACATATAACACTATAGGGTACGGATACAGACAAAGTCTAAAATGAATACGTGCACGAACAAGACTACGTGCACAGAAAGCGTTCAAAGGATACGGGGTCCAAGGGAGGCAGTAATTCCAAGTTGGGCACACGTTAGGGGTTGGCTTGCTAAGGATGCAACCAAGGTGCTACGGCCCTATCGACTCAACGACACGACTCACATACAAAGCAACAAAACCAATCAGATACCCGAAATTGCTATACACACAGCCGTATTACGAATAGTGAGTACATGCCGTTACATCCTACCCACCTTAGGAAAAAGTCCGTCCTCGGACTTTCTAACTATAAATATATCTAGTCACTCTAGTAGCTACCCCAAATCGTATTACATTATAATTCAACCCAGATATAGTCACTACAAGTGCTTATATATGCACTAGGTAGTCAAGCAGTAACACTACCAACATGTATATATTTACGCCCATTCTAAACTTACACATATCATAGTCAGTCAAATTCATACACGTACTTCAATCATTCATATAATCACGTACCTCCCTATATAACTATTAAACACTTATTACATACCATGGTGCACATACTCACAAACAATTAAATAGTTCACACCAGCAAATACAATCGTAATACTCCACGTTTAGATAACTACCTATGAACAAAACAATAAGGATACACTACTCCCTATATCTCCTAGTGTACATCCAATGCCAACATATCAACACAAGTAACCACAACACTCAATATTAAATCATGTTATTATATCTAAGATACATTTACCACTACTATAATTTCAAAATTATATAGTCATTCAAATGCATGCAAATATTTCACCATATATTCACATCACATACGGTCCTATAACTATATTCACGACACGCCACACATACTATAGTCATCAATACCTATAACTAAGCACATACTTACCCGTGCATGGTGCACACCCACACACGCTAACATTTCATTCATATATACCAATCATACCACTATATACTCAGCACATCTACACACCTAGTTTAGCTAGCACACATACGTTCACACAGGCAAGTCCTTAGTGAATAACTATACCACAATATCAACAACTATAACTATATACTGGTATAGCGACCCACAATTATATACGTAACACAGCCATGCACAAACAATCCTATCACTATACATACATCATCCATCGCTATATTCATGGTACTACACGCAACCACAGACATATGTAACAATATACTTAGAGTATACCCACTCGAGCTTGAGTGAGACTCAAATCACATATCAGAATACTTTATATACGTGTTATACCTATACCAATACCACTCCAATGTATACACATCTACCAACATAACCATATAAATACCATAATGTCAATCACACTTAATATTTAGTCAGGTAACACCACATAGTTCAGTCACTTTATATACCATAATAATATTACAGACATCAGCACATGTATAATTATAATACCCTCCCTAATACATGCATTCATCGTATAGTCACACACATGTAACATATATATTCACACCTTATCCATCTACCTATAATTAGTATACCAACACATCTACTTATCCATACCTAGTTAAGATATGCAATAATCGTGTATACCTCATGGTATACTCGCACACAACATCCCGTAAGGGCAAGCAATACCAAACAAAATTTTATAACCCTATTACCGTACGTATATCACACATATTCATATAGTAAGCACTTACCTACGTACGAGCACTCGCTCACACGTACTAACATATAGATCAAATAATAGGCATGCACATTTAACTATTAGCACCGGAGTATCATTATACCTAATATACACACAACTTACTAATATATCAAGTCAGTTATCCATGGCATGGTTGCATTCTGGATGCAAGTATATCATATACCAGGGAGTATCCTGAGATGCATATCGTCGACATGTAAGAAGTTCATTTTTGGTAATACTAAGGCTTGGGCTTGGGATGACATTTGCAAACCAAAGGCCGAAGGAGGGGTGGGCCTTAGATTATTGGAGGAACTTAACGAGGTAGTGGGTATTCGACAGATCTGGAGATACCTTTCTACGGACTCTATATGGGCTGTACACATACACAAGAGATATGGATACCCACAGAATTTCTTCACGGCCAAATCCCTCGCCACGCAATCGGGTACCTGGAAGCGGCTCGTCAGGGGCCAAGCGGCAGCCCAGCAACTAATCAGGAGACATGTGCGTGATGGGTCATCGACTCGATTTTGGATTGACCCGTGGCTGGAAGGCGGAAGCTTGAGCAGCAAATTCATTGTTCCGGCGGATTTTGAGGACAAGCTGGTATCGGAGTATTGGGATCCTGGGGGCGGCTGGTGCAATTCGCAGGATCTCAACCCTGTGCGTCACTTGCTGCGAGATGTTCAGCTGAAGCCTGGCGTTGATGGATGGAGTTGGCTCCCAGGTGACGCATTTTCCTTTAAACAAGCATGGAATGGAGTGCGCAGGAAAAACCTAGTCTTCCCTCTACACAAGCTGGTTTGGTTCCCCAGTAATGTGCCTAAATTCTCGATTACTCTTTTGAGAGCTTTGCGTGGAAAATTGCTAACTAAAGATAGGATTATCGGATGGGGGAGGGGGGCTCCTTTCTCTCCTTCTTGTCTACTTTGCGATGGTGATGAGATTGAAAATATCGACCATTTATTCTTCAAATGCCCCTACTCTAAATATTTACTTTGCAGGTTATGCTAAAGCTCAAGATGCCTCAACACATCGGCCCTTCCTTGATGGATGTTGAACGTTATTTCCTTGCGACATTGGGAGTTAAAGGTGTCATGAGTCTGCTTGGGAGGCTATGTCTGGGAGCCCTTGTCTGGCACATATGGAGAGAAAGAAATAGAAGGATTTTCGAAAGCGATAGAAGAAGCTCCACTGTCCTTTTTGAAGAGATAGCGGCTGACATTAGGGTGGCAATGCATCGCCAAGACCCAACCTCTACTGAGGAGAAGGAATCTTTTGGAAACTGGGACATCAAGGATAATGGCGGAGAATGATTTTCTATAGTCATTTCTGTTTGTATAGGGAGATAGTATGGCGAGGGTTCTACTAGTAGGGAGTGATGGCGCTTGTGCCCTATCCTCCCTTTAGTTTATACCCAACCCATATTATATTCCCATTATTGTATATACTCTGTTTACTTTATAATATATTGCTAACCTTTCAATATATATATATATATATATATATATATATATATATATATATATACACACACACACACACACACACACACACATATCAAGCATTCACAAGTATTTTCAAACTTCATACACTGCTAGTCTATACTCCAATACAATTTCCAATATATATACAGACATTCCTAGAGTGTTATAGCTACCCACACATATATAACTAATATCATCCATACAACTTCATATACATCATGAATAACACTGAGTATGTATATATCACGCAATAGGCAATCATTAATATACTACATGGGAGTACATTAATATACTCAGGGGTTCACACACACGTGTCCACACACTCTACTTATACATGCACCACAACGACATCGCAATAAAATCAATGGGCTCACTACTATGCTAAGGTTGACACAGGCAACGCCAAGCACTACAATAGAAAGGAACCGAAACCAAAAGCGTAATGAACAAGATCGAAAAGAGCGACTTCAGATTAAGGTGCGGATAAGAAGATAGTTTAGTTAGGTGAATCAGGGGTAAAATTTTGAATGTTTAGGTGGGAAAAGAAAGATGTAATGATACTCTTATAGGATATAGAAAAATAGTGTGTAAAAGATATAAGTTAAAAGACGAAGAGTACAAAACCGGTCGATAAAATGAGTTGTTTGAAATAAGTTTGAGTCGTATATACATAATAAGAAAATGGTTTATTAGCTTATTGAAAATCATTATAAGGAAGAATAAAACATTCACACGAACATTAAGGACGTAGGTTAGAAAATATTATACGGCAGTAATTTAATATAATTTCCGCAAAAATTTTGAAATCCAAAGAATGAAATTAGATTAACTGAAATGTAGAAAATTTATGCTCATGTTAAATGCTTTCAAAGTCTTTAAACTGGGGAGAAACTTAAAATAAATAATATTGAAACTACTTTTAGAGGAAGCAGGATTTGCTAAAAGAAATGGTTTTATACAAAGATTTTAAAGTACGAGTACGACGTACCTAGAACTGATATATAAAAATAATTGAAGTTCTATTTAGCTTGGAAAAATATTTTAAAGTATGTATGTTAAGCGGTTAAAATGAATCTCATAGTTTAGAAAAGATGGTATATCGAATTTTCAAAATAGTAATAGAGTTTTTAAACCGAAATGCGAAAGTATATGTCAGAAAATAGTTACGAGATAGAAATTACACTTACAACCAGTAGACTTCAAAATCTACGAAGGAAATATATTTTTTTTACTCAATCGTAAAGTGGGGAATTAAATATATAAGAAGAGGGTTTAAAAAACAAAATTTATACTAAGCAGAACTTTTAATCAAGGGAAACCAAAAACAACTTTGAAAGAATCAAGCTTTGCAACGGAGGACATTCGAAAGATCAACGATTATCGTAATGTGGTGATCATGTGAATCGAGGCAAGGAATATGGTTGCATGATCGAAACATAAACACGCCTATGATATGACTCAGGAAATTCTACAGAAAACTCCTACGGTCGACCAACTAAAGATTAGGAAACCTGGTGCTAAGACTTCCTAAGGAACTAGACTGTAACGAACTGTGTTCGGCTTGGCCCAAAATCGATGAACCCAATCGAACGACTAAAGAAATTCTAGAAGTCCATCATGGTCAGAGCTAGGCAGGAACCACTAAGGTAACTCCTGAGACAATTGTATAAATTTCTAGCATAGAGTCTAGCTAACAATCGGGGACCTCTAACTAGCCAGCACAGACGTCTAACTAAGTCTTACTATAGTCCTGATCTATGGATTTCCCTACTAAGTTGTGACAGATGCTCGGGCAACACGTCTACCAGCCACCTTAAGACATAGGAGACGATAAAATTAGACTCAAGGCTTATGACTTGGAAGTTTTATTTTATTTAATGGACAGCCTATTATTATTATCGTTGTTCCGATAATCCGCAGTTGTAAGAGTGACCTGCATGGGCCACCAATAAAACCTGTCACGACCTGCTTCCCATAAACGGGAGGCGAGGCGTGATGAGGTCCGCTCAGACCTAGAGCTGTGAGGCTACAGTCTGTAAAGCGTCTGGTATAACCAAGTAAAGGTCCTTGCAATTGTGAAATAGAATAAAAATAATAATAAGAGAAAGAGAGATAACAAATATTATTCCATTCTCAGAATTGTCTACAAATAAAGTTCAACATCACAGAAAAGCCACCAGGCTTAAAAGAGTCTAGAAGGGGCCCAAGCATGGCCAACCGAAATAAACGTACAGAAAAGGAAAAGCGCTACGCACCGAAAACCTAACAAGATCTAAGCAGAAAGCAACACAGAAGAAGTCTCTACGACTGATCGCCGGTGTCCTCGAACTCCAAGTCAACAGTGGACCCAGGCTCAACGTCAACAAACACCTCGTCATCAGTAATGGGCTCTGGCTCAGCAACTAACATGTGACACCCAAAAGAGACGATGGCGCATGTCAGCAAGTCAACAAGAGACTTGTGCAAGGAAACTATAAAGAAAGGAAACAACCTAGCAGTTCTAAAATATGCGATGACATGGCAGTTTAAGGCATGGATGCAACAAGTAGGAAAGTGCAACAAGTAAGACATGGCAACAAGTAAGACATGGCAAGGGTAGCAAAGCTACTAAAACATTCACATGGATTTTAAAAGTCATGTAAACATGTCGTGCACAGTGTTTACGCCTTTTGGCTGGAGCGGCTGTACGGGCCAACTCCTAAGCTCAAGTGATCGCTTAACCTTACCCATCCACGTGTAATCAGGCATTGGCTTTTGACCAACACATGTAGCCCGCCTCTGGATCACAAGCCAGGAAGTGTATTTGGCTTAGGGTTGTGCCTGCAACACATGTGCCTAGCCTCAACAAGGAAGTACAAGTAGCGTGTGCTACGAAAGCAAACATTCAAGCATGGAATGACATGTTATGATGCATGACATGGCAAGAGTACAAGTAAATTGTGTACAGATATGGAATTTAAACGTGACAAGCGTGGCAGAGTATAAATAAAATGAATACATATATGGAAATTAAACGTGACAGGCAAAATGTATGTATGACATGGCAGGGTGTCAGATCTAGCTTCGTTGTCAAGCTAGATCTTAAAGTTGCATCTAGGTGAGTATCATTTCGTCGCCTAGTCTCTTTTACGCTAAAAACAGGGATGGCCTAAAACATGGCCTAAAACACAAGTTGGCAAGTTTCACTTGCCTGGAATACGTGCTGGTATCACAATCTCAAAGTCCAACCACATATTCACAAAGTCCAGAGCTCCCACGCTCAGTCCAACACTCAGCCTATAGTCCCGTATTATTAAGTTGGAATAGTGAGTTACAAAGCAGTAAAAACACAGTTTTAATCTTGTTAACATGCGGGTGTGGGTTCCAACGGTTCAGGTATACCTTAACACGACGCGAGAGCTACACTGACATCGGTTAGCGACGTCAGGGGTTGAATTCCAGTAGCGTGTAAGGTAACGGCGTCGACTCGAGAACGGTAACGGGTCACAAATAAAACGTATCATATCTGCGTCATGGATGTGCAAAATTTAAGCTATCAGCGAAGAATAATACCAACCAATAATCATATTAGCCCAACATATACCATATACTATATTATACTACGTGTATATATATATAGTACTGCTAACTGACATAGTGCTTAAAAGAATAATTTACGGCACTTATCACATGCTAACAAGTATGTATATAAGTAAAAACTAACCACTCAATAATCTAGTAATCTAATCACATAAATTAATAAACTGCAATATTATAATATATATAATTATACTCCTAACCTACTGTTCACGCAGGCCAAGCATGGTTCCCGAAGGCAACTCACAGTTTATTTTTTGTGTTGCTTCCTCGTTCCACTCACAACTGACCAAGGCTTGAACTAGAGTAAGGAAGTGCGGCCTACCCATAGGAGGGGGATGCTGAGTCCACGGCGCTAGGTGGCAGCGGCGGGGAGGACCACGCCGGACGGGAGTAGGCCGCCGTGTGCCGGAGATCGCTGCAGCCAGCGCCTTGGGCGCTGCTGAGGGGCATTCGAAGGTATCCCGGCGGAGGAGCCACCGTACGTCGGCTGTGAGACCGGGTTTAGTCGGAGACGAGAGGGAGAGGCCGCGTGCGGAAGTCGCGTGGAGGAGAAGAATGGGGGCGGTGCTGCGTTCACTGGGAGAAAAGAAAATAGACCTATGTCTATTAATAAATATGGAAGGCTGCCTCACGTGTTTAGGTCGCTGCTTTGTGTATGGGGTTGAAAAGCACAGCACGAGGAGTAGACCTTAGGTGTGTGGGGTTTGTAGAGTATGGCTCTTCTATTATTATTTGTTTGGGTCAAAGGTGTAGGCTAGGTCACATTTGTTGTAGACTCATGTAAATGTTGTCGGGGTCAGGTTCAATCACGTGAAGCAAGGAAGTTGCTTAGGGAATTAATCTAATGAAACTTAGGCTTTAATGATGTTAGGAAGGAGATTAGTGCACAAATAGGTCAAACGGAACCCGATAATTACAAGAAAAATACCGGGACGACTGTGTCGACGAGAGAAACGAAACTAAGAAGACGGATCACAAGTTTGATGACGAGAAACGAAATTAAAAATAAAAAGGTCTCACGACAAAAGTGAAAATCACGACGCCTCTGCAAACAAGGTCAAATCGTGGGAGAACGACCCGTGAAATGACGTTCCAAAATAATTCCACAATTTATTATTCTTCGAGAGGGTCACAACGGCATATAACACTATAGGATACGGATACTGACAAAGTCTAAAATAGTTACGTGCACGAACAAGACTACGTGCACGGAAAGCGTACAAAGGATACGGGGTCCAAGGGCGGCAGTAATTCCAAGTTGGGCACACGTCGGGGGTTGCTTGATAAGGATGCAACCAAGGTGCCCGAAATTTCTATACGTATAGCCGTATTATGAATAGTGAGTACAGGCAGTTACTAGAGGCCCGGAGGGTCCCCGTCTGGGAGTAGATGGCTTCGGAGAAAGAGGTGGCCACAGCAAAGATCACGGAGCTGGCAAAGCAGAACGCTGAGCTGGCGAAGGACGACCTGGACCAGGTCAGGGTCCAGGCCATTCTTCAGTACCATAACAGGGAGCTCGTCCCCGTGCTGACGGCCATGAGGGCGAAGGGCTTCGATGACAGTCTAGAGGCCAGCTTCGAAAGGGTGAAGGCAAGGTTGGGAAAGCTCTGCTTGTGCATGGAGATCTACTTCGCCCACTTTCAGCGGCATCCGATGACGAGGCAGAGGATTCAACCGCTACTGAGGCCGAGGTGGCGGAGATTCTAGGCGGCGACGATCAGTGTAACGGCCGCTTTCCGACCGTTCGTATTTTCTACGTACACGTACTTTTTTTGTGGACGTATTTTATTTGGTTTTTCTGGGCTCCGGCATGAGAGATGCGATATGCCGTTGTGATCGTTTGGGAGTGTAGAATTTTATAGTAATTTTGGAAACGTCTTTTCACGGCTCGTTTTCTAACAAATCGACTTTGAACGATAGGGGCGTTCTAGTCAATTGGCTCAAAACGTCGCTTCCAATTTTACGTAAAATTTTGGTAGTTGTTACGCACGATCGGGCTCCGTAGATCTGTGCGTCTCATTTCCATGATCGCCCCGGTATTTTCGGATTATTTTTCTGACGTCCGGTTTGGGAGATATCGCGCGGATAAATCTCGACCGTCGATTTTCCCAATCAATTCAAATTCGAATTTGTTAGCCAAATCTGGCTAAATTCCCCATTCATCTGTTTTATATCTTTACTAAACTGTTTATCTATTCTCCTCTAGTCTTACCCCAATCTGCACACCCTTCATCTCTATACCCCCAACATAATGAACACTAGGGTTATATCCAATTAGCATTTTCAACTTATTATAATAATCAACCCTATTTTTTTTATTCATTCACGTTCAAAAACCTAGGGCAAACATTTGCCAGCCGCCACCAAGCATCTTCCGCACGAGAGGAACCCCTTTCCCCTCGTTCTTCTCCCTCACCCTCCATCGTCTCTCCCTTGCACCGCGATTTCCGACCGCCGTACTCGTCCTCCGACCGCCGCCCCCTCGCGAGACCGCCGTGCCGCCGCCGAGGCCGCCTGAACACCGACGACCACGAAGCGGCAAGTCGCAGAAGCGTCGCCCCGCTCGCTGTGCTCCCTCCTCGATCGCCGGAGCCCGCCATTGCCGCCGGCGACTTCCCCCGACCGCCCGTAGCCCCGTACGCCGCCACCTCGTGCCGCTGTGATCGCCGGAGGCCGTCTCTCGTCGGTGCAGCAGCGCAGCCCGCGGCTGCGTTGTTTTTCAGCGGTCGCCAGCTCAGCCTCGCAGCTGCTCTCTCCACGCCGCAGCGCCTTCCCGTGCCGGCGGTCAGCCCCTCCTCGCTCCATCTCCAACCTTCGCAACTCGCACTGCAACAAAAACAAAAGACGGAGAAGGAGAAGAGATGTACATGAGCGTATTGGTGAGTTCTTTTATAAGAAAGGTGACTCGTAAACAATAAACCCACATACCTTTGCTAAATAATGAAGTCATATGGGTTATAATAATGTTAAGCTCCCCAATGTCCCTTGGATTTACGTGTACGTTAGATCCGCCAGCTTCTGTTAGTCCCCCAGAATAAATTAATTTTTCGGCCATGCCCATGTGCGCCATTGATGACATTGGCCCCCATGAATACGTGACATAATATTGCTTGCACCGACAACATACGCACCCTAGTCTGGTAAATGTTGAACTTGTGCAAGTCATGGATCATCATGCTTTTAGGGTTGTGCACCTGATGTTTGCACCAAAAAGATGGAAATGGGACAACGAATGGACAGACTAGTATTTAGCACCCCACTGTGTAATAAAAATTGAGATCTTAAGGAACAGAGTACCCTATGGTCGATAGTTTTACGAATAGGCTGTCTCATGATGTTAGTGCTAATGATAATGAAATATGTGAATACAATTTGTCTATTTAAATGTTAAGTAAAACAATTTATATACTAATATGAGATGAACCTTAAATAGTATTATAGTTGGTTAAATTCCTTACATTGACATCGTGAATCTAATGACACAGAGATGGTCACGCTGTAACGACTGCTTTTCGTGTATCTGGATTTAATATAATATAATATATGTTTTGATGGATTTTCTCCTCTTGTGTCGTTTTCGTCTCCGTAGATTTCATTTTCGATCGATTCGTCGTATTTTCTCGCTTCTTCCTTAGGATTATCGATTTCAAAGTAAGTCACTCGTGACGGACTTCATAACGGTCGTATCTAACTTTTAGATCAAGCCTAGGAGTCTTAGGAATCGATCCCGGGGCCCCGCGCTCCGTATCGGTACTTTTCTGTGCTCATTAGCCGGTGTAAGAAGGGCCACCGACCGACTAGATGACGATCCAGTCGGTCGGCAATCCTTCTTGGACCGACTAGTTAGCTTTCTAAATTTCTCAGGAGTTACTGTTTATCGTTAGTCGGTCTAAGAACGTTGGTTGACCGACTAGGTTGCAAACTAGTCGGTCAGCAATGCTTCTTGAACCGACTAACTCATCATATTATTTTTGTATCAGTTACTGTTTACTCTTAGTCGGTCTAAGAACGTTCATCGACCGACTAGATGTTAAACTAGTCGGTCAGTACTTGTTCATGGACCGACTAACTCTAGAATCCTATTTTCGTTCAGGAGTTACTGTTTGCACTTAGTCGGTCTGCGTTGGTCGACCAACCGACTAGTTGCCAAACTAGTCGGTCAGTGGTTGCTCTTTGACCGACTAACTAGTGTTAAAACCCTAATTTCTGGGCAGCCGCCAGCTCAACCTATTTATACCCAACCCAAACGACTTCTTCTTCTCCAACACGACCCAAAACCCTAAAAATTTCCCCCATCAGCCCCCATCTTCCTCCAAGCTCCATTTCTCCATTCCAAGCCCTAGAATCATCATCCAAACCTTCCATCTCCTTCATCCACCTCTCATCTTCCCCAAAATCTCACCCAAACCCATCAAAATCCCCAAATCCCCCAAAACCCTAGTTTCCCCAAACTTCTCCAATCTTTTCCAGATCTGATCCTAGGGTTCCCCGGAGTGTTCCTTCCGTCTCCTCTTGGTAAGAAATCGATTCCTCTATGTTTTCATAGTCTATTAGTATTTTTTTTATGAAACCCTAATAAATTTCATGTTGTTTGATGGTTGTTCCCCCATAACAGTGATTTCCCCATAGATTGGCATCCGTGTGACGGAGTAGTCGCCATCCCCGGTGCTAGGCAAGTGAAACTTGCATCTTTTGATTTGGGCCATGTCTTAGGCCATTTACCTTGCTTTAGCGTAAAAGAGACTAGACGGTGAAAGGATAGCCGTTTAAACGCCATTGACCTAGCTTGACAACGAAGCTTGGTCCGTCACCCTCATCATGCTTGTATGTCACGTTTAATTTCCCTAAACGGTACGGGTATTAACTGTTCATGTCATCCATGCATCCTTAACCGCTATTGCATTTTAACTGCCATGTTTAATTCAATTAACGGTACGCGAATATGTTCATGTCATTGCATTTTGCCTGTCATGTTTAATTTAAATGAACGGTACGCGAATATCTGTTCATGTCATTGCATTTTGCCTGTCACGTTTAAATACAATTAACGGTACGCGTATTAACTGCTCATGTCATTGCATGCTTGAATACTCATCGTGATTGCGTAGCTTTGCTACATACTTGTACCATCGTTCCGGTTAGGCCCCCACCTTGCGTGTGCACAATCCTATGCCACTTGCACTTTCTGGCTCGTGCCCCAGAAGACGAGATTAACACAGCCTGTGGGCAATAGGGCACTCGTTGAGTGACCCCTTGTACTTGATACTTGAACACAGCCTGCGGGCAATAGGGCACTCGTCGAGTGATCCCTTGTACTTTACTTGTTACTTGACATTACATGTCACCCCTACCGCTTGATACTTGCCACGTGTACTCTCCTTTACCTTACTTGTTACCACCGTACTTTACTTTCCATGCACCATGTTTTAATTGCTAGGTTGCTAGTTTACCATTATTCCCGTTTCCTTGCACAAGTCTTTCGACTTGCTGACATGTGCCCCTTTTCTCTTTTGGGTGACACATGTTAGAGCCCGAGCCTGAGTTACTTGTTGAGGACGAGGTGTTTGCTGACGCCGAGCCCGTACTTGTGTTTGACGGGGAGTACGTGGACACTGGGGACCAGTCCTAGTGTCTTCGTTGTGTTTTACTTTTATTAGACAGTTGTTTTGTTATCGGTGCGTAGCACCTATACTTTGTTGTTGTCATTGCTTTTGTTGGCCTTGTTCTGGGCCTTTAGACTCTTTTCTTTTAGCCTGGTGGCTTTTCTGGATGTTGGACTTATTTTCTTGTTGGACAATGTTTGAGATGTGGAATTTTATTTCAGTTTCTCCTTGTATTATTATTGTTATTCTGTTGTGGTTACAGGGACCTGCTTATGTATTGTGGACGCTTATCGGGTTTGGGGCTTCACAGCTCCACTCCCGTGCGGACCTTTTCACGTCTCGCCTCCATTTCAGGGAAGCGGGTCGTGACAGGTTTTAGTGGTGGCCCATGCAGGTCTCTCTGTAACTGCGATTTTTGGAATAGCGATAATAATATTAGAATGTCCAATAAACTAAGTTCGACGCCCGAGTCATAAGCTATGAGTCTAATCTGATTCGTTTTCTGTGTCACTAGATGGCAGGAAGACGATTCACCCGTGGTGGTGGTAGTGGCGCGATCCCTCATGATGAGGAGCCTGAGCGGGAACCCACCAGCGGTGAGATGATGCGGATGATGTTGCAGATGATGCAAGTTCAGCAGGGCATGCTTCTGCAAGTCCAGAATGCTCCACTTGCTCGAGCTGCCCGGGCTCTTCCGGATGCCCCTCGCTCCGAGCCAGGAGCGAAGCAATTTCGGGAGCTGGCTCCCACATATTTTGATGGTTCTGAGGGTCCTCTGGCTGCCGACGAGTGGATAAGGAACATTGAGGATAACTTGGCAATGGCGAAGATTAACCCGGCTGGATGGGTTGATCTGGCTAAGAGGCAGCTGAAGGATATCGCCAGGAATTGGTGGGATGCTGAAGAGAAGATGCTGGTGGAGCCGATCGTCTGGGCTACCTTCAAGTCCAGATTTGATGGAGAGTTCTTCCCGAAGGCTGCTCA
Source organism: Scilla litardierei (assembly GCA_030789695.1). Classification (NCBI taxonomy): domain Eukaryota; kingdom Viridiplantae; phylum Streptophyta; class Magnoliopsida; order Asparagales; family Asparagaceae; genus Scilla; species Scilla litardierei. Next base: position 106,799,892 of record CM061142.1, read on the forward strand.
GCAAGTGATGCTGCAGCGCTTTATAGATCTGAAGCAGGGGAGCTTGTCGGTGGATCAGTACCACCAGGAGTTCACGAGGCTCAGTCGGTTTGCACCTAAGATGGTGCAGGATGCCGATGAGAAAGCTCAGCGATTTCTCCAGGGACTTGCCTTGGAGCTTCAGAGCTTTGTGACCTCTTCTGACTTGGAGACATATCAGAAGGTTCTGATTGCTGCGAGGCGGCAAGAGTTGAATTTGAATCAGAGGAAGGGACATGTTTTCGGAGCTGGGAAGAGGCCTATGGAGCAGGCCAGGGCGGTGGTTAGGCCTGGTTTCAAGCCTAGTCATCCGGTGCAGTTCAAGAGGCCAGGAGGGCCTATCCTGAAGACTTGCCATTTCTGTGGCAAGACTGGACACCTCAGGGATCAGTGTAGGAGGTTTCTAGGACAGTGCATTGTCTGCGGAGATCCTGCCCACACCATCCGGGAGTGTCCGAAGTCGCGACAGCCTTGGCAGGCTCCTATTGCAGCACAGCCGTTGCAGCAGCGAGCTCCTGTGCCCGTTGGACGTGGAGCGCCCCTTGTTCCACAGAGACAGGCCTTTCGGCAGGCTGTTCCGCTGAGAGGGCAGGCCTTTCTGATGACCCAGGAGGAGAGCATGGCCGTGGATGAAGTTATTGCAGGTAACGCTCATTCTAGCTATTTATCTTCCTTAGTTAGTTTGATTTTTGATTATATTGGTTGCTTGCTCATGATTGTTTGCTAGACTAGGATTTGATTGTTAATTGCTTGTTAGGTGTGGTTTTGGTTTGCATGTTCCCTGCACGAGTCCTCTTTGACTCTGGTGCATCGATGTGCATTTTGGCCCGGAGCTTCGTGGAGAAGCATTCTTTGTCGACGTCCTCTCTTCCCAAGAGTTGGAATATCGTTACAGGGAATGGTGTGGTCTCGGTGCATCGTGGTTGCAATTCTTGCTCGTTGGTGGTCTGTGGACATGAGCTTTTTGCGGATTTCATTGTCCACGACATCATCAACTATGATGCAGTTCTTGGGATGGACTGGCTTGCGAGCTTCTATGCCACGATCGACTGTCGGAGGAAGAAGGTGGTGTTCGAGATTCCCGGACATCCAGTATTTGAGTTCAGTCATGGTAGCAGTTCGCTTGGTCCTGTCAGATTTCGGGCCAGGCCGGTGGAGGCTGTGGCTATGCAGATGGAGCTGGAGTGGCCAGCTGTGGTGCGTGATTTTGGCGACGTTTTCCCCGAGGAGATGTCTGGTTTGCCGCCTGATCGAGCTTTGGAATTTTCTATCGATCTTGTTCCAGGTGCGCAGCCGATTTCGAAGGCGCCGTATCGTATGGCACCTGCTGAGTTGGAGGAGTTGCGGAAGCAGTTGGATGAGCTTTTGCAGAAGGGTTATATTAATCCTAGCGTGTCTCTGTGGGGAGCACCGGTGTTGTTGGTTAAGAAGAAGGATGGTTCGCGTCGCATGTGCGTGGATTATCGGGAGTTGAATGCGGTGACCATTAAGAATAAATACCCGTTGCCTCGCATCGATGATATTTTTGATCAGCTTGGAGGTTCGAGGGTGTTTTCTAAATTGGATTTGAGGAGTGGCTACCATCAGTTGAAGGTGAAGAAGGGAGATGTTCCGAAGACAGCGTTCAGGACGAAGTATGGACACTATGAGTTTGTGGTTATGCCCTTCGGCGTAACTAACGCGCCCGCAGTTTTCATGAATCTGATGAACCTGATTTTCTACGACTTTTTGGATAAGTTTGTCGTTATCTTTATTGACGACATTCTGATCTATTCGAAGTCGGAGGAAGAGCATTCCTCGCACTTAAGGACGGTGTTGGAGATTTTGAGGAAGCATCGGTTGTATGCTAAGTTTTCGAAGTGCGAGTTTTGGCTGGATCGAGTTGCTTTTCTCGGGCATGTGGTGACTGGAGATGGTATTTCAGTGGATCCCGAGAAGGTTCGGGCCATCAAGGAGTGGCCTGTTCCGTCGTCTGCGTCTGAGATTCGGAGTTTTCTTGGACTTGCTGGTTATTATCGGCGATTCATTAAGGACTTTTCCCGTATTGCTGAGCCGATGACCAGGTTGACGCGGAAGGATGTTGCTTATGTTTGGTCAGGTGATTGTGAGAGTGCTTTTGGTGTTCTGAAGGAGAGGTTGACGACTGCCCCTATTCTGGTTGTGCCTGATCGCAGCGGTGGATTTGAGATCTTTTGCGATGCCTCTGGCAAGGGTCTCGGTTGTGTGTTGCATCAGCATGGGCATGTTGTGGCGTATGCGTCTCGTCAGCTTAAGGTTCATGAGAAGAATTATCCGACGCATGATTTGGAGTTGGCTGCCGTTGTGTTTGCTCTTAAGATTTGGAGGCACTTCCTGCTGAGTGAGAAAGTGAAGATTTTCACCGATCACAAAAGCTTGAAGTATATTTTCACTCAGAAGGAGCTCAACATGCGACAGCGTCGATGGTTGGAGCTTATGGCGGATTATGAGATTGATTTGCAGTTTCACCCTGGCAAGGTGAATGTGGTTCCGGATGCTTTGAGTAGGCTTCCGGCGGTGATGATTTTGACCTCGCAGTGGAGATTGCAGCAGGATTTTTGCGAGTCTGGTGTGGAGATTGTTCTTCCTGGAGAGGCTTCGTCGTTGATGTACATGCAGGTACAGTCGACGATCGTGGATCGGATTAAGGCTGGCCAGGCTGAGGATCTGAAGCTGGTGAGGATTCGGGAGATGGTGGAAGCCGGTCTGCGGACTGACTTTTTGATTCATGAGGATGGCTCGCTGAGGTTTGGAGCCAGGTTGTGTGTGCCTGCTGGGGATATCAGAGAGGATCTGATGGTGGAGGCACACAGTTCGCCGTATTCTGTGCATCCTGGTGGCACCAAGATGTACCAGGATCTTCGTCTGAATTATTGGTGGCATGGTATGAAGAGGAGCGTGGCTCGGGGTGTAGCCAAGTGCTTGGTTTGCCAGCAAGTGAAGGCGGAGCATCAGCGTACGGCCGGGTTGCTGCAACCGCTTCCGATTCCGGAGTGGAAGTGGCAACACATCACTATGGATTTCGTGACTGGACTACCTCGGAGTCCGAAGCAGAATGACGCGATTTGGGTGATCGTAGATCGGTTGACCAAGTCCGTGCACTTTATTCCGTTCCGAGTGGGGCAGTCCACTGAGGCGCTAGCAAGGAGATATATGGAGGTAAAATTCTTTTACTCTCCGTTTTTATTTCCTTTTCCTAGTTTGGATAGTGATGTAACGTGAATCGTGCAGGAGGTTGTGCGACTTCACGGAGTCCCCGTGAGTATCGTGTCTGACAGAGACACGAGGTTCACATCTCAGTTCTGGCAGAGTCTGCAGAAGAGTTTGGGTACGCGTCTGAGTTTCAGCACGGCGTACCATCCGCAGACGGATGGCCAGTCCGAGAGGACGATCCAGATTTTGGAAGACATGCTGAGGGCGTGCATGTTGGATTTCAAGGGTTCGTGGGAGGACCATCTACATTTGGTGGAGTTCTCTTACAACAACAGCTTCCAGGCGAGTATTGGCATGGCGCCTTTCGCCGCTCTTTATGGGAGGAAATGTCGATCGCCATTGAGTTGGGATGACGTTGGTGATCGGGAGTTGTTGGGACCTGAGATGATCGTGGAGGCCGTGGAGATCGTCAGGAATATTCGGGAGAGGTTGAGAATTGCTCAGGACCGTTTTAAGCATTGGGCGGATGCTAAACGTCGTCCTTTGGAGTTTCAGCCGGGCGACCATGTGTTCTTGAAGATTTCCCCGAATCGTGGTGTGATTCGTTTCGGGAAGCGTGGAAAGTTGAGCCCGTGATACATTGGACCGTTTGACGTTTTGGAGAGGGTTGGCGAGGTAGCTTATCGCTTGGCCTTGCCGCCATCTTTGGAAGGAGATCACGATGTTTTCCATGTGTCACAGCTTCGTCGATACATTAGCGATCCGTCTCATGCGGTGGATTTTTCGGAGATTACCGTTCGCCCCGATATGACGTATGACCAGCATCCAGTGCAGATTCTGGACAGGCGTCAGAAATCGCTTCGGAACAAGATTGTCAATCTTGTGAGGGTGATGTGGCGACACGGTTCACCTGGAGAGTCTACTTGGGAGAATGAGGATGAGATGCGAGAGCGTTTCCCACTTTTGTTTCCGGACTCGTGAGTTTTTGGAAATTCCGAGGACGGAATTTTTCTTAAGTTGGGGAGGATGTAACGACTGCTTTTCGTGTATCTGGATTTAATATAATATAATATATGTTTTGATGGATTTTCTCCTCTTGTGTGGTTTTCGTCTCCGTAGATTTCATTTTCGATCGATTCGTCGTATTTTCTCGCTTCTTCCTTAGGATTGTCGATTTCAAAGTAAGTCACTCGTGACGGACTTCATAACGGTCGTATCTAACTATTAGATCAAGCCTAGGAGTCTTAGGAATCGATCCCGGGGCCCCGCGCTCCGTATCGGTACTTTTCTGTGCTCATTAGCCGGTGTAAGAAGGGCCACCGACCGACTAGATGACGATCCAGTCGGTCGGCAATCCTTCTTGGACCGACTAGTTAGCTTTCTAAATTTCTCAGGAGTTACTGTTTATCGTTAGTCGGTCTAAGAACGTTGGTTGACCGACTAGGTTGCAAACTAGTCGGTCAGCAATGCTTCTTGAACCGACTAACTCATCATATTATTTTTGTATCAGTTACTGTTTACTCTTAGCCGGTCTAAGAACGTTCATCGACCGACTAGATGTTAAACTAGTCGGTCAGTACTTGTTCATGGACCGACTAACTCTAGAATCCTATTTTCGTTCAGGAGTTACTGTTTGCACTTAGTCGGTCTGCGTTGGTCGACCGACCGACTAGTTGCCAAACTAGTCGGTCAGTGGTTGCTCTTTGACCGACTAACTAGTGTTAAAACCCTAATTTCTGGGTAGCCGCCAGCTCAACCTATTTATACCCAACCCAAACGACTTCTTCTTCTCCAACACGACCCAAAACCCTAAAAATTTCCCCCATCTTCCTCCAAGCTCCATTTCTCCATTCCAAGCCCTAGAATCATCATCCAAACCTTCCATCTTCTTCATCCACCTCTCATCTTCCCCAAAATCTCACCCAAACCCCTCAAAATCCCCAAATCCCCCAAAACCCTAGTTTCCCCAAACTTCTCCAATCTTTTCCAGATCTGATCCTAGGGTTCCCCGGAGTGTTCCTTCCGTCTCCTCTTGGTAAGAAATCGATTCCTCTATGTTTTCATAGTCTATTAGTATTTTTTTTATGAAACCCTAATAAATTTCATGTTGTTTGATGGTTGTTCCCCCATAACAGTGATTTCCCCATAGATTGGCATCCGTGTGACGGAGTAGTCGCCATCCCCGGTGCTAGGCAAGTGAAACTTGCATCTTTTGATTTGGGCCATGTCTTAGGCCATTTACCTTGCTTTAGCGTAAAAGAGACTAGACGGTGAAAGGATAGCCGTTTAAACGCCATTGACCTAGCTTGACAACGAAGCTTGGTCCGTCACCCTCATCATGCTTGTATGTCACGTTTAATTTCCCTAAACGGTACGCGTATTAACTGTTCATGTCATCCATGCATCCTTAACCGCTATTGCATTTTAACTGCCATGTTTAATTCAATTAACGGTACGCGAATATGTTCATGTCATTGCATTTTGCCTGTCATGTTTAATTTAAATGAACGGTACGCGAATATCTGTTCATGTCATTGCATTTTGCCTGTCACGTTTAAATACAATTAACGGTACGCGTATTAACTGCTCATGTCATTGCATGCTTGAATACTCATCGTGATTGCGTAGCTTTGCTACATACTTGTACCATTGTTCCGGTTAGGCCCCCACCTTGCGTGTGCACAATCCTATGCCACTTGCACTTTCTGGCTCGTGCCCCAGAAGACGAGATTAACACAGCCTGCGGGCAATAGGGCACTCGTTGAGTGACCCCTTGTACTTGATACTTGAACACAGCCTGCGGGCAATAGGGCACTCGTCGAGTGATCCCTTGTACTTTACTTGTTACTTGACATTACATGTCACCCCTACCGCTTGATACTTGCCACGTGTACTCTCCTTTACCTTACTTGTTACCACCGTACTTTACTTGCCATGCACCATGTTTTATGCTAGGTTGCTAGTTTACCATTATTCCCGTTTCCTTGCACAAGTCTTTCGACTTGCTGACATGTGCCCCTTTTCTCTTTTGGGTGACACATGTTAGAGCCCGAGCCTGAGTTACTTGTTGAGGACGAGGTGTTTGCTGACGCCGAGCCCGTACTTGTGTTTGACGGGGAGTACGTGGACACTGGGGACCAGTCCTAGTGTCTTCGTTGTGTTTTACTTTTATTAGACAGTTGTTTTGCTATCGGTGCGTAGCACCTATACTTTGTTGTTGTCATTGCTTTTGTTGGCCTTGTTCTGGGCCTTTAGACTCTTTTCTTTTAGCCTGGTGGCTTTTCTGGATGTTGGACTTATTTTCTTGTTGGACAATGTTTGAGATGTGGAATTTTATTTCAGTTTCTCCTTGTATTATTATTGTTATTCTGTTGTGGTTACAGGGACCTGCTTATGTATTGTGGACGCTTATCGGGTTTGGGGCTTCACAGCTCCACTCCCGTGCGGACCTTTTCACGTCTCGCCTCCATTTCAGGGAAGCGGGTCGTGACACACGCTTTCCGTTCGACCACGTGAACACTAAAGACCAGTGACGAGACGTTCCGGAAATTGGAGTCGCGACGCGATCCGACGTCAAAGCTACACATGACCGTCAGACCAAGTTGGTGATCCCTCACTCGTAGCAACCCACACAGTAGCGAATCGAACCCTAAACAAAAAAAATCGACAAATTGGAATCAAATTTACTTTTCGCTCTTTTAAAACGATGTGCAAATCTAGAATATCGACGAATGAACTTTTTGACTGTGCACATAGGATAGAATCGTCGAATAGGGCAGAACATCAAAATTGTGACTTTGACGATTAGGGTAGTCCCGACAACCTAGAAATGAACCTAAATAGGATTTACTAAAAACACGACCTGACATCGTCGCCATGACACTGTTTCAGACGGACTACCGCGGACGCGACGCTTGGACGCGACGCCCCGGACGGACGACACACTTGCCACCGCAGGCAAGTGTACCCACTTGAGTTTTTGACCGTGCTTTGGTCTTAGATTGCTAGAACTGTTAGACTATGAATGTATAGAAATGGACGTGAAATGATAGCGTCCGGGACGCCCCTGACGACTTAGACTTGATGACGAAGTCTAAGCTCGACAAACAACAACTCTTGACACTGTAGGGCTATCTTGTGTGTGCGTGCGTGTGGACACCCTAGAATAACAATTCCTTACACTTGTCGTGTCTTGTCCATGTTACACAAAAAGCCTTCGGGCGTTTCAGATGCTTCCCGAGCGGAAGTGATCTCTGTGATACAAAAAGCCTTCGGGCGTTTCAGATGCTTCCCAAGCGGAAGTGATCACTGTGATACAAAAAGCCTTCGGGCGTTTCAGATGCTTCCCGAGCGGAAGTGATCTCTGTGATACAAAAAGCCTTCGGGCTTTTCAGATGCTTCCCGAGCGGAAGTGATCTCTGTGATACAAAAAGCCATCGGGCGTTTCAGATGCTTCCCGAGCGGAAGTGATCTCTGTGATACAAAAAGCCTTCGGGCGTTACAGATGCTTCCCGAGCGGAAGTGATCTCTGTGATACAAAAAGCCTACGGGCGTTTCAGGTGCTTTCCTTGTGAAAGTGATCTCCGTGCTTCCTGTCCTGAGTTCTGGGGTTTGGGGTAGGGTTGAGCGTGCGCACGGTGAGAGGGTCTGATCCCCCTCGAATCGTAAGGCGTGAACCCTTCATGTTTTACTAGTCCTGTCAGTCGTGTCGTGTCCTGTCTTGTCATGTCTAGTTCCGTCTTGTCCTGACACCTTTAGGATAGTCCCGTAGTTGGTAGCACACGCTACGACTTCTACTTGTCCCGTTTTACTTTCCTGCTACGTTACTTCCTGTTGTGTTACCCTGTTATAACCACAGCATGCTAATCAACCAGTAAACTGATGTGTAAAAGAACCTCAGCATGTTAATCAACCAGTAAACCGTTGTTTAAAGTTCGGTGCACTTGTAGTAAAGTTTAACCCTTCTTGTAGACTTTACCTGACGTACAGTTCCTTTTCTTGGGTGCTGTACGTCAGGTGCTCAGCCAGAGTTCGTGGACGAGGCATACTCACTGGAGCATGAGGAGCCGAGGACGTCGACCCAGAGTACGCGCCTGACGAGGATCAGACCTTGAGGTCTTCTTAGTCGTCACTTTCAGAGGTTACTACCTTTAGTTTGCTTTTAGATAGTTGTTGCCACGCTTAGGCTCCTTTTTGACTTTGTACTTGTTGGATATTATATCTCTATTTAATGAATGCAACTTCTTTTCAGTACTTTCTTTTGTTCGAACTTTATAAATGCAAGAACCTGAAAATCTTTTAAAATGGTACCCCCTACAGACGCTTATTGGGTCCGAGCTTCTCAGCTCCGGCCCGTGCGGGCCTTAGTCACGCTTCGCCTCCGTCGTTTTGGGAAGCGGGGCGTGACAGGTTTTAGTGGTGGCCCATGCAGGTCTTGCAAAAGTTCGGAACAATAAAAGTACCGCATTCATTTAATATCCACGTACAAGTCTGAATTAGTTTCCCAATCTTAGATAGTAGGAAGACTTGGGTAGACGTCCCAATTTGATAGTCTAACGCCTTGGTTAGGAATTAGTCATCCTCGTCCTAGAATACCTTAGTAGCCACTTGACTCTGACCGTGTTAAATTTCTAGAGCCCTTCTTTTAGTCGTTCGCTCGGGTCCATCGACTTCGGGCCCAGCAGAACTAACCTGGATTCCCTTAGGAACCTTATCTTTAGATCCCGATTATAGACTAGCTCATTAGGAAGTCTTAGAGCTGAGTTATCCTAATCTTTAGACGACCCGATAATTAGGACCCCTGACTTCTATCGTCCCTTTGATCATTACACTTTTGTGTTATCTGCCATAGAGTCCCATCATAGCTTCCGTAAATCATATCATGTGTGTAACCGTCATGCGATCATCTTTCTTTTCTCCCGATTCATGTGATCACTTCCTGACGGTCATCGTAGATCCTTCGAATCTTTCTCTTTGCCAATTTTGCCTCCTCTAAAAGTACTTTTCGAAATTCCTTATTCAGTTTCTTCGCTCAGCTTAATTTCTTTGAAAACCCATATACTACATATTTAAATTTCTTGTTTTTTCGGTTGAATTAAAATTCGTTTATTGACTTGAAACTTTCTTGGTCGTAAATTCTTAGGTTACTATCTCGTACTCGCTTTTGAATCATTATCTTTCGAATTTCGGTTTTAAAACTTGTTACTATTTTAAAAATTCAATATTATTCTTTTTAGAAAAAACTACACAAAAAAAAATTCTAACCGCTTAACGTGCATATTTTTTTAAAAATATTTCCTAAACTAGAGGGAACTCCAATTATTTTATTATTATTATTATACCAGTTCTATGTTCTTCGCGACCACATTTCAAAATCTTTGTTAAACTTACTTTCATTTGCAAAACAACCGCTACCTCACCCCACTTTTATCTCCTTCATCCAACTCTTTCTCCAAAATTATAATAATTTTTACCGTCTGCTCACTTTTCCCTACATATTTTTTTAAAGTATAAAGTATACGATATCATATTTTACACGTAAATCTCCTTCATCTATCTAATTATTCTGAGAAATATTTTGTCTCTTCCAACCAACTATCTCCTTACCCCGTCTTGTTGGAACTCGTTCTTTCCGATCTTATTTCATTTCGCTCTTGATCTAGTCTCCTTTTCTTTCTATTATCTAGACATTAGTCCTTGTAGTTGTCCATGCTATCTCCAGTTTAGGAGTAGGCCCTTTGGTAGGTGATGTCGTTGTGGTGCGTGAGTATAGGTAGAGTGTGTAGACCTGTATGCGTGTGTCATCTTTAGGATCCTGATAGTGGCCTTTTGTGTCTTGAATGTGTACTCAGTGTTAACCATGATATGATTGAAGTCGTCTGAATGACGGTATTCATACATATATGAATAGGGTCATAGCAGGCAATTTCCTTAGACGTAGTTTTTCGCGATTATGGAATAACTTATCTTTGACTGCGTGTGATTGTATTAAAACTTTGATTTTTTAAACCAAACCTTTAAAGTTTTTGAAATTAGCTCACAAGATCACAAATCAATTATCCTTCCTCATCCATTACCACGACTCCACACGTTTTTCCAAATGTTTTAAAAATGTGTCACGGGTTTTAAGTTTCCCTTCCTTCTTCCCTCTCTCTCCATTTAGAAATGTTACGGTATGGTTGTTATAGTTTTGGGACTAGCTATTGTTGTTGTGGGATTTTGTTCCAGGGAGAGATGAGATTTGTTATAGCAATGATTAACCGACTTTGGAACAATAGGAATATTGGAATAGATTTCTTTCGGATGAAAAGAATGGGCTGTCCGAGATTTATTTATTAAACCGATGTGTGATGGACCCAATAGAGAATTCTGGTTGAATGAGATTATATGCGTGAAGATGAGAACTTATCAGATTTGAGGCTTAGACGAATTGTAGATAGGGATGGCTACAGAGTATGGTAGGAGTTAGAGTGATCATAAGATTGAGTAGAGTTTTTATTAGCATCGAGACTTGATTGTTGAGTTGACGTGAGAAGACATTGGGAGTAACACGACGCGTTGAGATAAATAGGTGGCTAGGTAGTCGGACTTAATATTGCTTGGGATTAATTATAGTGAGTAGGATAAGATATGATTTTGGTAGTTCAATTATTTGGCGGATGAATTTATGGGAAGATATGACAAGGAACGTATTGAGGACACGACGATTGTTGATTTGTGAAGGTGTTATAAGATAGACAGAGTTTTTGTTTTGGGTTGGTGATTGACTAGAATATCATTTTAGCGATTGATTAATATTGGGAAGAGATAGAGAGTTAGAAGATTGTTTTTGAGCGATGATGTTTTATAGAGTGGTATGGTATGAGAAGATGATTATTATTCTTTTGTGAGGACTTGGAGTTGGAAATTTCAACAGCAATGATGGGTCTATGGTTAAGTCTTAGGATGTCAGATTAGTCGTGGCATTATTCAGTGAAAAAAAGGGGTTATGAAGGATTAATTAAAGAACATTGGTTGAAGTTATAAGATTAGCGATCTATAGGCGTAGTCATGAGAGTTTTGGGGTATAAGGTTATATAGATGTTATTATTGATAGTGTGAGTGATTCCGAGGACGGAATCATTTCTAAGGTGGGTAGAATGTAACGGCCGCTTTCCGACCGTTCGTATTTTCTACGTACACGTACTTTTTTGTGCACGTATTTTATTTGGTTTTTCTAGGCTCCGGCATGAGCGATGCGATATGCCGTTGTGATCGTTTGGGAGTGTAGAATTTTATAGTAATTTTGGAAACATCTTTTCACGGCTCGTTTTCTAACAAATCGACTTTGAACGATAGGGGCGTTCTAGTCAATTGGCTCAAAACACCGCTTCCAATTTTACGTAAAATTTTGGTAGTTGTTACGCACGATCGGGCTCCGTAGATCTGTGCGTCTCGTTTCCACGATCGCCCCGGTATTTTCGGATTATTTTTCTGACGTCCGGTTTGGGAGATATCGCGCGGATAAATCTCGACCGTCGATTTTCCCAATCAATTCAAATTCGAATTTGTTAGCGAAATCTGGCTAAATTCCCCATTCATCTGTTTTATATCTTTACTAAACTGTTTATCTATTCTCCTCTAGTCTTACCCCAATCTGCACACCCTTCATCTCTATACCCCCAACATAATGAACACTAGGGTTATATCCAATTAGCATTTTCAACTTATTATAATAATCAACCCTATTTTTTTTATTCATTCACGTTCAAAAACCTAGGGCAAACATTTGCCAGCCGCCACCAAGCATCTTCCGCACGAGAGGAACCCCTTTCCCCTCGTTCTTCTCCCTCACCCTCCATCGTCTCTCCCTTGCACCGCGATTTCCGACCGCCGTACTCGTCCTCTGACCGCCGCCCCCTCGCGAGACCGCCATGCCACCGCCGAGGCCGCCTGAACGCCGGCGACTGCGAAGTGGCAAGTCGCAGAAGCGTCGCCCCGCTCGCTGCGCTCCCTCCTCGATCGCCGGAGCCCGCCATTGCCGCCGGCGACTTCCCCCGACCGCCCGCAGCCCCGTACGCCGCCACCTCGTGCCGCTGCGATCGCCGGAGGCCGTCTCTCGCTGCTGCAGTAGCGCAGCCCGCGGCTGCGTTGTTTTCCAGCGGCCGCCAGCTCAGCCCCGCAGCTGCTCTCTCCACGCCGCAGCGCCTTCCCGTGCCGGTGGTCAGCCCCTCCTCGCTCCATCTCCAGCCTTCGCAACTCGCACTGCAACAGAAACGAAAGACGGAGAAGGAGAAGAGATGTACATGAGCGTATTGGTGAGTTCTTTTATAAGCAAGGTGCCTCGTAAACAGTAAACCCCCATACCTTTGCTAAATAATGAAGTCATATGGGTTATAATAATGTTAAGCTCTCCAATGTCCCTTGGATTTACGTGTACGTTAGATCCGCCAGCTTCTGTTAGTCCCCCATAATAAATCAATTTTTCGGCCATGCCCATGTGCGCCATTGATGACATTGGCCCCCATGAATACGTGACATAATTTTGCTTGCACCGACAACATACGCACCCTAGTATGGTAAATGTTGAACTTGTGCTAGTCATTGATCATCATGCTTTTAGGGTTGTGCACCTGATGTTTGCACCAAAAAGATGGAAATGGGACAACGAATGGACAGACTAGTATTTAGCACCCCCACTGTGTAATAAAAATTGAGATCTTAAGGAACAGAGTACCCTATGGTCAATAGTTTTAGGAATAGGCTGTCTCATGATGTTAGTGCTAATGATAATGAAATATGTGAATACAGTTTGTCTATTTAAATGTTAAGTAAAACTATTTATATACTAATATGAGATGAACCTTAAATAGTATTATAGTTGGTTAAATTCCTTACGTTGACATCATGAATCTAATGACACAGAGATGGTCACGCTTTCCGTTCGACCACGTGAACACTAAAGACCAGTGACGAGACGTTCCAGAAATTGGAGTCGCGACGCGATCCGTTGTTTCGGATCCGACGTCAAAAGCTACACGTGACCGTCAGACCAGGTTGGTGATCCCTCACTCGTAGCAACCCACACAGTAGCGAATCGAACCCTAAACAAAAAAAATCGACAAATTGGAATTAAATTTACTTTTCGCTCTTTTAAAACGATGTGCAAATCTAGAATATCGACGAATGAACTTTTTGACTGTGCACATAGGATAGAATCGTCGAATAGGGCAGAACATCAAAATTGTGACTTTGACGATTAGGGTAGTCCCGACAACCTAGAAATGAACCTAAATAGGATTTACTGAAAACACGACCTGACATCGTCGCCATGACACTGTTTCAGACGGACTACCGCGGACGCGACGCTTGGACGTGACGCCCCGGACGGACGACACACTCGCCACCGCAGGCAAGTGTACCCACTTGCGTTTTTGACCGTGCTTTGGTCTTAGATTGCTAGAACTGTTAGACTGTGAATGTATAGAACTGGACGTGAAATGATAGCGTCCGGGACGCCCCTGACGACTTAGACTTGACGATGAAGTTTAAGCTCGACAAACAACAACTCTTGACACCGTAGGGCTATCTTGTGTGTGCGTGCGTGTGGACACCCTAGAATAACAATTCCTTACACTTGTCGTGTCTTGTCCCTGTTACACAAAAAGCCTTTGGGCGTTTCAGATGCTTCCCGAGCGGAAGTGATCTCTGTGATACAAAAAGCCTTCGGGCGTTTCAGATGCTTCCCGAGCGGAAGTGATCTCTGTGATACAAAAAGCCTTCGGGCGTTTCAGATGCTTCCCGAGCGGAAGTGATCTCTGTGATACAAAAAGCCTTCGGGCGTTTCAGATGCTTCCCGAGCGGAAGTGATCTCTGTGATACAAAAAGCCTTCGGGCGTTTCAGATGCTTCCCGAGCGGAAGTGATCTCTGTGATACAAAAATCCTACGGGCGTTTCAGGTGCATTCCTTGCGAAAGTGATCTCCGTGCTTCCTGTCCTGAGTTCTGGGGTTTGGGGTAGGGTTGAGCGTGCGCACTATGAGAGGGTCTGATCCCCCTCGAACCGTAAGGCGTGAACCCTTCGTGTTTTACTAGTCCTGTCAGTCGTGTTGTGTCCTGTCTTGTCATGTCTAGTTCCGTCTTGTCCTGACACCTTTAGGATAGTCCCGTAGTTGGTAGCACACGCTAGGACTACTACTTGTCCCGTTTTACTTTTCTGCTACGTTACTTCCTGTTGTGTTACCTTGTTATAACCACAGCATGCTAATCAACCAGTAAACTGATGTGTAAAAGAACCTCAGCATGTTAATCAACCAGTAAACCGTTGTTTAAAGTTCGGTGCACTTGCAGTAAAGTCTAACCCTTCTTGTAGACTTTACCTGACGTACAGTTCCTTTTCTTGGGTGTTGTACGTCAGGTGCTCAGCCAGAGTTCGTGGACGAGGCAGACTCACTGGAGCACGAGGAGCCGAGGACGTCGACCCAGAGTACACGCCCGACGAGGATCAGACCTTGAGGTCTTCTTAGTCGTCACTTTCAGAGGTTACTACCTTTAGTTTGCTTTTAGATAATTGTTGCCACGCTTAGGCTCCTTTTTGACTTTGTACTTGTTGGATATTATATCTCTATTTAATGAATGCAACTTCTTTTCTGTACTTTCTGTTGTTCGAACTTTATAAATGCAAGAACCTGAAAAGCTTTTAAAATGGTACCCCCTACAGACGCTTATTGGGTCCGAGCTTCTCAGCTCCGGCCCGAGCGGGCCTTAGTCACCCTTCGCCTCTGTCGTTTTAGGAAGCGGGGCGTGACAATCAGGAAGGCGACCGGACGGATGCGCGGGCCCCGGAGGGCAATGGTCAAGGGAGTGGCAGCCAAGGCGAGGTGCCATAGGCCGAGGCAAAAGTGTATGGCCGGACCTGTGTCCGAGCCTGGAGCCTTGTTTTTTTGTTTTGACCCTGAGATGTACAAAGTCAATATGAAATAAAATTTGAATTTTTTTCCCTTACTGTCGATGTTGTTTGTTTTGTCCGTTAGGCGAACTGTGCTTTTGTATATGTATGCCCCCAACATTCTGAAATTCACGAGCCCAAGGCTGTGGACAAGGAGAATGTTGTGTATTTGCACGTCCACTCTGGATCTGAAGGCGAGCTGCCGAGAGGGGGCGATAGGGAGGAGCCAAACCTAGTGGGTGCGCTACCCCATAGTTCTTTGAGAGGTCATGTATTGGGCCGTCGTGGACCCCGTATGACCACTTTGGATCTGAAGGCTAGCTACCGAGAGGGGGCGATAGGGAGGTGTTGGGTTTTATGGACCATCAGGGCACAAATCTATGCTCGTCCTAAGTCGGACGGACTTTAGAGAGAAAAGAATGCAGCGTAAAAATTAGATTCGTTAAACTATTTTACGGAGTTTTAAGGTTCAAGACCCTTAGCCAGGACCTTTGCCGAATTGGTGTGGATCTGACCACCCCAAGAAGGATCTAAACTACTGCGATTAAATTAAAGGAAAGCTAATTAAATTCACATACCAGGAACCTTGCCTTGATAAAGGCAAGGTGTGCCGCACCTTCTTCCGAGCTGCTCCCTGTCCCGCGCTGAACCGCTCCTCAAACTGCTCCGTGTCCCGAGGCAAGCAATCATCTAGTCGTCGAGCCAACCACGCGCCGAAGAAAGTTTCACCCGAGTGAGAACCTTTGCCAAGATTCGGATCGGATCCGAACCCCTTCGTGGCTTTGCTAGAGCCCTTCAAGAGTAAGGCAGAAATTATAGGGTGAAGAGAATATTTAATTTAAGCCTAGATCCGAGCGTGCTCCAACATTTTTGGGAGCCGCTCAGATCTAGAGCTTGGGACGAGTTTAGAGGAGGAGAGTTGACCCCTATTTATATAGGCGGCTGACCCCTCCCCTTTACTCCACTTCCGATGTGGGATTAAAGTTTGGAGTTAAAATAAATCAAGTTAGTTTGCTTTAACAAAATGCCAAACTTCCATGAATTTTAACCGCTCACTATTGAGCTTCACGATTGATAGAACCTATCAAATCGAAGGGCGTTCAACGATGAACGCGTAGGAAGAAACGTCGAGTCAATCGGAGTCTATTTGGCTCCTCAATTGATCATCCAAAGATCAGCCCAAGACTAGACTTTCACCAAAAACCAGCTGCCAGTCAAGAAAAAACCTAAGGTTTCAGAAACCTATCCGTGGGGCCCACCATGTGGGCCCCACGTGCCCACTTGCGTACACAGAGCGCCAAGCACGTGCTCAGCGGGCCATGTGCAGGCGCGGGCTTGGGCCGCCCAAAATTGGGCACTGGCGCCCAAGAATGGGCGCCAGTTAGTGGGCGCCCCATACAAAAAAGGGGGGCTACTGCTTGCGCGCGCACACAAAATGACCCGGCCTTTGGGCAGTGTCCCAAATTATATATATTTTTTAAAAAAACTTTGGCCTTTTTCTTTTGGGCCTGGTTTTGGGCTTCTATTTAAAACACTTTTAAATAGACTTACTGGGCTCATTTGAACTCCGTTTTTGACGTAGTTTGAATCTGCGTTTAGACATGGACGATCCCATCATTCAGGTAACCTTTTCCTTGCGTTTATCTCATTAAATATGGTCGTGAACAATTTACGACACATTTAACCCCTTTGTATCATATGCAAATAAGTCCCTATCTAAACTTAAAATTAATCATTTGCATCAAATGTAGTTTTCTCTTTCTTGCATTAAATTCACATTCTTCCTAATGTTTCTACCTATTACTAGACGAAGTTCGCACTATGTGTGAGACTCTACAGCCTGACCCTACTATAGTTTGGGCTCGAAGCCACATACGGTAGTGACTACGAGCAGCAGTTGTTGTCCCTGTTTCAGTATCATAATTATGTGGTTAACTCATCGACATGAGTATTATCAGGACCACCCTGACTGTGTCCGTAATGAATTCTGCAGTTTTAGTATCTTCGTCTAAACTATGTCGTTTAACTCAAGTCTAGGTTACGGTCAAACTGTCAACCACAATAACTCGAATCCAGTTAATTTCCATCAATCTTTAGTCAAATAATGTTGGACTTCTTCCAACATACTCTGGCTAGAGTTTTCACCAAAGACCGAACTAACACTACGACACTAACTCCCATTGACCGGGAGAGACGAATCCTATCTTGTTCACAACTCTCCTCGCACGTTTCAAATGTCACACAATCAAAGCCTTTTGACAGGCCTAGCCTCAAAGCTAGGTCAGATATCTCAGTGACACCATTCACGTACAGGTTCGTATAATGATCTCAAGTCAAATACCAACTTGCTTATCATCACTAGGAGGTATCATTGACAGATTTGTCAATCATAACCATATGATAACTCTTATGGGTCATTCAGTGAACTCATTTTCCAATGAGCACATGTGTCTCATCTTCGACTTCGCCAAGTCAAACGACCATGAGATCATCGTCACCGCTATACGGTGAAGACTGAGACACAATGGTCTATCCGATGTTTCGATATCCTTTTCTCTACATATATACGACTATAAACCCTTTTAGACTTATGCTACAGACGATCAAACATTTCTCCATGATCGAGATACTCATCTCGATACATGTTTGACCTTGCATTAAGTCTCAGGACTTTACCTAAGTTAATTTCTAATGATAACTACATTATGATTTAACTTAGATAAATTCTTACCATACATCTTACTGTAATTTTGAACAAGATGTTTGTATAGATTAACGGAGATAAATTGCCTTGAGGGCATACATCTCGCAACATCTCCCACTTGCACTTAGGCCCATTTATCCCTGTATCTTATACCGCATTTATACATAAATTTTTCAGACTTCACGTGGTAGAGCCTTCGTGAGTGGATCTGCGAAACCGTCTACTGATTAGACTTAAGGGATTTTTCTATGTTTATATTAGACCATTCATTTGAATTTCATCCAAGTAATTTACTTTGGTCCTTCGAAATCCATTTAATTTTCCAAGATCTCATCCATCTCATCGTACCTTACGACAATAATTTTTAGTAAGTTATTGGTCATTTTAGATGGTTCATATTTAAAAGTTTCAAACTCTTTTGACCACTTTATTAAAATATGTTTAATCCCTTTGATGCCTCGCATGTGTTTTATTTACTCCCACTGACCTTGAAAACTCTCTGGCTAATTCATATATGTTCGTTCTTCTAAATAATATTTAGAAAAATGAACTATAAATGAATGCTCCAGTTTTCATGGTTATCATGAGCGTTCACATCGAGTTCGGTCCGAGTAGATCTGTCTGCATTTGCTGGCGAGACAGTTTCATCATAATCCATTTATAGGAATTAGGATGAAAAAGTTCTCAACCAACGTTTGTAATTCACTACTTTCTTTCTGCACCAATCTTCTAGACTCAAAGATTTACTCGCAGACATTAAGAAATAATCTCTTTGGGTACGTAAACTAAAGTCCATACTTTATTTACATGCTCGGACCATTTTTGATTGCATCAAGTTATTAATCGGAGTCACTACTCCGAATTTCAAACTGACAGTTGACTAAGCCATCATTGACTATGATGTCTAACTTGACTCTTCGTCTTACGAGACTCGAGTAATTCTACAACTTCCTTACGATTGATTTAATGAATATCTTACCTTACAGAACCTTATCAAGAATCAAGGCATTATAATTTGGGACTTAACCCAGAGGGAGGATCGTAACTCAGAGTCAACTTGCCATGAATCACACTATGTCTAAAAATTGCGATTCATGCTCTCAAACACATTCAATATGTTAAGATACTTGTCCTGAGAGAAAATCACATTTTCTTTTATTTATGAAAGATTTATACAGCTAAATATTTTACTTTTCGATCTAATCGAATCAGTTCAAATACTTCTGTGTTTTGTTCTCTATTTAATCAGACTGTGTTTCATCAAGAACACGTGTCGTAATAATAATAAGAACAACTTATTATGGCTAACTTAGACTCATGTCCGGGTACATCAGTACGTACGAGACTATGAGTTCAAAAACTCATTCTCCCACTTTCTTAACGAGGAGTTTCGGCCATCATACCTTTGCGAATATGGTTCACAAGTGTCCGTAGACTTCATAATACGAGAGGTCAGACCACTCTTTATGTGACTTGTGAAATTTAGTCTCTTTGGTACGGCCTAGTCTATTTTGCCATATAAGTTTATTACGATCTTGCGTATTCTTATATTAACATTTAATATATTATAGTTATTACAAATTACTAACACAAAATATTGCTTCAGAAGCAAGGTGACGACATTCGTTAAAAATGTGTTAGACGTCTTTTATATAACAATTATTCTGAAATTGTGACATCAAATATGTCACATTTTCAGTCCCTCCTATTTATGCCTTTACTAATGATAAATAAAACTATCTTTCTCAATTTGACTTTTCCAGAGTGACTTCTTCCTTAGCTAAATATCATTTAGATATTAAACGTCTGAACAAAAAATTAAATAGATATGCAAGCATCCCGGTTGGGATACATAGTCTTGCACCGCTCATGCACTCATATTCAAT
The DNA here is from genome assembly GCA_030789695.1 of Scilla litardierei. NCBI lineage: Eukaryota > Viridiplantae > Streptophyta > Magnoliopsida > Asparagales > Asparagaceae > Scilla > Scilla litardierei. Next base: position 106,819,596 of record CM061142.1, read on the forward strand.
TCAAACAGTTTGATCGAATTTTCGAACCTTACAGATCGAACCTGCTTTCTATACAACCTTGAGTGTAGCTCAACAAATTGTATGGAGAAACTTGCTATTGAACATCGATATGTCCGAGCTGCCCTATATAAAGGCAAGTGACATGTAGCGTGCATTTATTTTATTAGAATCAAAACTTAATGAAATCATATTCCTTAAGTCTGTCCTTTAAAAGGTCATTTTAATGTCAACGAGAATATAGTTTATGCTATCAATTTGAATTTAACTTGATATTCAATTAACCAACCTATTTGACCAGTTAGCTTATTCTTTTAGAATATTATATTTGGATTCCATCGGTAAACTTGAACTTACCCTAATTTAGCATATGTTCAATATTAAATAAAGGTAGAATGGCTTTTTTCCTATCTATATCCTCCCACTATTTTTGCGATCATTTTAAGCCTCAATAATGAACGATTTAATTAAAATTAAGTTAATGGGTAAGAGATCCAATCACCATGAGCCTAAAAACCTTGAGTGTAGCTCAACAAGTTGCTTGACTCTGCAATCGGTAGAAGACTCTTCATCAATCCTATCAGATATGACTCTCTTATCAGTTTTTACCCATAGCAATTTATGATCATGAGTGTGCTCATTCAAATCATAATGACTAGTCAAGTCGGACCCTTGTTTTCTTGTCTAGCCTAACTTATGACGGCGCTCGGTGTATTCACGACACGAACTGTTTGGGTCAAGTCTAGACTACATCATTAGAATTAACTTACTCTGGTTCTCTGTGTATTCACGACACGACGGTTTGGGTCAAATCAAGATTACATCATATGTATTTAAGGAGTTGGTTTCTACAAGGTTGCCATGTCACAGCTTGAGTGTAGCTCAACAACTGGAACACGGGTCTAATAGTTACCAACCCCTAAAACAAAGAGGGCTACGACTAATCTTGAAGAAGATTATTAACGTATTTGACTTAGATATAGTCCAGGGAGTCATATAATCATGATTCGCATCATTGCGATCCAGCAGAACACGGCCAGGGAATTGACTAAGTCAGGATCACTTATCCATTAGACTAGCTAGGGTATCCAACAAATTTAGCTAAGCACATTGACCGGATCATGGTCCATTGAATTAAGCTTGTCATTTTTATATGCGTGCCATAGACTAAAAGGCTCTTATTAACCACTAATTAATCGTATCAACTAGTTGAATCCTTAAATTCAAAATTTTAGAATTTGTTGATAACTTTTATTAAATCCTTAACAACTACAAGGTTCACGTGCTATCCTAATCGTTAGTAGGATTTTAACTAATTCATTTACAAAGCTTTAAGCGTAGTCTTTTAATGAGAATTATTATTATAACGATTAAAATAATAATCGTCGTTAAATGGACTACCCTAATCAGGAACTAGGTCTCAAAAGGTTGTTAACGATTTATTAAAACATAGCATGTCATTAAAATTCATTTCATAAATTTTAACGAGTTCTCAATGGCTAACCTAAAAGGGTTGTCTTGTGTTATCAAATAAGGGACAAGAATAACAAAGTCATTAAGTATAAATTACACTAATTTTAACGCATAAAATAAGGGTCCAACTATTTAACAATTAAAAAGAAAATTTTTTATCTAATAAAAAATAAACATGCATTCTTAAATTTAACACTTAAATTTAAAATTATGATTTTAAAACATTTTATTTTTCTCATAAAAATATATTTTAAAAAAACTTGTTTTAAAAGCATCATAAAATTTGCAAGCTACAAAAAAATTTATCACATAAAATTTTAAATCATTTTAAATCATTTTTAAACTAATCACATAAATTTAAAACAATTTAAAAACATTTAAAAAGCATTTCAATTAATTTTATCGCAGTCCTAGATCATGCAAACGAGGCTGTGATACCAATGTTGGGTTTTATGGACCCTCAGGGCACAAATCAATGCCCGTCCTAAGTTGGACGAACTATAGAGAGAAAAGAATGCAGTGGAAAAATTAGATTCGTTAAACTATTTTAACGAAGCCCTAAGGTTCAAGACCCTTAGCCAGGATCTTTGTCGACTTAGGGTGGATCTGACCACCCCAAGAAGGATACTGCGATTAAATTAAAGAAAAGCTAATTAAATTCATATACCCAGAACCTTGCCTTGGTACAGGCAAGGTGTACCACACCGTCATCCGAGCTGATTCCCGTCCCGTGCCAAACCGCTCCTCGTACTGCTCCGTGTCCCGAGGTAAGCAATCCTCTAGTCACCGAGCCAATAACGCGTCGAAGAAAGTTTCACCCGAGTGAGAACCTTTGCCAAGATTCCGGATCGGATCCGAACCACTTCGTGGCCTTGCTAGAGCCCTTCAGGAGTAAGGCAGAAATTATAGGGATAAGAGACTATTTAATTTAAGCCTAGATCCGAGCGTTCTCCAACATTTTTGGGAGCCGCTCAGATCTAGATCTTGAGACGAGTTTAGAGGAGGAGAGCAGATCCCTATTTACATAAGCGGCTGACCCCTCCCCTTTACTCCACTTCCGATGTGGGACTAAAGTAAGGAGTTAAAATAAATCAAGTTAGTTTGCCTTGACAAAAGGCCAAACTTTCATGAATTTTAACTCCATCACCGTTGAGCTTCACGATTGATATAACCTATCAAATCGAAAGGCGTTCAATGGTGAACGCAAAGGAAAAAACGGCGAGTCAATCGGAGTCCATTTGACCTCTCAATTGATCATCCAAAGATCAGCCCAAGACTAGACTTTCGCCCAAAACCAGCCGCCAGTTAAGAAAAAAACCAAGGGTTTCAGAAACCAATCCGTGGGGCCCACCATGTGGGCCCCAGAGCCAACTTGCCCGCGAAGAGTGCCTGGCGCATGCCCCATGCGGGCATGTGCCAGGGACACCCAAAATTGGGTGCTGCCGCCCAAGAATGGGCGCCAGTTAGTGGCCCCCCCAAACAAAAAAAGGGCGGCGGTTGCTTGCACGTGTGCACAAATATGACCCGGCCTTTGGGCCAGGTCCCAAATTATATATATATATATATATATATATATATATATATATAAACTTTGGGCTTTTTCTTTTGGGCCTTATTTTGGGCTTCTAATTAAAACACTTATAAATAGACTTACTGTGCTCGTTTAAACTCTGTTTTTGACGCGGTTTGAACCTACGTTTAGACCTGGACGATCCGTCATTCAGCTAACCTTTTCTTGACTTTATCTCATTAAATATGGTCGTAAACAATTTACGACACATTTAACCTCTTTTGCATCATATGCAAATAAGTCCATATCTAAGCTTAAAATTAATCATTTGCATCAAATGCAGTTTTCTCTTTCTTGCATCAAATGCACATTCTCCCTAATGTTTCTACCCATTACTAGACGAAGGTCGCACTCTGTGTGAGACCCAACAGCCAGACCATGCTACAGGTTGGGCTCGAAGACCCATACGACAGTGATCATGAGCAGCAGTTGCCGTCCCTGTTTCAGTATCATAATTATGCGGTTAACTCATCGACATGAGTATTGTCAGGACCACCCTGACTGTATCCGTGATGAATTCCGCAGTTTTAGTCTCTTCGTCTAAACTATAGCGTTTAACTCAAGTCTAGGGTACGGTCAAACTGTCAAACCCAATAACTCGAATCCGGTTAATTTCCATCGATCTTTAGTCAAATAACGTTGGACTTCTTCCAACATACTTTGGCCAGAGTTTTCACCATAGACCGAACTAACACTACGACACTAACTCCCATTGACCGGGATAGACGAATCATATGTTGGTCTTAACTCTCCTCATACATTTCAAATGTCACCCAATCAAAGACCTTTCGATAGGCCTAGCCCCGAAGCTAGGTCAGAGATCTACGTGACACCATTCACTTACAGGTTCGTACAATGACCTCAAGCCAAAGACCAACTTGCATATCATCACTAAGAGTTATCATTGATAGATTAGTCAATCATATTCATATGATGAGTCTTGTGGGTCGTTCAGTGAACTTATTTTCTAATGAGCACATGTGTCTCGTCTTTGACTTTGCCATGTCAAACGACCATGAGATCATCGTCACTGCTATACGGTGAAGACTAAGACACAATGGTTTATCCGATGTTTCGATATCCTTTTCTCGAAACATCTACGACCACGAACCCTTTTAGACTTATGTTACAGACGATCAAACATTTCTCCATGATCGTGATACTCATCTCGATACATGTTTGACCTTGCATTAAGTCTCAGGACTTTACCTAAGTTAATTTCTAATGATAACTACATTATGATTTAACCTAGATAAATTCTTACCATACAACTTACTGTAATTTTGAACAATATGTTTGTACAGATACACAGAGATAACTTGTGTTGAGGGCATACATCTCGCAACAGGACGAGCCGACCTAGTGGCCTTTGTTGGCGGTGCGATGCCCCGGAGTTCTTTGAGAGGGTGGGTATTCAGCTGTCGTCGACCCTGCAACCTCAATTCAGGCGGGTATTGGACCGTCGCCGACCCACATGACCACTCTGGATCTGAAGGCTAGCTGCTTAGAGGGGGGCGATTGGGAGGAGCCAACCCCACGGCCTCTGTTGGCGACACGCTGCCCCAAAGTTCTTTGAGAGGGCAGGTATTGGGCTGTCGCCGACCCTGCAACCTAAATTCGGGCGGGTACTGGGCCATCACCGACTCCGCTTGACCACTCCAGATATGAAGGCTAGCCGTCGAGAGGGGGCGATAGTGAGGAGCCAACCCCGTGGACTCTGTTGGCGACGCGCTGCCCCGGAGTTCTTTGAGAGGACAGGTATTGAACCGTCACCGACCCCGTAACCCCAATTCGGTCGGGTATTGGGCCGTCGCCGACCCTGCATGACCACTCCGGATCTGAAGGCTAGCTGTCGAGAGAGGGGACGATAGGAGGAGCCGACCATGTAGCCTATGTTGGCGGCACGCTGCCCTGAAGTACTTTTAGAGGGCGATCTGCCGAGAGGGGAGGCGATAAGGAGGAGCCGACCCCGCAGCCTCTGTTGGTGGGCAAGCTGCCCCGGAGTTGTGTGTTACGAAGGCTTGGGCTTCGAAACATATAGTCGACCTTCTTCGAGTAAGGGAGGGCTGAAATACATATCCAGACAACTCACCGAGTGTACAAACGTATCGATTTATTGAAAAATATTGACTGAATGTACAAATGCATTTATTGAAAAAATTTGAGCAAGTGCTCAGCATTCCAAGGATGGGCCAACTCCTCACCCTCCATGTTTTCCAAAATATATGTCGAAGGTCCCACGACGGTTGTTATGGTGGATGTAACGACCGGTTTTTGTAATGACTATTTTTATTTGAATATTGGATGTTTCCTTCCTTGTGTGTTTTTCCGTTAGAAATCCTTACGATTAGCTTCATAGTGTCTTAATCTTAGAGCTAGAGTGATCCTAGAGGCCATAGGAATCTTCCCGAAGCTTCGCGCTTCGTTTCGGTACTTTTGGTGCATCTTAGTCGGGTCGTGAAGGAGAGCCAACCGACTAGATTGCAATCTAGTCGGTCGGCAATCCTTCTCAGACCGGCTAGTTCTTGTCAGTAAATTTCAGCTTAGTTACTGTTTACGTTTAGTCGGTCTAAGCTCATTCTTCGACCGACTAGTTCCTAAACTAGTCGGTCAGGACTTGTACTCAGACCGACTAATTCTGAGTCCTACTGTACCGTCTAAGTTACTGTTTATGGTTAGTCGGTCAAAGAACAATTACCGACCAACTAGTTCTTAAACTAGTCGGTTAAGATTCCTTCCTTGACCGACTAATTCTCAGTGCTTAATATCTACCTAATTTCTCTCTTAGTCGGTCTATGAACGATCAACGACCGACTAGATCCTAAACTAGTCGGTCGACGGGCCTTCGCAGACCGACTAAATCTGTCTACCTGTACCAACCCTGTTCACGGTTTGGCTTTTAGTCGGTCTAAGTTAGACGACCGACCGACTAGATCTTAAACAAGTCGGTCGACCATCCTTCTTTGACCGACTAAACTGCCCAGTAAACCTAGGTCAAGTCGCAGCCGCCGTTTCGTTTTCTATTTAATCTCTTCGATTCTTTCATTCTTCTTCATTCTTTCTGAGCCAATATCTTTCCCAAATCATCCCCAACATTCCTCAAACTATTTCCTTCCTCGTCGAAGCTTCCCTCTTGCCGTTTCTTGCGCCGGCCACCTTCCCTAGGCTGCCAGATCTCGAATTTCAGCCGTAGCTTTCCGAGATCGTTCTTCCGTCGCCAAAGCAAGATCTGGTTGGCGTCTTTCGTTCGCTACTCTTACGGTTAGTGGATCTATCCTTTAATCCTCATAACCCTCACTGTAAATTAGAAACCCTAATTAAAAACGATTCATTAGACAACGTAGGATCCCAATGCAAACCGGTTTTGAACCCTAAGTCTAATATTTTATTTTGCCATAACAGCGAACCCAATTTCCGTAGGATACCGATCTCGTGACTCACGTCGAACAACAACTTCGGTTCCAGGCAAGTGAAACTTGCCAACCTTCCTTTAGGCCATGCTTCTTAGGCCAATACTTGTTTTAGCGTGAAAGATACTAGACCGTGAAATGATAGCGGACTAGGCGCAACTTCAATTCTAGCTTGACAACGAAGCTAGAATTTCCCCTGTCATGCCATTTCATACAATTGCCTATCATGTTTACCTTTCTTTAACGGTACGCAAATATCATTTCAATTAAAATGTCATGTGCATCCATTATACTTATCATGTCGCATGTTGCATCGTAGCACACGCTACAAATCCTTGTACAAATCCGTGTTTCCGTGTTACCGGCTAGGCACCCGTTATGCGGGCATAACCCTATGCCATACGTGTTAGAAACACTTCCTGGCTCGTGATCCAGAAGCGAGCATTACGTGTTCGGGGGTAGTGCCCTGGCTCGACACACGTGGAGGGGTATGGATAAACGGTCACTTGAGCATAAGAGTTGGCCCGTACAGCCACTCTAGCCAAAGGGCGGAATCTCTGTGCACGACGTGCTTACAATTCTTGTACTTGTCTTGAAATTGATACTTCTCATGCTATGTCACTTGCCATGCTTTATTCATGCCATAACATAAACTGCTATTTGTTTTCATTACATAAAATGGCATGTCATACCTTACTCTAGAAATGCTAGGTTGTTCCACTCTCCTTTTTGTTTCCTTGCACAAGTCTTGTAGACTTGCTGACATGTGCCCCTTCTCTTTGGGTGACGCATGTTAGTTGCTGAGCCAGAGGTTACAGTTGTGGGCGACGAGTTCGTGGAGTATGAGCCCGACCCCGTTGCTGACGTTGAGTACGAGGACACTAGTGACTAGTCCTCGTGCGCCTTCGTTCTTCTTTTGTTGGTTGTGAGTTGTTGTCGGTGAGTAGCACCGTTGCTGTTAGTTTCTCTTTTGTTGGCCATGCTAGGCCTTTCCTTTGGACTCTCTTTTTGGTTGCCTGGTGGCTTTTCTGTTGTCGAATTTTATATCTGGACTCTGAGTTGAATAATTGTATATTATTTGTATCTTTCTCTATTATTGTTATTGTTGTTCCGAGTCACATTACATGGACCTGCTTCTTCGTAATATTTGACGCTTATTGGTCTTGCGGCTTTGTAGCTTTAAGTCTGAGCGGACCTTCTCACGCTTCGCCTCCACGTTTTTGGGAAGCGGGGCGTGACAGGTTTCTTTGGTGGCCCATGCAGGTCTCCGCTGTAACTGTGACTTAAATCGGAACAGCGATAAGAATTATAGAATGTCCGATAAACTATTTCAACACCGAGTCATAAGGCTGAGAGTCTAATTTTATTTCGTTTTCCTGTGTCAATAGATGGCTGGGAGACGGAATACCCGTGCTGGAGGTGGTGTGCCCCCTCGTGTCGAGGAGCCGGATCGGGAGCCCACCAACGGGGACATCATGCAGATGATGCATCAGATGATGCAGGTGCAGCAGGGGATGCTGTAGAATGCCCGGAATGTTCCACCTGCTCGAGCAGCGTAGCATGTTCAGAATGTCCCTCGCTTCGAGCCTGGAGCGAAGCAGTTTTGGGAGCTGGGTCCCGCTTACTTTGATGGGACCGAAGGACCCCTGGCTGCAGATGAATGGACCAGGAACATGGAGGACAACTTGAACATGTCGAAGGTTGACCCGACTGGATGGGTTGAATTGGCGAAGCGGTAGCTTAAGGATAATGCACGGAACTGGTGGGATGCCGAGGAGGAGTTGCTGGAGGAGCCGATATCCTGGGCTACCTTCAAGTCCAGGTTTGATGAGGAGTATTTTTCGAAGGCTGCCAGGAGGGAGATGGCACAGCGCTTCATTGATCTGAAGCAGGGGAGCTTGACGGTGGATCAGTACCACCAGGAGTTCACCCGGCTGAGTCGTTTTGCACCAAAGATAGTGCATGATGCTGATGAGAGAGCCCAGAGGTTTCTGCAGGGGATTTCTTTAGATCTTCAGAGCTATGTGACTTCTTCTGATGTAGAGTCTTATAAGAAGGTTTTGATTGCGGTAAAGAGGCAGGAGCGGATTATGAGCCAGAAGAGGGGACAGATTTCTGGAGCTGGGAAGAGGCCTGTGGAGCAGGCCAGATCAGTGATGAGACCAGGGCTCGGGCCCAATCAGCCGGTGCAGTTCAAGAGGCCCGGAGGACCTCCTACTCTGAAGACTTGCCATTTATGTGGCAAGACAGGGCATGTCAAGGATCAGTGCTGGAAGATGCTGGGGCAATGTTTTGTTTGTGGTGATCCTGTGCATACCATGAGGGACTGTCCGAAGTCCAAGCAGCTGTGGAAGGGACCTGTTGCAGCTCAGCCGTTGCAGCATAAGGCACCTATTCCTGCTGGACGTGGAGCGCCTCTCATTCTGCAGAGGCAGGCTTTTCAGCTGGCCATTCAGCCAAGGCGGTAGGCGTTTCTGATGACTGCTGTTGAGACCGAGGCGGTGGACGAGGTTATTGCAGGTAACCCTCAATCTAGACGTTTCTTTCCTTAGTTAGTTTTAGTTATTAGATTATGTTTGGTTGTTGCATATGTTTGCCTGCTTGAATAGAATTTGATTGATAGACTGTCTGTTAGGTGTGATTTTGGTGTGCACATTCCCTGCACGAGTCCTCTTCAACTCAGGTGCATCGATGTGCATTATTTCCCGGAGCTTCGTAGAGAAGCGTTCCTTGTCGAATTCCCCTCTTCCCAAGAGTTGAGATATCGTCACAGGGAATTGCATGGTCATGGTGCATCGTGGTTGCAACTCTTGCCCTTTGGTGGTCTGTGGACATGAGCTCTACGCAGATTTTATTGTCCACGACATCATCAACTATGATGCCGTTCTCGGGATGGACTGGCTAGGGATTTTTTATGCCACGATCGATTGTCAGAGGAAGAAGGTGGTGTTCAAGATTCCTGGACATCCGGTGTTCGAGTTCAGCCGGGGTAGCAGTTCGCTTGGTCCGGTCAGGTTTCGGGCCAAGCCGGTGGAGATTGTTACTATGCAGATGGAGCAGTGTCGACCTGCGGTAGTGCGTGACTTCGACAACGTCTTCCCTGAGGAGATGTCTGGATTGCCACCTGATCGAGCTCTCAAGTTTTCGATCGATCTCATTCCGGGAGCGCAGCCTATTTCGAAAGCGCCGTATCGCATGTCACCCACAGAATTGGAGGAATTGCAGAAGCAGCTGGATGAACTTCTTCAGAAAGGTTACATTAATCCCAGCATGTCTCCGTGGGGAGCACCGGTCTTGCTGGTGAAGAAGAAGGACGGTTCGTGTCGCATGTGTGTGGACTACCGGGAGTTGAATGCGGTGACCGTCAAGAGTCGATATCCGTTGCCTCGTATCGATGATATTTTTGATCAGCTGGGAAGATCGAGGGTATTCTGTAAACTGGATCTGAGGAGTGGTTATCACCAGCTGAAGGTGAGGAAGGAGGATGTTCCGAAGACAGCTTTCAGGACGAAATATGGACACTACGAGTTCGTGGTTATGCCTTTCGGTGTAACCAACGCACCCGCGATATTTATGAATCTGATGAATCTGATCTTCTATGACTTTTTGGATAAGTTTGTCGTTATCTTCATTGATGACATTCTGATCTACTCGAAGGCAGAGGAGGAGCATGCGTCGCATTTGAGGACAGTATTGGAGATCTTGAGGAGGCATAGGTTGTATGCTAAGTATTCCAAGTGCGAGTTTTGGCTGGATAGAGTCGCTTTTCTCGGGCATGTGGTGACTGGAGATGGTATTTCGGTGGACCCCGAGAATATTAAGGACATCAGGGAGTGTCCTGTTCCGCAGTCAGCGTTTGAGATCCGGAGTTTCCTTGGACTTGCAGGTTATAAGCGGCGATTCATCAAGGATTTCTCCCGTATTGCCGAGCCGATGACCAGATTGACGTGGAAGGATGTATCTTTTGTTTGGTCTGATGATTGCGAGGGAGCTTTTGGTGTTCTGAAGGAGAGGTTGACGTCTACCCCTGTTCTTGATGTGCCCGACCGGAGTGGAGGATTCGAGATCTTTTGCGATGCTTCTGGCAAGGGTCTCGGTTGCGTATTGCATCAGCATGGGAACGTGGTCGCATATGCTTCTCGTCAGCTTAAGGCTCATGAGAAGAATTACCCGACGCACGATTTGGAGTTGGCCGCTGTTGTGTTTGCGCTCAAGATTTGGAGGCACTTCCTACTGAGTGAGAAGGTGAAGATCTTCACCGATCCCAAAAGCTTGAAGTATATCTTTACTCAGAAGGAGCTCAATATGCGACAGCGTCGGTGGTTGGAGCTCATGGCGGACTATGACATTGATCTGTAGCATCACCCTGGCAAGGTGAATGTAGTTCCTGATGCGTTGAGTAGGCTTCCGACGGTGATGTTGTTGACTTCGCAGTGGAGATTGCAGTAGGATTTTTGCGAGTCTGGTATTGAGATTGTTCTGCCTGGTGAGGTCTCTTCGTTGATGTGTATGCAGATACAGTCGACGGTCGTGGATAGGATCAAGGATGGACAGGCTGGAGACCCGAAGTTGGTGAGGATTCGGGAGATGGTGGAATCCGGTCTACGGACTGACTTCCTGATTCATGAGGATGGCTCGCTGATGTTTGGAGCCAGGTTGTGTGTGCCAGCTGGGGACATCAGAGAGGAGCTGTTGATGGAGGCACACAGTTCGATGTATTCTGTGCATCCTGGTGGGACCAAGATGTACAAGGATCTTTGCCTGAATTTTTGGTGGCATGGTATGAAGAGGAGTGTGGCTCGGAGTGTAGCCAAGTGCTTGGTTTGCCAGCAGGTAAAGGCGGAGCATCAGCGAACGTCGGGGTTGCTACAACCGCTTCCGATTTCGGAGTGGAAGTGGCAGCACATCAATATGGACTTTGTGACTGGACTACCTCGGAGTCCGAGACAGAATGACACGATTTGGGTAATCGTAGACCGATTGACCAAATCCGCACACTTTATTCCTTTTCGAGAAGGACAGTCTACTGAGGCACTAGCGAGGAGATATATGGAGGTAAACCTTTTACTCTCTGTTTAATTTCCTTTTTCCTAGTTTAGATAGTGATGTAACGTGAATCGTGCAGGAGATCGTACGACTTCACGGAGTCCCTGTGAGTATCGTGTCGGACAGAGACACGAGATTCACATCTTAGTTCTGGCAGAGTCTGCAGAAGAGTTTGGGTACGAGTCTGAGTTTCAGTACGGCGTACCATCCTCAGACGGATGGCCAGTCCGAGAGGACGATCCAGATCTTGGAGGACATGCTGAGGGCGTGTATGTTGGACTTCAAGGGTTCTTGGGAGGATCATCTCTACCTCGTGGAGTTTGCCTACAATAACAGCTACCAGGCGAGTATTGGCATGGCACCTTTTGCTGCACTATATGGGAAGAAATGTCGATCGCCACTGAGCTGGGATGACATTGGAGATCGGGAGCTGTTAGGACCTGAGATGATCATGGAGGCTGTGGATGTTGTCAAGAACATACGGGAGATGCTGAGGATTGCTCAGGACCGTTTCAAGCATTGGGCTGATGCTAAACGGCGTCCGTTGGTGTTTCAGCCAGGTGACCATGTGTTCTTGAAGATTTCTCCGAATCGAGGAGTGATTCGCTTTGGGAAACGGGGGAAGCTGAGCCCGAGATACATTGGACTGTTTGACGTTCTGGAGAGAGTTGGCGAGGTAGCCTACCGCCTAGCCTTGCCGCCATCTTTGGAAGGTGTTCACGATGTCTTCCATGTGTCGCAGCTTCGTCGGTACATCAGCGATCCATCTCACGCTGTGGATTTCTCGGAGATCACCGTTCGCCCTGATCTGACGTATGACCAGCAGCCAGTGCAGATTTTAGACAGGCGTCAGAAGTCACTTCGGAACAAGATCGTCGATCTTGTTAGAATGATGTGGTGACACGGCTCGCCAGGAGAGTCTACTTGGGAGAGAGAAGATGAGATGCGTGAGCGCTACCCACTTTTGTTCCATAACACGTGAGGGTTAGGAAATTCCGAGGGCGGAATTTTTCTTAAGGTGTGGAGGATGTAACGACCGGTTTTTGTAATGACTATTTTTATTTGAATATTGGATGTTTCCTTCCTTGTGTGTTTTTCCGTTAGAAATCCTTACGATTAGCTTCATAGTGTCTTAATCTTAGAGCTAGAGTGATCCTAGAGGCCATATGAATCTTCCCGAAGCTTCGCGCTTCATTTCGGCACTTTTGGTACATCTTAGGCGGTTCGTGAAGGAGAGCCAACCGACTAGATTGCAATCTAGTCGGTTGACAATCCTTCTCAGACCGGCTAGTTCTTGTCAGTAAATTTCAGCTTAGTTAATGTTTACGTTTAGTCGGTCTAAGCTCATTCTTCGACCGACTAGTTCCTAAACTAGTCGGCCAGGACTTGTACTCAGACCGACTAATTCTGAGTCCTACTTTACCGTCTAAGTTACTGTTTATGATTAGTCAGTCAAAGAACAATTACCGACCGACTAGTTCTTAAACTAGTCGGTTAAGATTCCTTCCTTGACCGACTAATTCTCAGTGCTTAATATCTACCTAATTTCTCTCTTAGTCGGTCTATGAACGATCAACGACCGACTAGATCCTAAACTAGTCGGTCGACGGGCCTTCGCAGACCGACTAAATCTGTCTACCTGTACCAACCCTGTTCACAGTTTGGCTTTTAGTCGGTCTAAGTTAGACGACCGACCGACTAGATCTTAAACAAGTCGGTCGACCATCCTTCTCTGACCGACTAAACTGCCCAGTAAACCTAGGTCAAGTCACAGCCGCCGTTTCGTTTTCTATTTAATCTCTTCGATTCTTTCATTCTTCTTCATTCTTTCTGAGCCAATATCTTCCCCAAATCATCCCCAACATTCCTTAAACTATTTCCTTCCTCCTCGAAGCTTCCCTCCCGCCGTTTCTTGCGCCGGCCACCGTCCCTAGGCCGCCGGATCTCGAATTTCAGCCGTAGCTTTCTAGGATCGTTCTTCCGTCGCCAAAGCTAGATCTGGTTGGCGTCTTTCGTTCGCTACTCTTACGGTTAGTGGATCTATCCTTTAATCCTCATAACCTGTAACGGCCAGTATTTAACGATCCGTATTTTGTTCGTAATTTTGTTCCGAGTGTTTTTCGTATCTTCTACGTACGTATTTTTTTATCAACTATATATATATTTATACACATATTTTAATTGGCTATAATTATATATAAAAGTATCTGTTATTATCTGATTTCATACGAATGATTATTCAAATTCAAATCCAAACATTTTAAAATTCAAATTACTTTAAAAACTTTCCTATTTTAATCCTAATAAAGTTTATAACTAATTTAGGAATATCTTCCATCATTATGAACCATTATTCCAACAATTATTTTATTATTCAACCTTCCTCTTTCTCTTGCTCTTAATTTCTCCTATTAAATGTTATTATTCAAAAAACTTTCCAAATTAATCCTAATTATTATTTCCCTATTAATTTTAGTTTTCAAACTTTCCAATTTTTCTTTTACTCTTAATTCCATAAATCAATGGTCTTTAAAACAAATGTTTAAAAAATATTTCCCTTCTTAACTCTCCTTAATTAGTATAATTAAAAACAAATAATTTCCTAGTATTTTTCCCTAATCTATCACCCACGCAACACACACAACACTCTCTCCCCTACCTCTACAAAGCACAGGCCATCATCTTTATTAAAACCCTAGGCTACCCTTACCTTATTTCTCCTTTATAATTAGACCCTAGGCTCTCTTCTTTCTCCCCACCCTCAACTAGCCTAGCCCCCTACCCTGCACCCTTGCCCATCCACGCATGCGAGGTCCAGCTCCCTCTCCCTTCATCACCGGCGTCTCCTCCCCATTCTCCGGCGACCTCGCCCCGACTCCTTCCCCTCGCCCTGCTCTCCCCTCGCGCCAGCAACTTCATCCACCCACGCCACCCGCGGCCTCTCCCAAGAGCCCACTCCAGCATGCCCACATCCGACCTCGCAGCGCCCTCTCCTCCCCTCCGTTCGACAGCCACCGGACCCCACCTTCCTCTTCCTCCCGTACCGCCCCAAGAACTCCCTCCGGCCATCACCGAGCTTCTCCCTCCATCGCCGCTTCGATCTCGCCATGCCAACCACCATCACCGAAGACACCAAGCACCGCACGATCCTCGTGGCCACCTCGACGACGCCCATCTCCCCTCCTTCCTCCCGTCGCCCCCTCCCTCCGGCGTTCGAACCACCCCACCACCGACAGCTCGAGGCCACCCCGAGTCCTCCCTCGCGCTAGTAATGCCGCAGCGAGGCCAATGCACTCAGCAACCACGTGCCGCCCTCCATCTCTCTCTCCCTCGTCGACCACACCCCCGACGGCAGCATCGCTCGACGCCGTCCGCCCTCGACGCTCCCCTGTTCGCCTCGAAACAGGGCAGGCCCGACCCCGTCGCCTTCTCCGTGCCACCTCGTAGCCAGGTGGCCTCCCTCTCGCCGAACGCTGAAGCCCAGCTCTTCGACCTCCGGTCATCATCCGCCGTTTTTTAAAAGTCGACGTTGTCCGTTCGAAGCCATCGCCTCCAACCCCGCAGCGACCCAGCACCTCCCGAAGTCCGACCTCCCGTGTCTCCCCTCTCATCGCCGTTGGACCACCCCCCTTGCCTCCCTTCGAAGGCCGCTCTCAGCCTCTCCCCGGTGAACTTCGACACCGTCGTGGGCGGCTGTCAGCCACCGTGCCATTGCCAAGAACCCGCCTCCATGCACCAACTACCCGGGCCCAGTCACCGCAGACCTCCAGCGGCCCTCTCGACGACGCCAAGCAGTATCTCCGCCCGCAGCTGCCTGGACGTCCGACACCCGCCGCGCCCACCATTAAACGACGTCATACGAAACAGTAAGTCTTTAGGCAACCCTATCCTTAATCCTCACGGTAGCACTATAGCTAAACGTATATCATAGTAATAGTTGGGCTGATAAAGCTTATATAGCAGTGCTTGTATTTATATGCGTAAGTCAATATTGATGATGTATGAATATGAATGGGTATTTGATATTTTGTATGATAGTGGGTTATGAGTCTTTGTAGTTATATGGTGTTCTGACGTATCTCAACCTTCAGTATGTAAAAATAACTCAATATATATACACTCTATGCCTACAACACCATCAGTATAATAGTTATATAACTGTTACTGTTACTTTACTTAGTTAAACTATTAACTTGTTATCATGAATATGTCGACGCAGATATTGTCCGCCTTGGCGCCTGGTTGGCCGAATCGCATCGCTTCAGGCAAGTATAATATTTTTCTATATCTTTCAAAGGCGCAAGTATTTACTATTGCAAGTAAATTACTTTCTACAAACTTTTCAGAGACGTAGGTAATTTTTATCGTATTCAAACTTTCTAAAATAACGTACATCGCAGTAACGTCAAGTAACAACTTTTATAATCGAAATGGTTTTAATGGATATCGTTGATGTGCTGGTTTGTTTGGTCCCTTGACCATTGTACACGAAATGCTATCTTCCCTTGTCATTCCATTTACTATTTGATGTTCACCTTAATGAAACGTGATAATGGGCCTTCGGTCATTTTACGGAATATTGGGTCTTCGGACATTTCACGGAACTTTGTGCCTTCGGGCAAATTACGGACTATTGGGCCTTCGGGCAAATTACGGACATGGGCCCAAGGGGCATTTACAGAATGTTTGTCACTCGGCGAACATTGAACTACGGTTGGACTTATGGACACTTTGGGTGGGGTAGTCTAGTGTAGTAGAGGCTGGAAAGCTGGATTACACTCTAGTGGTGAACTTGACCGACACCTGGGTGGGTCGGTGAGTATAGAGTCACGGGTAGCTCCCATTGACTTGGGTGTGATGCTGGTCACCTCCCCCTCAGACACTGGGCTTGTCACTAGATATGAGATTGATTGATTGATTCATTGATGCACCCTCGCTTCACCTCTGCTGACGCTATGGAGTAAACTGCTAAGATTTTTGTCACGATTGACTATTGTTGTGCACACCACATTTGCTATACATATTGCTGTACACATTACACCTGTCACGACTATTGCTGTGCACACCACACTTGTTATACATATTGCTGTACGCACTACACCCGTTATACTTATTGCTGTGCACACCACACTTGCTATACATATTGATGTACGCACTACACCCGTTATACTTATTGTTGTGCACACCACACTTGCTATACATATTGTTGTACCCACTACACCCGTTATACTTATTGCTGTACACACCACACTACTCATGCTCACTGCTTGCACACTACACATTGTTATGCCTCTTGTTTCCACATGCTACTATGTAACATCTTTTTGAAATCATAATGTGCCTCTCTTCCCTAAACTTTGTGAACTATATTAAATCTTGCCGAGGGTCATTTTATTTCTAACGTTTTTAAATCTTGCCGAGCGACCCTTGCTGACGTATATTTTCTTGTTTGTGAAATATACGTTAGGTTTTGAGCAGATTTCACCGAAGGGTTCTTTTGGAGATTGAGCAGGAAGACCAAGAGAACCAAGAGCACGAGATCCACTACTGAAGACGACGGACACTGCGCAGCTTGCTGAAGCTTTTAATAATTGTTGCTGTAATTTCTTTGTAACTGTTGTAATGGCCATGCTAGGCCTTTTAATTCTTTGTGTACTTGTAACCCGGAAGTTAAAGTATAATGATGGCATTATTTGTTGTTCTGATTGTTCGCAAGCAAGAACCTACCAAAGTAGTCATTCACAGACGCTTATTGGGTTGGGGCTTCACAGCTCCAGCCCAAGCTGGCCCGCTCGCGTCCTCGCTCCCAAGTATAATGGGAAGCGGGGCGTGACAGGTTTTAGTGGTGGCCCATGCAGGTTTGCTTCTACGAAATACTCGGAACAATATAGATGTCATTATTAACTAGACTGTCTGGATAGATCTTGTACGCAAATGTTTACCTTGTTTGTTTGCAGCATGGCAGGAAGACGTAACACTCGACGAGGATCTGGAGCTGCATGAAGCGGAGAGAACGACATCCGCCAATGATGAACGGTGACGTTTGGACCCTGACCCATCATCGCACTTAATGATTCATATCATGTGCTTGTCCTGCTTGTCGCTTCTCAGATAAGTCTTTCGCTTCTACTATTACCATTTCATCTAACTTGCACTGTTACATTCTAAGTGTTGTTTTGATTGTTTCGATCCTAGATCACTTTTCTATTCAGAAGATTTCCTTTCCTCTATATGTCTCTCCCTCCTTTGTTACACTGACCCTTCATCTATAGTGCTTTTCCTCGTTCATACCTAACTTAAGAAATTCCGAGGACGGAATTTTTCTTAAGGTGGGTAGAATGTAACGGCCAGAATTTAACGATACGTATTGTGTTCGTAATTTTGTTCCGAGTGTTTTTCGTATCTTCTACGTACGTATATTTTTATCAACTATATATACATTTATACACGTATTTTAATTGGCTATAATTATATATAAAAGTATCTGTTATTATCTGATTTCATACGAATGATTATTCAAATTCAAATCCAAACGTTTTAAAATTCAAATTACTTTAAAAACTTTCCTATTTTAATCCTAATAAAGTTTATAACTAATTTAGTAATATCTTCCATCATTATGAACCATTATTCCAACAATTATTTTATTATTCAACCTTCCTCTTTCTCTTGCTCTTAATTTCTCCTATTAAATGTTATTATTTAAAAAACTTTCCAAATTAATCCTTATTATTATTTCCCTATTAATTTTAGTTTTCAAACTTTCTAATTTTTCTTTTACTCTTAATTCCATAAATCAATGGTCTTTAAAACAAATGTTTAAAAAATATTTCCCTTCTTAACTCTCCTTAATTTTTATAATTCAAAACAAATAATTTCCTAGTATTTTTCCCTAATCTATCAATCACTCAACACACACAACACTCTCTCCCCTACCTCTACAAAGCACAGGCCATCACCTTTATTAAAACCCTAGGCTATCCTTACCTTATTTCTCCTTTATAATTAGACCCTAGGCTCTCCTCTTTCTCCCCACCCTCAACTAGCCTAGCCCCCTACCCTGCACCCTTGCCCATCCACGCACGCGAGGCCCAGCTCCCTCTCCCTTCATCACCGGCGTCTCCTCCCCATTCTCCGGCGACCTCGCCCCGACTCCTTCCCCTCGCCCTGCTCTCCCCTCACGCCGGTGACTTCATCCACCCACGCCACCCGCGGCCTCTCCCGAGAGCCCACACCAGCCTGCCCACATCCGACCTCGTAGCGCCCTCTCCTCCCCTCCGTTCGACAGCCGCCGGACCCCACCTTCCTCTTCCTCCCGTACCGCCCCAAGAACTCCCTCCGGCCATCACCGAGCTTCTCCCTCCATCGCCGCTTCGATCTCGCCATGCCATCCACCATCACCGAAGCCACCAAGCACCGAACGATCCTCTTGGCCACCTCGACGACGCCCATCTCCCCTCCTTCCTCCCGTAGCCCCCCCCCCCCTCCGGCGTTCGAACCACCCCGCCACCGACAGCTCGAGGCCGCCCCGAGTCCTCCCTCGCGCTAGCAATGCCGCAGCGAGGCCAATGCACTCAGCAACCATGTGCTGCCCTCCATCTCTCTCTCCCCCGTCGACCACACCCCCGATGGCAGCATCACTCGACGCCGTCCGCCCTCGACGCTCCCCTGTTCGCCTCGAAACAGGGCAGGCCCGACCCCATCGCCTTCTCCGTGCCACCTCACAGCCAGGCGGCCTCCCTCTCGCTGAACGCTGAAGCCCAGCTCTTCGACCTCCGGTCATCATCCGCCGTCGACGTTGTCCGTTCGAAGCCGTCGCCTCCAACCCCGCAGCGACCCAGCACCTCCCGAAGTCCGACCTCCCGTGTCTCCCCTCTCATCGCCACCGGACCACCCCCCTTGCCTCCCTTCGAAGCCCGCTCTCAGCCTCTCCCCGGCAAACTTCGACGACGTCGTGGGCGGCTGTCAGCCACCGTGCCATTGCCAAGAACCTGCCTCCATGCACCAACTACCCGGGCCCAGTCACCACAGACCTCCAGCGCCCCTCTCGACTACGCCAAGCTGTATCTCCGCCAGTAGCTGCCTGGACGTCCGACACCCGCCGCGCCCACCATTAAACGACGTCATACGAAACAGTAAGTCTTTAGGCAACCCTATCCTTAATCCTCACGGTAGCACTATAACTAAATGTATATCATAGTAATAGTTGGGCTGATAAAGCTTATATAGCAGTGCTTGTATTTATATGCGTAAGTCAATATTGATGATGTATGAATATGAATGGGTATTTGATATTTTGTATGATAGTGGGTTATGAGTCTTTGTAGTTATATGGTGTTCTGACGTATCTCAACCTTCAGTATGTAAAAATAACTCAATATATATACACTCTTTGCCTACGGTACCATCAGTATAATAGTTATATAACTGTTACTGTTACTTTACTTAGTTAAACTATTAACTTGTTATCATGAATATGTCGACGCAGATATTGTCCGCCTTGGCGCCTAGTTGGCCGAATCGCATCGCTTCAGGCAAGTATAATATTTTTCTACATCTTTCAAAGGCACAAGTATTTACTATTTCAAGTAAATTACTTTCTACAAACTTTTCAGAGTCGCAGGTAATTTTTATCGTATTCAAACTTTCTAAAATAACGTACATCGCAGTAACGTCAAGTAACAACTTTTACAATCGAAATGGTTTTAATGGATATCGTTGATGTGCTGGTTTGTTTGGTCCCTTGACCATTGTAGACGAAATGCTATCTTCCCTCGTCATTCCACTTACTATTTGATGTGCACCTTAATGAAACGTGATAATGGGCCTTCGGTCATTTTACAGAATATTGGGTCTTCGGACATTTCACGGAACTTTGTGCCTTCGGGCAAATTACGGACTATTGGGCCTTCGGGCAATACAGATATGGGCCCGCGGGGCATTTACGGAATGTTTGCCACTCGTCGAACATTGAACTACGGTTGGACTTATGGACACTTTGGGTGGGGTAGTCTACTATAGAAGAGGCTGGAAAGCTGGATTACACTCTAGTGGTGAACTTGACCGACACCTGGCCGGGTCGGTGAGTATAGAGTCACGGGTAGTTCCCATTGACTTGGGTGTGATGCTGGTCACCTTCCCCTCAGACACTGGGCTTGTCACTAGATATGAGATTGATTGATTGATTCATTGATGCACCCTCGCTTCACCTCTGCTGACGCTATGGAGTAAACTGCTAAGATTTTTGTCATGATTGACTATTGTTGTGCACACCACACTTGCTATACATATTGCTGTACACATTACACCTGTCACGACTATTGCTGTGCACACCACACTTGTTATACATATTGCTGTACGCACTACACCCGTTATACTTATTGCTGTGCACACCACACTTGCTATACATATTGTTGTACGCACTACACCCGTTATACTTATTATTGTGCACACCACACTTGCTATACATATTGTTGTACACACTACACCCGTTATACTTATTGCTGTACACACCACACTACTCATGCTCACTGCTTGCACACTACACATTGTTATGCCTCTTGTTTCCACATGCTACTATGTATCATCTTTTTGAAATCATAATGTGCCTCTCTTCCCTAAACTTTGTGAACTATATTAAATCTTGCCGTGGGTCATTTTATTTCTAACGTTTTTAAATCTTGCCGAGCGACCCTCGCTGACGTATATTTCCTTGTTTGTGAAATATACGTTAGGTTTTGAGCAGAGTTCATCGAAGGGTTCTTTTGGAGATTGAGCAGGAAGACCAAGAGAGCCAAGAGCACGAGATCCACTACTGAAGACGACGGACACTGCGCAGCTTGCTGAAGCTTTTAATAATTGTTGTTGTAATTTCTTTGTAACTGTTGTAATGGCCATGATAGGCCTTTTAATTCTTTGTGTACTTGTAACCCGGAAGTTAAAGTATAATGATGGCATTATTTGTTGTTCCGATTGTTCGCAAGAAAGAACCTGCCAAAGTAGTCATTCACAGACGCTTATTGGGTTGGGGCTTCACAGCTCCAGCACAAGCGGGCCCGCTCGCGTCCTCGCTCCCAAGTATAATGGGAAGCGGGGCGTGATATAACCCTCACTGTAAATTAGAAACCCTAATTAAAAACGATTCATTAGACGACGTAGGATCCCAATGCAAACCGGTTTTGAACCCTAAGTCTAATATTTTATTTTTCCATAACAGCGAACCCAATTTCTGTAGGATACTGATCTCGTGACTCACGTCGAACAACAACTTCGGTTCCAGGCAAGTGAAACTTGCCAACCTTCCTTTAGGCCATGCTTCTTAGGCCAATACTTGTTTTAGCGTGAAAGAGACTAGACCGTGAAATGATAGCGGTCTAGGCGCAACTTCAATTCTAGCTTGACAACGAAGCTAGAATTTCCCCTGTCATGCCATTTCATACAATTGCCTGGCATGTTTACCTTTCTTTAACGGTACGCAAATATCATTTCAATTAAAATGTCATGTGCATCCATTATACTTATCATGTCGCATGTTGCATCGTACCACACGCTACAAATCCTTGTACAAATCCGTGTTTCCGTGTTACCGGCTAGGCACCCGTTATGCGGGCATAACCCTATTCCATACGTGTTAGAAACACTTCCTGGATCGTGATCCAGAAGCGAGCATTATGTGTTCGGGGGTAGTGCCCTGGCTCGACACACGTGGAGGGGTAGGGATAAACTGTCACTTGAGCGTAAGAGTTGGCCCGTACAGCCACTCTAGCCAAAGGGTGGAATCTCTGTGCACGACGTGCTTACAATTCTTGTACTTGTCTTGAAATTGATACTTGTCATGCTATGTCACTTGCCATGCTATATTCATGCCATAACATAAACTGTTATTTGTTTTCATTACATAAAATGCCATGTCATACCTTACTCTAGAAATGCTAGGTTGTTCCACTCTCCTTTTTATTTTCTTGCACAAGTCTTGTAGACTTGCTGACATGTGCCCCTTCTCTTTGGGTGACGCATGTTAGTTGCTGAGCCAGAGGTAGCAGTTGTGGGCGACGAGTTCGTGGAGTACGAGCCCGATCCCGTTGCTGACGTTGAGTACGAGGACACCGGTGACTAGTCCTAGTGCGCCTTCGTTCTTCTTTTGTTGGTTGTGAGTTGTTGTCGGTGAGTAGCACCGTTGCTGTTAGTTTCTCTTTTGTTGGCCATGCTAGGCCTTTCCTTTGGACTCTCTTTTTGGTTGCCTGGTGGCTTTTCTGTTGTCGAATTTTATATCTGGACTCTGAGTTGAATAATTATATATTATTTGTCGCTTTCTCTATTATTGTTATTGTTGTTCCGAGTCACATTACAGGGACCTGCTTCTTCGTAATATTTGACGCTTATCGGACTTGCGACTTTGTAGTTTCAAGTCTGAGCGGACCTTCTCACGCTTCGCCTCCACATTTTTGGGAAGCGGGGCAGGACAGTGTAGGGGCCTTCCTGCTTTGCGGAAAGCTTTCCTCGTCGGCCGATCTCTGGCCTAAAAGTGGTGTCCCAGAGGACGAGGTCGCCGACTCTGAAGCTTCACTTCCTGACACGGGCGTTGTATTTACTCGTCATCCTTTAGCTGTGCTTGATCAAACATGTTAGTGCACGATCCCTTATCTTGTCGACGAGCTCAAGATTGATGTCGAGGCCCTCTTCACTGGCTTCTTTGTTGAAGTACTTGAGCTGGAGAGACTCCTCGTCAACCTCCACTGGGACGACAGCCTCCGCCCCATAAGCTAGCATGAAGGGGCTCTCAACAGTTGACGCTGTGTATTTTGTGCGGTAGGCCAAAGGATGCCAGGTAGTTTGTCAGACCAGGACCCGAGGGCGCTGCCGACCTTCGTCTTCAGTGGCTCCAGGATGCACTTGTTCACTGCTTTGGCGAGGCCGTTGCATTGAGGATGCGCTACAGAGGCGAAGTGGATGTTGATGCCCCAATCTGAGCAGAAGCTACTGAAGTCCGCGGAGTCGAACTACTTCCCGTTGTCCGTCACTATGGAGAGAGGTATCTCGAAGCAGCATATAATTGACTTCCAAACGAAGTACTTCGTGTCCACCTAGGTGATGCGTACCAGCGGCTCTGCCTCGATCCGCTTTGTGAAATAGTCGACGGCGACGACGAGAAACTTCCTCCCTCCTGCGGCCATGGGAAACGGGCCGAGAATGTCGAGCCCCCACTTGGTAAACGGGACCGGGCTGAAGATCAGGATCAGATCAGCTGGCGGGGCCGTTGTATGTTTGAAGAATCTTTGGCACTTTCTGCACTGCTTGACATAGTTGGTGGCATCCTTCACCATGATCGGCCAGTCGTAGCCTTGCCTGATCGACTTATGTGCCAGGGTGCAACCTCCGTAGTGATTCCCGCATAGCCCTTCATGGATCTCACAGACGACCTCCTCCACCCTCCTTGGCCCAAGGCACTTCAGATAGGGCAAGACGTCGTATCCTACATGACACTTTTGATAGAGCATGACGTCGAAGATCACGAAGGTCAAGGCCCGTCATTCGATCTTTTGCACCTCCAGTATGTCCTCTGGTAGGGTTCATCTTTCTAGGTAGGCGACATCGGGCTCATCCTTGACTGCTCCCAGTCTACGCATAAAAGCTCTCCCTCCCCGAGACTTGGTGGGAGCAGATTCTCGATGTAGATGGTTTTTCCAATCTCGACGGAAGAAGAGGATGCCAATTTGGAGATGGCGTCGGTACAGAGGTTATTCAACCTCGGGAGGTGCTGTATGGCTCATCAATTACATGTTTTATAGCACCTTTTCATGTCATGTTTCACCCTCCAAATCCCCATTTTACATGATTTATACCAATATTTGGAACTATTTTACTTTGAGAGCATTTCTATATATTTCAGGGAATTTGGAGCATTTCGGAGCAATTTGGAGTCAATAAGTTGATTGGCAAAGTGAGAGCACCAAGAAGACTTATGATGACATGCTTAAGGTGCCGAAGAAGAAGACTAGAGGAAGAAAGGATGAAGAGAAAGAGAAAGGAGAAGCCAAGACGCAACCAAGGAAGTTTCCCAGGCGACTCGATCTAGTAGCAACAGCTACTCGGCCGAGCTGACATGCAGAGTTCACAAGGAAACGGCTACACCCTACTTGATCGAGTAGGATGGCTACTCGGTCGAGCTAAACCAATTTCCAGAGAAGCATATTGAAGCTAAAGCAGCAACCCCTGCAACTCAACCGACCATAAAGGCTACTCGGTCGAGTAAGGCAAGCACCCAGATTTTCAGACAGCTTCTCACTCTTTTGAGATCTTCTATCATTTCAGTTGGCAAAATAATTTTCTCGTATTTTTTATGGATAGTAGACTTCATGAAGGTTCCAACGCCGCCAAGTACACGTCAATAGGAGGTCGGATGAAATCTGTGGACTTTCTGCAAGTTGATACTGAAGTGCTAAAATCTGTACTTGATCCGAGCAGGAAGGCTATCGACGAGGCTACTCTACCGAATAGCTACCTATTCGACTGAGATGTAGAGAATTGGAAAAGGAAGGCAAAAACAGGCTCTGGAAATCAATCTCGACTCGACCGAGAAGGGGGCTACTCGACCCGAGTCGGCGCGGGCCCAGAACTTAAGTTTTGGCCAGAATTGACTTTGGGCACGAATTTCAGTGGTTTTCTTGGGTTATTTGCTAGGGTTTTGAGGGACAATATAGAGGAATGATAGCCGTCATTAGAGGGAGACCTTTTTAGAGAGTTTTGAGTTGGATCTTATTTTCTATCAAGTTTTGGAGACAATCTTTTGGGAGTTAGGCCATGTCATAGGCCTCTATCTTGTATCAAGATAAGTACTTTTGTTCTCATTAATTCTATTGTTAATTCTTATTGATTTCTTATTGAATATCTCTTTGATACATGCAATGAAGTTTTCTATCGTTCTTATATCTATTGCTATTATGCATGAGTAGTTCCATCTAGGGCTAAGGGATTAGCCCATGGATCTTAGGAAAAAGATGCGAAGTTAGGATTTTTAGGTTGCATTGGACAATAAATGGGGAGTATTTTGGTTGACCTAGCAAAATCCTTAGGAGAACTCGTACTGAGATCGTGCCCATGGTCGGTGGAATCGATTAGCTTAAGGAGTATCCTACGGATTTAATTAGAGAGTTAGTGGATTCAACCGAGGCTCGTGACCATGTCGGCTCGTGCCTTAATGAGATCCACTGATGAACTATACCACTAATTGACAGCAACTGCCATTGCGTCAATAAGAGCCGCCAAAATACCTTGAAGCTCTAACCCACGAGAGTAGTATGAGTTGAGACCATTCGAACCATGAGTATGGTGAGATTATTGTAGATCCTTATTGCACATATCGTATGCATCTATCGTATGAGCGGAGTGATACTGTATGTTAGATTCATGTAGTCTTGATGCATGAATTCACTTCCTAGATGCTACAATCTCTAATAAAACCAATGCAACATAGGAGTCCTAACCTAGCATCGACCTCCGACAGTCCTAGTGGCGAGTACTAATGCCCTAGTCCTTAATTCGTTTCTTTGTGGAGTTCCTTGTTTGCGATGTTGAGTGACACGACTTTCGCATCCATCACTATCACGACACTCCATAATCCATATTCACCAATAAATCCGCAAGTCTAAATCAACCTAGGAGTAGATAGGTAATATAGCACCGCTTCTCCATATTTGATACCCGCTTGCCACTATACCGTGCGCTTTCTGTTAAACGACATCGTTTCAGAGTTAGATCTAGGTCGATCAAGTTTATGGCGCCGTTACCAGGGAGGCGTTTCGCCATATTATCTATTTACCACAATTAAGTTGATTAGATTGCGTTAAAATAACAAAAAACGAAAAAAAACAGAGAGAGAGAGAGATAGAGAGAGAGAGAGATTTATCCACCACCTGCTATTATTATTTTCTTTATCTCTTTTTGTACTACTGACGACTTTTCCAGGTTATCTACTTTTCTTCACAGTTGATGCAGTGATGGTGCTTCCAAAGATGAGACCGGGTTCTATACAATCATTCCAATATCTCGCTGCTACATTCAATCAGGCTGATGGAGTGTCCTTCAGGGAAGCCTTTTACATGTTCGATGGAATGTTAGGAATGTTCCAAATGGAGTCAGACTATGTATGGGATGGTTTCAAGCTACTTCCTCTCTTTACTGGAGGATTACAGGGACCCTCAATGGAATTCTTGAGGAGGATGCATCTAACAACCTTCGAGGACCTGAGATATGCAGCAGCTTTAGAGAGCTTATTGGATGCAGCTCGATCTTCTAGCTCATTAGCCGTCGAGGCAGGTGATCCAGAAGATTGTGATCTTGTCAATTTTATTATGAGTCGTGTGTCTACTGCAGGTACCATCGAGGAGGATATTCACGTTCAGCTTGGGGGAGATATTATGTGCTTCGATATTCCCACTCAAGACGAGACATCGGCACCTAGACCTGCAGAGCCAGCTCATGTCGTCGTCGCCTCCCCTTGCCACCCACATGAGTCAGAGCACCCTATACCATCAGAGGATATTATTAAGGAGGTCATGCCTACAGTAGCGGAGCAGACCATCAAGGAGGACGTGACTTAGGAGAAGATGACATCTGCGTACATATGGAGCCCGAATTGTGCCCCCCTCCATTCGAGCTACCGCAGCCACCCCCACCTTCTACAGAGGCTGAGCACCCCTCAGAGGACCACCCCTCAGAGCTTATTACTCCCATTCAGGGAGAATATTTTACCCACTCTTTTCCCTTGTCTGAATCTATTTCCACTCATATTACTAATGATGATTCAGATACTGATGACACGGGACACTTACACATTTGATCATGAGGTACATTGGGACATGTCTGACGAGGAGGAGAGCGAGGAGTTAGCACCCATGGATGCTATTGAATATGATCAGGAGGTACGCTGGGACGAGTCTGACGATGATGAGGAGTTGCCTGATGAGACGCACACTTATTTGCCAAAGCTACCTGAACAACTTGAGACGAACAACGAGGAGTTGATCGATGTGGCACATGAGAGTAGAGAGTTATTTCCAGGGAAGTGTTATCAACCATCTTTAATTTTAAATACTTATGTTTATGACCCTCTTTGGAATACATTTAATTTGGGGAAGAATTATCCACATCAGATTGATGCGGCTTATCTCTTGCTGGGTACATGTGGAGTCCTTAGAGAGATGCTGGGAGCTGCATTGCTGGAATCTGATGGAGTCCGTGGACACATGCACCTGGCAGAGCTACGGAAGGAGCAGATGGAGCAGTTGCCTGCACCGGCAAAGATAGTGGATCCACCTTTTTTCTATAGGAGATATCAATCCAGTAGTGTAGTATTTTATGCTTTCAATAAACACGAATCCCCTTGACAGCAAGATGACCGTATAGATTTGCTCAATTTGTTAGTTTAGAATAAATATCATCTCATATGATGGCAACAATAATCTTTTACACACCAAACCCATTATATATATACATATATATGTATATATATATATATATATATATTAATTGCCCTCTTCACATTTTGATATGTCCCACCATTTTTCTCACCACCACCGAGCATTTCTTTCAAGAGAAACCTTATTTTCTTATTCATTTGACTTGATCTCGCTTAGCGAAGCCGTGACATTTTTTAATTCATTTGAATAGGATTGTTTGGTATAAGCTTAGGAGAAGGCGCTCTCATGCATCATTGCATGTGCATGTAGTTGCATTAGGATTTCATGTCAATCATTTCATCATTTTTCATTCACCCCCTTATTATTATCGTTGTTCCTCATATTCTTCCATTATGATCACATTGAGGACAACGTGAAGTTTAAGCTTGGGGGAGTGCATTTCCATGCCATTTAGTTGCACTTTAACTTTATTTTAGGATTTTTAGAAATTTTCAAAATTTTCCATTTCTCTTTTCATCTTTGTTTTCTCTTTTTGTGTGTTTCATGCATCATAATGTGTGCTTATGAGTCGTTTTTATCTTTATTTATTTTTTGCCAGAAATGATTGTCCTTCTATGGTCATTATTCATGTTTGACATCTACACACATTATCCTTCTGTATGATCACGAATTATCACTTGATGTTTGAAATCTCTTGTGCTTTAATTATCAAAAGTATATGAATGGATTATCTTTCCGAACTCTTAATTGAAAGTAATGGTTTTAGAGATATTCCTTGAGTATGATAGCATTTTTAATATGCTATTCATAATAGTGCTCACATTTCCATGATTCATATTCTTGAAATGGCCTAAACGAAAATGAAATGTATTAAACCTGAATTTTAACTATATTTGCATGACTTGTTTGAGAAATTAAATATGGTTCATGTATGAGTAGTAATCCAATTGAGATAGCATAACCCCATGACACTCAATGTATTGATGAGTAGGATATTTCTGATACGGAGTCCATGTCTAAATTCTATGCTTTTTCCTTTTTCTTTGAATATAGCCAAATAAATGATCTTTTATCATGCTTTGCATTCCATCGCATTTATGTGAGTTTGCAAAAATCCCAATAATACAAAAACCGAACAAATGTCCTAAATAAAATGCCCTTGTGGTTCCTTGTAGGCCGATGCCCTAAGATCGCCTGATCTGTGATGTATAGACCGCTCTTTGCACTCCATTGCGTTTACGCAAGTTTGCAAGACAAAAAGACAAAAATAGACAAAAATATAAAAATACAAAATTTCATATCTCTACCTCCTTTTCTATTTAGAGTGAAGACATGGACAAGGTTGATGTGTTCCTAGGTTCAAGAAACGGGTATTAGTGTGGTGATGCCTTGATTGGCTGATTTTTCTTTCATTTCATGAACAATAAATAATAATATGCCATGCATGCTTGTTGATTTGATCATGATACATATATGCCAGTTAGAGAATCTTTCATGGATTTTGAGTTATTATCATGAGCTAGTATATTACATGTTATTCTATGATAAGATGAATACTCTAACTTCTGTTATGATTAGTTGATTAGTTCAATATGCTGCAATTCAAACCCATGATATGTACATTATAATGCAAGGATAAAATGTTAAGTGAAATTTGTGGTTATTGATTGTTTCTCATCTTGTGTGTTTATGAATGACGAGGATGATATGACTTGTTATCTAGTGCTCTTCTTTATTTTTCATTTCTTATTTTTCCCTCCGGGTTCGCTTCTTATAAGTCTTCCTCGAGGATGAGTAAGAGGTAAGCTTCGTGGATTTTAATGTGCTCATCAATTACACATTTTATCTCAGCTTTTCATGTCATGTTTCACCCTCCAAATCCCCATTTTACATGCTTTTATACCATTATTTGGAACTATTTGACTTTGAAAGCGTTTCTATATATTTTAGGGAATTCGGAGCATTTCAGAGGAATTTGGCGTCACTAAGATGATCGTCGACGTGAGAGCACCAAGAATACTCATGATGAAATGCTTGAGGTGGCAAAGAAAAAGACTAGAGGAAGAGATAAGTAAGAGAAAGAGAAAGGAGAAGCCAAGAAGCAACCGAGGCAATTTCCCAGGCGACTCGACCAAGTAGCAACAGCTATTCGGCCGAGCTGACACGCAGTGTTCGTAAGGAAACTGCTACACCCTACTCAACCTAGTAGGATGGCTACTCGGTCGAGCTGAACCAATTTCCCAAGAAGCATATTAAAGCTAAATCAGCAACCCATGCAACTCGACCGAGCACAAAGGCTACTCGGTCAAGTAAGGCAAGCGCCCAGATTTTCAGACAGCCTCTCACTCTTTTGAGATCCTCTATCATTCTAGTTGGCTTAATATTTTTCTCTTATTTTTTATGGATAGTATACTTCATGAAGATTCCAAAGCTGCCAAGAACACATCAATCAGAGGTCGGATGAAATCTGTGGAATTTTTGTAAGTTGACGCTACAGTGTTGAAATCTGTACTCGACCCGAGCAGGAAGGCTACTCGACTAGGCTAGTCGACCGAGCAGCAACCTACTCGACCGAGCTACAGAGAATTGGAAAAAGAAGGCAGAAACATGCTCTGAAAATTAAACTCGACTCGACCGAGTAGTGGACTACTCGACCCAAGTCGGCGCAGGCCCAGAACTTAAGTTTTGGCCAGAATTGACTTTGGGCACGAATTTCAGAGGGTTTCTTGGGTTATTTGCTAGGGTTTTAAGGGGACTATATAGAGGAATGGTAGCCTTCATTAGATGGGGACCTTTTTAGAGAGTTTTGAGTTGGATCTTATTTTCAATTAAGTTTTGGAGACGATCTTTTGGGAGTTAGGCTATGCCATAGGCCCCTCTCTTGTATCAAGATAAGTACTTTTGTTCTCATTAATTCTATCGTTAATTCTTATTGATTGCTTATTGAATATCTCTTTGATGCATGCAATGAAGTTTTCTATCGTTCTTATATCTATTGCTATCATGCATGAGTAGTTCCATCTAGGGCTAAGGGATTAGCCCATGGATCTTAGGAAAAAGATGCGAAGTTAGGATTTTTAGGTTGCATTGGACAGTAAATGGGGAGTATTTTGGTTGACCTAGCAAAATCCTTAGGAGAACTTGAACTGAGATCGTGTCCACGGTCGGTGGAATCGATTAGCTTAAGGAGTAACCTATGGATTTAATTAGGGAGTTACTGGATGCAACCGAGGCTCGTGACCATGCCCGGCTCGTGCCTTGATGGGATCCACCGACGAACTATAGCACTAATTGACAGCTACTGCCATTGCGTCAATAAGAGCCACCAAAATACCTCGAAGCTCTAACCCACGAGAGTGGTATGAGTTGAGAGCATTTGAACCACGAGAGTGGTGAGATTATTGTAGATCCTTAATGCACATACCGTAAGCCTCTATCGCACGAGCAGGGTGAATATGGTATGTTAGATTCATGTAGCTTTGATGCATGAGTTCACTTCCTAAATGCTACAATCCCCAATAAAACCAATGCAACGTAGGAGTCCTAACCTAGCATCGACCTCTGATGGTCCTAGTGGCGAGTCCTAATGCCCTAGTCCTTTATTCCTTTCTTTGTGGAGTTCCTTGTTTGCGACGTTGAGCGACACAACTTTCGCATCCATCACCATCACGACACTCCATAATATATTGACCAATAAATCTGCAAGTCTAACTCAACTTAGGAGTAGATTGGTAGTATATCACCGCTTCCCCGAGTTTGATACCCGCTTGCCACTATACCGTGTGCTTGCGGTTCAACGACATCGTTTCAGAGTTAGTTCCGGGCCGATCACTGGACTACAGCCTTCTTGAATTTGAGTAGCTCGGAACGGATGCACTTTAGATACAGCTTCATTAGATCTTTCCTTGCTTCGAAGTTGCCCTCAATTTGCTAGAGGCACGCCTTGAGTTGCTGAGTAACAGCACATTCGTCATCCCAAGCGTCCTGCATAGCTTCAGCCCATTGATGACGGCCTCGTATTCCACGACACTGATTGTCGCTGAGAAGTTGACGCAGAGTGCATACTCCAGCAGGCTTCCCTCCGGGGTCTCGATCACGATGCCAACTCCGCTTCCCGACCACGTGGCCGACCCGTCGACTGGACGATCCACAGCTTGCCTCTGGATTGGGTAGAAATAGATGGAGGATTCTCGTCGACGAGCTGTTGCTGTTGTGTGTCTGGTTAGGCGTCGGGCGCTGCACTGCCAATCTCTTTAATGGTGCACTCATCGCAAAGTCTGCCAACGCTTGACCCTTAATCGCCGCCTGGGCTTGTAGATGATGTTGAGCTCGCTGAGCTCGACACTCCAGTTCAGCATTCTGCCCGATCTCTCCAGCCTCATCAAATTTTTCTCAAGTGGCAAGTTGGTGTAGACAATGATGGAATGCGCTTGGAAGTATTGTCGGAGCTTCCTCACCGTCAATACTAGGAAATAAGAGACCTTCTCAATCGGGCTGTAGCGGGTCTCAGCCTCCCGGAGTACCCGGCTTGCACAGTAGATCGACCGCTGAATCCCCCCTCCCTGTTTAATGAGGACCGAGCTAATAACTTCTTCGGTGGCGGCGAGATAGAGACTGAGCTGCTCTCCTTCCTCCGGCTTGGCGAGCAGTGGCGGGCTCTACAGATAGGCCTTAAGATTGCAGAAGGCTTGGGCGCAGCTATCATCCCACTCCACTTGCTTCCTCACGCCCTTCTTGACATCGAGGGCCTTCCGCA
Source organism: Scilla litardierei (assembly GCA_030789695.1). Classification (NCBI taxonomy): domain Eukaryota; kingdom Viridiplantae; phylum Streptophyta; class Magnoliopsida; order Asparagales; family Asparagaceae; genus Scilla; species Scilla litardierei. The sequence goes on from CM061142.1 coordinate 106,852,266, forward strand.
AGATCTTGAAGAAAGGGAGTGACCTTTCAGCAGACTTTGATAGGAATCTCCCCTGTGCGGCGATTCGACCATTCAGCTTGTGCAAGTCTCTGATCGTCTTCAGGCACACCTTGTTGAGGTCAGTGAAGTCGACACATATGCGCCACTTCCCACTGGCCTTCTTCACCATTACGACATTGGCGAGCCACTCCGGGTAGCTCACCGGTCTGATAAATTTGGCTTCGAGGAGACGCTCCACCTCCTCACCTGCTGCCTGCATCTTCTCTCCTCCAGAGCTCCTCCTCCTCTGCCTGACTGGACGAGCTTTCGGCTCTGCATTTAGCTTGAGAACGATCATTGCAGGATCGAATCCGGGCATATCTAAGGGCGACTAGGCGAAGATATCCATGTTCTCTCTGAGGAGATCAATGAGTCTCGTCCTTAGAGCGACCGGGAGCTTTGTGCCAATGGAGACGGTCTTGCCATCCTCGGCCGATATCGGTACCTCCTCGACCTCCTCCATTGGAGTTGGTCGCTAATTGTTGTGTCATTATATTCCACTTTTTATCTATAGGATTACACGTCAAAATTGTAAGGATCCTGTCTATGGACAAAATACTAGAAGGGGGGTTGAGTAATGTTTAAGTAATTTAAAACGAAAGTTACACCAAATTAAAAAGCTACTCAACAATATAATACAGAATTAGAATTAAACCCAAATAAGAAACAAATGCAGACACAATTATGTTTTTAGGGTTCGGATTATCCAATTCACTTCCCGACTTGTTCCCAGTAATCCTACGTCCCTTCCACCCGGATACCTCCGGATACTCAAGTTAGAACCCTAACTTGAGGTTTCCTTAAAACCCACTTGTAGCAACCTTACAAGTGAAATCGAATACAATCAATGTCCTTGACTCCCACAACTTGGGAGCAAGCAAACCGCTCTCACAACCCGAGAGCAAATTCAATTTACGAAAGTAATGAAATATAAAGCAACACTTACAATCACATATGCCTTGAAGTAGAACTTAAAGGAGAGGTGTAATGTGTGTTGAAGACTCTCTTGGAAGAGAGGAGAAAGCCATTTCTCTTGACTGCACCAAATACCTAGAGGATCACTCTTTGGTTCTAAGTTGGAGAGCAAGAGATCAAAGATTTGGAATTCTTAGGGCTTTGGATTTGAGAGCTTTAAACTTTAAAAAATGAAAGCTTAAGATGAATGAGTAACCTTTCAATGGAACAGTAGAAGCCCTATTTATAGGTTTCTCAAATCCACAAAACAGTTTAGGCAAAAACCCTTTAGGAATCCGTGAGAAAAATGTCAACGGATAGAAACTGAACCCGCAACAGTTGACTATTGAAGAAACCACAGTCGACTGATGCACTGTCAGCACGGGTAGGTAAGAATTCATAACGGTAACTTACCACGTGGATAGTCGACTGATGAAGTAAAGACAGTCGACTGTTAAACCAACATGCGACTGTAATTACTTCTACAGGCGACTGGCCGAAAGAATGGTAAGTTGAAGAAATCTGGAAATCCTGTAAGATAATAGGACAGACGACTGATGAGGATAATACAGTCGATTGTTAATCAGAACAGGCGACTATAAATCCTTAAACAGACGGCTGTCAAATACCCTGAGAATTTCCAGAGAGCTGAGTCAATAAATTGGCTCACTGACAGACGATTGTTGCAGCATACACAGTCCACTGATCCAAGGGACAAACGACTGTATATTGAACATTAGTCGACTGGCCGTAAAAGTCAGATCAACATAGTTTGGGCAGAAGGATAGACATGCGACTGGTTTACAAAACACAATCGCATGTCACTAGGACATGCGCCTGTGAATCGTTCATCAGGGGCCTCTGTGAAATAAACAGAAAGGCCCAAAATTAGATTGCAAAAGTTTGTGCATAATAGGCGACTGTTGAACAAAACACAGTCGACTGTTTTTGAGACAGATGACTGTAAAAAGTTCAGCAATCGACTGTTATAAACAATCCAAGCACAATCACTAAGGAAATGAATTCGGGTCTAAGGACAATTGATCTAATGATGTCCTAAGACTGAATTGAAGATGTGTGTGAGTGCTCCATCAAAGTTCTACTTCTAAGCTACATACTAGAAGAGATAAAAGAAATTTACATTCACGAAATCTCTCTTCTATCCATCGCATGAGCTTGAAGTCTTCATCAAGCTTCAATTACCAATCACGATCATCCAATTCATTTTCATTTGCCTTCAATGAACTTTGAGAGTCATCCATTGCAAGTAGATCTTCATAAATAGCTTAGGCAATGGATTAACTGCAAAATAGGGGATTAGTCACAAGTATTTATGTTTGCTCATCATTAACACCAAGTAGGGAGAAGTCCAATACTCAACAAAAATGATTGCTCAATTACATATTTCTTACACTTTTACGCTCATAATTGGAACTATTGTACTTTAAGGGCGTTTGGTTGCATTTCAGTTAATATCGAGCGATTTGGAGTATATTAGAGGAAAGATCACATGCTTCGAAACCGGAACTCCTGAGGCACCGCGTTCGATGACTCAAAGATGATGGGGAGCAAGGAAGGGGCAAGAGAGAAGAAGTGAAGAAGAGGAGAATGAATAAAGCATGGTTCGATAATACCATGACTCATGGATTCCAGGTCACTCGATCGAGCTATGATGCGGCGAAGGAATCGAGCGACCCAACGTGCTGGAAACAGGACAGCCGTGCACTCTTTTCAAATCTGCTATCACCTGGGAATTTTCATTATTTTTTCCAGATAGTTGACTTCAAGACAGTTACAACGCCACTAAGAACGCACCAATCGGAGGTTGGATGAGCTCTGGGGAATTTCTATAAGCTGATGCTACAGTGTTGAAATCTGTTTTTGACCACCTCCTTGACCGAGCAGCCGCCTACTCGACCGAGCAGAGTGACAACTCAACGGAGCAGCTACCTACTTGACTGAGCAGCTACCTAATTGACCGAGCAGACCCTACTCGGTTCGAGCAGGCAGAGCGTGGTTTTGGGGGAAGAATGCAGATGACGCACCCGCAATCTACACCTAGGACCCACCTGGCGGTGTCACGATCGCCAGGCGTGATATGGCTCCTAGGCTACCACTTCGGGTTCAATCCGTAAGCAGACGGTGTCGAGTTATATTATATAAGATAGTCGGATTGTAGGGATCGTCTAACCCGTGCAATACTAACAACACACACTAGGGGGGGGGTGAATAGTGTAATGGCAATAAAATTGTCCAATTAAAATTTAACTTGCAAATGCGGAATTATAAATGCAAGAGGAATTAAAAGGCGCAAGCAATCCAAACGTAAACACAAAGTTTTACCCTGGTTCCCCAAAACTTGGGTATATCCAGCCACACCAATATTCACTATATTCCCATACAGAGAAGTGAAAACAAATGTCACAAGGAGATACCCCATAAAGAGGATTTATGCCCTACACAAGGACCTAACCAATCCTACACGAGGATCAAGACTCCCACACAGAGAATCACCAACTCCCACTCAGAGAATTAGGGTTAGCCCTATACTAGGACACTAGAACTCCCACAAAGAGAGTTAATTCGCACAAAGAGAATTCCCTAGTCCCACAAATAGACAATCTCCCACAAAGAGAGAAACTCCCACAAAGAGAGTATCATAATCCCACAAAGAGAAATAGGATGACAAATTACACTAAGTAAAGTAAATACTCTTACATATGCCTTGAGACGCTTACTCATGAATGAATGCAAGGCACGGAAGAGGATCTCCAAGTGTTGGAATATGCTTGAGAGCACTTGGATGATTTTCCTTGCGCTGGATTTCATTGCATGAAGAAGGATGAGTGCTCAATAGAGGGAAATGAGGGAGCTTGAGAGTTGCTTATTGATCTCTTGAGATTTTCTATAGAGTCAAGAGTTATCAAGTGTTGTCAAGAAGTCTCAAGTGATGGCATCACACTCATATATATAGGAACCCTATATCTAGCCCCAAAACCCAAAGAAATAGCCAAATGAACAAATCTGCAACAGCTAGAAACTGGGTGAAATGACAGGAACAGTCGACTGATGATCATAAGACAGTCGACTGATCAACGGCTAGAAAATATCCAACGGCTAGAAAATATCCAACGGCTATAATCTGAGCCAGGACAGTCGACTGAAGAAGACAATATAGTCGACTGACAAACAGGACAGGCGCATGTTAATCCTTTAGCAGACGACTGCTTCAGGGGATGGATCGAAACAGAGAGCTGCACTCTTTCTCCAATTCTTCGCACAGGCCACTGATGTTAATACTACAGTCGTCTGTCAAATGGTCAGGCGACTGTACATTCTACATCAGTCGACTACTGTAAAATATAGAGAGAAGACAGAGAGATGCAGTGATTGTACTTACGCTATACAGGCGATTTATGACCAATCTCCAGGCGACTGTGAAACTACAGGCGACTGTAAACTGATTAACAGGCGACTGTGCGTAAAGCTCAAGTTTGAGTCAATTGAAATGTTGACTTGAGTTGTGCATGTCAGGCGATTATAGACGGATCTACAGGCGACTGGAAATCACCCAGTCTACTGCGTTTCCTTAAGCAGGCGACTGACAGAAAGCCAGAGACTCCATATGAGTCTTTGGACAGAGTGAACCTATTGGGTTGGATTCTATGATAATCCTAAGGTTAACTAAGATGGTTAAATGCATATGCATGAATGAGTAAACCATCTAACAGGGCATTACATTAACCCTAGACTCAAAAGAGAGAGAAAGCAATAAAGTAAATTACATGGATTACAATGCTTCTCAAAGAGTCTAAGTCTTCAATCTTGATGCCTTGATTGCTCTCCACTATCTCCAAGCTTTGGCACTCCTTGAGTCCAAACTTTGGCCCTTCTTCACATGATGTCCATCCTTACACCAAGTGATTAGTCTCCAAGAAAGATATCCTTGAAATAAACTGAGAGACTAAAACATGAGATTCATTAGCAACAACATAATGTTGTGATCATCATCAAAATAAGATTGGTATTAAACACCAATACTCAACAATCTCCCCCTTTTTGATGATGACACACATTATGTAAATCATAAATAATTAAAGCACAATACTAATGATCTCCCCCTACTTATATGCACCAACTACATAATGAGCTACTCAAAGGTAAATACTCATAATACCAATAGAAAAAATGGTGACATATAATAGGCATGGATTACATAAACCAATTGCAAAGAATAAAAGCATGCAAACATGAATGGTTTATCTAATCCCATATATCTCTCCCTATAGAGATATCTCTCCCCATATGCATATGTATATATCTCTCCCCCTATAGATATGATCACATAATGCATATATCTCTCCCCCTTGACATCGTCAAAAAGGTGGACATCAAAAATATCCCCCTTTGGCATCTTAACCAAGATGTGACAATATGCAAGAAAAGAAAGATATGTATGATACCAAATTTTAATAATTTAGTGGGTATCAATTCACTATCCCATGCTCCCGCTAAATCATAGAAATGGTCAACTTTTGACTTCTAGGATCTAATACCATAATTAATGGCGCCATGGGCCTAAAGTGTATCAAAGCATTAGATATGGAAAAATCAAGCTTCAATGATACACAAGGATATTGCCAAAAACAAAGAAACATGAAACATGTTGGCAATAAACAAGAGGTTTGGTTTGAGACCCAAAATAACCAAATGCAATTAAAGATCTCAAATAACCTCCGAAATGAGAGTTAAATATGTCTTAAAATAATTTAAACATATTATATATTAACTCCCCCATCGACATACACATGGATCAAAAATGCATGTATGTCAACAAACCCCAAGGTCCCCATTTTCATGAAAAGAAATAAATTTGAAAATATTTTTCAAGATCATGAAACACACACAATCAATGGGTATGCTTAAAATAAACATAGAAGCACAATACCCATACAATATGCATATGTGTGAGTAACCTAAACATTAGGTAACCAAACCCAAGAGGAGTTTGATTTCCTAACGTAATCACACAAGGTGATCACATCCCTAACTAGAGAGTTGATGTAACTATCTCTCTCTTGCACACTAACATTAGTGGGAATCCATAATCTCAAGGATTTCCTAGCCAAGGGTTTTGCCTATGCAAGAGGGAAGGATGTGGCATGCTTAGGTGTAGAAACAAATTTCTTAGCATGCAAAGAATGAGGATTTTGCTTCTTAGCAAAAAAAATGAAGATTTTTCATTCTTTCTCATTACCTTGTGATCTACTTGCTTCTTGTTGGTGTTCTTGTTGTACAAGAAAGCATGGTTATTCTTCTTAGGTGCTTTAGCAATATTTCTTGAATTTGCACCAAAAGAAGAATTAGAGGTGGGTTTGGGAACTACAGTTTGAATATAACCCAAACCTCATCTATGATTTGCCGGATGTTGTTTTTCCAACAAATTGTGGAGTGAATCCCTAGAATACATAAAGCTGAAGGGTTTTGCGGGACCCTCATGGCACAAAAACTCTAGTCTTGTCCTAAGTCGGACGGAACATAGATAGAAAAACAATTTGCAGCGGAAGAAAAACTTGTTAATCTAATTAACATGCAGTTAAAACAATTTTAACTTAGCCCTAAGGTCCAAGACCCTTATCAAAGATCTATGCCAACTTGGGATGGATCTGACCATCCCAAGAAGGATCTAACCTACTGCGATTAAATTATACAAATGCTAAATTAAACACATACCCGGAATCTCAGCCCTGGAGCAGGCGAGATGTTCCGCATCGTCTTCCGAGCCGCTCCCCGTCCCACGCCGAGCCGCTCCTCGAACCGCTCCCCGAACCGCTCCTCGAACCGCTCCGCATCCCGAGGCGATCAATCCCCTTGTCGCCCAGCCAACCACGCGTCGAAGAAAGTTTCACGCAAGTGAAACCTTCGCCTAAATTTCGGATCTGAATCCGAACTCCTTTGCGGCTTTGCTAGAGCCCTCAAGAGTAAGGCAGAAATTTAGGGAGATAGAAGAAATATTAATTTAAGCTTAGATCTGAGCGTGCTCCAACATTTACGAGAGCCGCTCAGATCTAGAGCTTGGGACGAGTTTTGAGGAAGAGAGCAGACCCCTATTTATATAGGCGGCTGACTGCTCCCCTTCTCTCAAAATCCGATGTGGGACTATAAATTGGGTTAATTAAAATCAAGTTAGTTTGCACTTCACAAAGTGCAAACTTCCGTGAATTTTAACTCACTCACCGTTGAGCTTCATGATTGATACAACCTATCAATTCGAAGGGTGTTCAACGGTGAACGCATAGGAAAAAACCGTTCGTCAATCGGAGTTCGTTTGACCCTCCAATTGAATGTCCAAAGATCAGCCCACGGCTAGTTTTTCGCAAAAACTGAGCCGTCAAAATTCTGCACCTATCAAGGGTTCAAAACCCTAAAACTGGGGCCCACAGGTGGGCCCCACGCGTCCAGCGTGCGCAGATCAGCCCAGGACGCGCCTGGGCAGAGCCCAGGCCGCGCCTGGCTTCGCCCCGCCGCATGGGCGAGCCCAAGCCCGCACCTGGGCTTAGCCTAGGCGCGCATGGGCTTAGCCCAGGCCTGCGCCTGTGCTTTTGCCCAGGCCCTGGGCAAGTCCAGGCCAGTGCCTGGGCTTGCCCAGGCCTTATCTTTTCTGTTCTTGACCAGCAGACCAGAACAGACCTGGTCTGGTCTGGGTCTGCCTGGTCTGACCCGTTGAGCTGTTTTGGGCGTAACTTGGGCATCTGGTGTCCGATTTGGACGCCGTTCGAACCTGGGTCTAGACCGGGACATTCTCGTCTTACCCGAGAACTTTTACTTGCATTTATATTATTAAATATTGTTGTAAACAATTTAAAACACATTTAATCACTTTTGCATCAAATGCAAAATAGTCCCTATCTAAGCTTAAATTATCATATTGCATCAAATGCAATTATTCCATCCCTTGCATCAAAATGCAAAATATTCTCCCTAACTGATTTCTACCTATTACTAGACGAAGGTCACACTCTGTGTGAGACCCTACAGCCTGACCCTTACAACAGGTTGGGCTCGAAGCCCTATACGGCAGTGACCACGAGCAGTGGTTGCCGTCCCTGCTTCAGGAATCATCATTATGTGGTTGACTCATTGACATGAGTCTTGTCAGGACCATTCTGACTGTGTCCGTGATGAATTTCGCAGTTATAATCTTTTCGTCTTAACTGTGTCGTGTAGATCAAGTCTAGGGTACGGTCAAACTGTCAACCCCAATAACTTGACTCCGGTTAGTTTCTATCGATCTTTAGTCAACTAATGTTGGACTTCTTCCAACATACTCTGCGCAGAGTTTTTACTAAAGATCGAACTAACTCTACGACACTAACTATCATTGACCGGGAGAGATGAATCCTCTCTTGGCCACTACTCTCCTCGTACGCTTCGAGTGACACCCGATTAAAGACCTTTCAACAGGCCTAGCCTCGAAGTTAGGTCAGTGATTTAAGTGGCACCGTTCACGCACAGGTTCGTCAAATGACCTCAAGTCAAAAGACCAACTAGCCTATCATCACTAAGAGTTATCATTGACAGATTGGTCAATGTAACCATATGATAACTCTTGCGGATCGTTCAGTGAACTCATTCTCTAATGAGCACCTGTGTCTCGTCTCCGACTTCGCCAAGTCGAACGATCATGAGATCATCGCCACCGCTTAACGGTGAAGACTAAGACACAATGGTCTATCCGATGTTTCGATATCCTTGTCTCGAAACATCTACGACCACCAACCCTTTTAGACTTATGCTACAGACGGTTAAACATTTATCCATGATCGAGATACTCATCTCGATACCTGTTTGACCTTGCATAAAGTCTCAGGACTTTACCTAAGTTAATGTCTAATGTTAACTACATTATAATATAACTTAGATAAATCATTACCAAACAGCTTACTGTTATTTCGAACAAGACGTTTGTGCTATTCACACAGAGATAAATAGCCTGGAGGGCATTATTCTCCTACATCTCCCACTTGCACTCAGGACCATTTATCTCGGTATTTATACCGTTTTACACATAAGTTTTCCCGACTTCATGTGGTAGAGCCTTCGTGAGTGGATCTGCTAAAACTATCTACACTATAGACTTAAGGGGTTTCTATGTTCATACTAGACCAACCATTTGAATCTCATTCAAATAATTCACTTGGTCTTACGGCATCTATAATATTTTTATTTACTTGGATCTTATCCAATTCATCGTACCTTACGATAATAATTTTAAATTTGTTATTGGTCATTTCAAATGGCTCATATCTATTTCTGATAAAGTATCAAACCTTTTGATTACTTTGTCAAAATATATGTTCCATTCCTTGGATGCCTAGTATGTAATTTATACACTCCCACTGACCTTGAAAACTATCTGGCTAATTCATATAAGTTGATCCGTCTAAATCACATTTAGAAAAACGAACTTATAAGTGAATGCTCCAATTTTCATGGTCAACTCAAGCGTTTACATCGAGTTTGGTCCGAGTAGATTCGTACACATCTGCTGGCGAGACGGTTTCAACATAATCCATTTTATAGGAATTAGGATGAAAACCGTTCTCGACCAATATGATTGCACTTCACTAATTTCCTTTCTGCACCAATATTTCAACTTAAAGATTTACTTGTAGAAAGTGAGGAAACATTTTCCTTGGGCACGTAAACTAAATTCCAAAATTTATTTACGCACACGGACCTATTCTGATTGCATCAAGTTTTAAATCGGAGTTACTACTCCGAATTTCATCCCGGAAGTTGACTAAGTCATCATCAGTTATGATGTTTGACTCGACTCTTCGTCTCACGAAATTCGAGTAATTATACAACTTCCTAATGATTGATTTAATGAATATATTATTGATAATGTCCTCATAGAACATTATCAAAACCTAGGCATTACTATCTGGGACTTAACCCAGAGAGAGGACTTAACTCAGAGTCACTTACAATGGATCACACCAAGTCTAACTAAGTGTGATTCATACCTTTTAACACACCGATGTGTTAACAGACTTGACTTGAGAGAAAATCATATTTTCTTTTAATTACGCAAGATTTTATGTAGCTAAGTATTTGACCATTTGATCTAATCGAATCAGTTTAAATACTTGTCATTTTGTTCTTTATTTTATCAGACTTGTGTTTCATCAAGAACACGTGTCTTAATAAAATCTACGAATAACTTATTTTGGTTAATCTAGACTCGGGTACATCAGTATGTACGAGACTGAGTTCGACAACTCATTCTCCCACTGTCTTACAGATGGGTTTCGGCCATTATATCTAAGAGGATAAGACTCACAAGTGTCCGCAGACTTCATAATACGAGAGGTCAGACCCCTCTTTATGTGACTTGTGAAGCTTAGTCTCTCGATACGGCCTAGTCTATTTTGCCATATAAGTTTGCTAATATCTTGTGTATTTATATATTAACATTTAATATATATATTATCGTTATACATATTACTCATTGCTTCAGAAGCAATGTGACGACATTCATCAAAATGAAATCGTGACATCAGAATATGTCACATTTTCATTTCCTCCTCCTTATGCCTTTACTAATGATAAATTAAACTAACTTTCTCAATTGACTTTCCGGAGTGCCTTCTTCCTTTTCTAAATCACATTTAGATATTAAATAGCCCAACAAAAATAAATAGCTATGCAAGCATCTCATGTATCCAAACGCCTGAGAGTTGCAATCTTGAGTGTAGCTCAAGAAGTTGCTTGTCTCAAGATCCGGTTGGGATACATAGCCTTGCATCGCTCATGCACTCGTATTCGATTCAAACGGTTTGATCGAATTCTCGAACTTTGCGGATCAAAATTGTTTATCCATACAACCTTGAGGGTAGCTCGACAAGTTGTAAGGAGAAACATACTTCGAATATCTTATATGTTCAAGCTGTCCCATATAGAGACGAGTGTCATGTAACGTGCATTTATTTTGTTGAACCCAAAACTTAATGAAATCATATTTCTTAAGTCTGTTCTTTAGAAGGTCATTTAAATGTCAACGAGAATATAGTTTTAATTCTATCAATTAGAATTTAACTTGATATTCAATTAATCAACCTAATTGACCAGTTAACTTATTCCATTAAAATATTACATTTGATTCCTTCGGTAAACATAGTCTTGCCCTAGTTTAGCATATGTCCAAAATTAAATATAGGTAGAATGGCTTTTATCTATCTATATCCTCCCACTATTTTTACGATCGTTTCAAAGTTTAATAGCGAACGATTTAATCGAATTATAATTAATTGGTAAGAGGTCCAATCACCTTGAGCCTAACAACCTTGAGTGTAGCTCAACAAGTTGCTTGACTCTGTAAATCGGAAGATGACTCTTCATCGATCATATCGGATATGACCCTCTTATTCGGTTTTTGCCCCTAGTCATTTGTGATCATGAGTGTGCTCATCCAAATCACAATGTCTAGTCTAGTCGGACCCTTGTTTTCGTGTCTAGCCTGACTTGCCCCTTCGCTCGGTGTATTCACGACACGTCGGTTTGGGTCAGGTCTTAGACTTACATCAAGTCAGACTACATCGTTGACTTAACTTACGCCGGCGCTCGGGGTACGAGACAACGGTTTGGGTCAGTCAAGATTTCATCTTATGTATTTAAGGAGTTGGTTTCTACAGGGTTGCCATGTCACAGCTTGAGTGTATCTCAACAACTGTAACACGGGCCCTATAGTTGCTAACCCCTAAAACAAGGAGGGCTACGGCTAATCTTGAAAAAGATCATTAACGTATTTGACTTAGATATAGTCCAGGGTATCATACAATCATGATTCGCGACATTGCGGTCCAGCGGAACACAGCCAGGGAATTGACTAAGCCAGTATCACTATCCCTTAAAGGGTGATCCAGAACTCTTAGCCAAGCACATTGACTGGATCATGGTCCATTGAATGAAGCTTGTCATTTTTGTATGTATGCCATAGACTAAACAGCTTTTATTAACAACTAATTAATCCTATCAACTAGTTGAATCCTTAAATTCAAAATTTTAGGATTTGTTTAATAACTTTTATTAAGTCCTTATCAACTATAAGGTTCACGTGCTATCCTAATCGTTATTAGGATTTTAATAAATTTATTAACCAACGCTAAAAGAGAAGTCCTTTAATGAAAATCAACAATAACAATTAAAATTACAAATTCATTAAAAGGACTACCCTAATCAGGAATTAGGTCTAATATTGTTGTTAATGTTTTATTAAAACATAGCATGTCATTAAAATTCAATTAATAAATTTTAATGATTTCTTAATGGCTAACCTAAAGGGTTGTCTTGTGTTATCAAATAAGGGACAAGAGGAACTAGCCATTAAAATAAAGCTACACTAATTTTATCGCATAAAATAAAGTGTACAATTATTTAACAATTAAATAGACTAAAGTTTATCGCATAAACAATTTTAGACTTTTAAAATCAGTTTTAAAAATATCTTATAAATTTAAAACATAACTTTAAAAATTTTCCATGTTCAAAAATTTAAAACATCTAAAACATTTTAAACTTATCGCATAAATTTAAAGCCTTAAAATCAATTTTAAATTTATCACATAAATTTAAAACACCATTTTAAAATTTCCATGCTTAAAAATTTATCATATAAAAATTTTTAGGCATCCAAAATAACTTTAAACTTTTAAAGATTTAAAATTAGTTTTAAAATTATCACATAAATTTTAAAACGTCATTTAAAATTTCCATGTTCAAAAATTTATCACATAGAATTTTGAACATCAAAAACATTTTTAAAATTATCTTATAACTTTTTAAAAAAATTTAAAAGTATTTTAAAAGGCATTAACAGGTTTAATGAAATCGCAGTGCTAGATCGACAACGCAAACCTAGGCTCTGATACCACTGAAGGGTTTTGCGGGACCCTCAGGGCACAAAAACTCTAGTCCCGTCCTAAGTCGGACGGAACATAGACAGAAAAACAATTTGCAGCGGAAGAAAAACTTGTTAATCTAATTAACATGCAGTTAAAACAATTTTAACTTAGCCCTAAGGTCCAAGACCCTTAGCCAAGATCTATGCCAACTTGGGATGGATCTGACCATCCCAAGAAGGATCTAACCTACTGCGATTAAATTAAACAAATGCTTAATTAAACACATACCCGGAATCTCAGCCCTGGAGCAGGCGAGATGTTCCGCACCGTCTTCCGAGCCGCTCCCCGTCCCATGCCGAGCCGCTCCTCGAACCGCTCCCCGAACCGCTCCTCGAACCGCTCCGCATCCCGAGGCGATCAATCCCCTTGTCGCCGAGTCAACCACGCACCGAAGAAAGTTTCACGCAAGTGAAACCTTCGCCTAAATTTCGGATCTGAATCCGAACTCCTTTGCGGCTTTGCTAGAGCCCTCAAGAGTAAGGTAGAAATTTAGGGAGATAGAAGATATATTAATTTAAGCTTAGATCCGAGCGTGCTCCAACATTTACGAGAGCCGCTCAGATCTAGAGCTTGGGACGAGTTTTGAGGAAGAGAGCAGACCGCTATTTATATAGGCGGCTGACTGCTCCCCTTCTCTCAAAATCCGATGTGGGACTATTAATTGGGTTAATTAAAATCAAGTTAGTTTGCACTTCACAAAATGCAAACTTCCGTAAATTTTAACTCACTCACCGTTGAGCTTCATGATTGATACAACCTATCAATTCGAAGGGTGTTCAACGGTGAACGCATAGGAAAAAACCGTTCGTCAATCGGAGTTCGTTTGACCCTCCAATTGAATGTCCAAAGATCAGCCCACGACTAGTTTTTCGCAAAAATTGAGCCGTCAAAATTCTGCACCTATCAAGGGTTCAAAACCCTAAACCTGGGGCCCACAGGTGGGCCCCACGCGTCCAGCGCGCGCAGATCAGCCCAGGCCGCGCCTGGGCTCACCCAGGCGGCCTGGGCTCACCCAGGCGGCCTGGGCGAGCCCAGGCCCGTGCCTGGGCTCTGCCCAGGCCCGCGCCTGGGCTAGCCCAGGCCCTGGGCAAGTCCACGCCAGTGCCTGGGCTTGCCCAGACCTTGTCTTCTCTGGTCTTGACCAGCAGACCAGAACAGACCTGGTCTGGTCTGGGTCTGCCTTGTCTGACCCGTTGGGCTGTTTTGGGCGTAACTTGGGCTTCTGGTGTCCGATTTGGACGCCGTTCGAACCTGGGTCTAGATCGGGACATTCCCGTCTTACCCGAGAACTTTTCCTTGCATTTATATTATTAAATATTGTTTTAAACAATTTAAAACACATTTAATCACTTTTGCATCAAATGCAAAATAGTCCCTATCTAAGCTTAAATTATCATATTGCATCAAATGCAATTATTCCATCCCTTGCATCAAAATGCAAAATATTCTCCCTAACTGATTTCTACCTATTACTAGACGAAGGTCACACTCTGTGTGAGACCCTACAGCCTGACCCTTACAACAGGTTGGGCTCGAAGCCCTATACGGCAGTGACCACGAGCAGTGGTTGCCGTCCCTGCTTCAGGAATCATCATTATATGGTTGACTCATTGACATGAGTCTTGTCGGGACCACTCTGACTGTGTCCGTGATGAATTTTGCAGTTATAGTCTTTTCGTCTTAACTGTGTCGTGTAGATCAAGTCTAGGGTACGGTCAAACTGTCAACCCCAATAACTTGACTCCGGTTAGTTTCTATCGATCTTTAGTCAACTAATGTTGGACTTCTTCCAACATACTCTGCGCAGAGTTTTTACTAAAGATCGAACTAACTCTACGACACTAACTCCCATTGACCGGGAGAGACGAATCCTCTCTTGGCCACTACTCTCCTCGTACGCTTCGAGTGACACCCGATCAAAAACCTTTCAACAGGCCTAGCCTCGAAGTTAGGTCAGTGATTTAAGTGGCACCGCTCACGCACAGGTTCGTCAAATGACCTCAAGTCAAAAGACCAACTAGCCTATCATCACTAAGAGTTATCATTGACAGATTGGTCAATGTAACCATATGATAACTCTTGTGGATCGTTCAGTGAACTCATTCTCTAATGAGCACCTGTGTCTCGTCTCCGACTTCGCCAAGTCGAACGATCATGAGATCATCGCCACCGCTTAACGGTGAAGACTAAGACACAATGGTCTATCCGATGTTTCGATATCCTTGTCTCGAAACATCTACGACCACGAACCGTTTTAGACTTATGCTACAGACGGTCAAACATTTCTCCATGATCGAGATACTCATCTCGATACCTGTTTGACCTTGCATAAAGTCTCAGGACTTTACCTAAGTTAATGTCTAATGTTAACTACATTATAATATAACTTAGATAAATCATTACCAAACAGCTTACTGTTATTTCGAACAAGACGTTTGTGCTATTCACACAGAGATAAATAGCCTGGAGGGCATTATTCTCCTACAAAAGCTTATGAGCTTCCGAAATTCAGCTTCACATTTCAACGTAAGTTGTTGAATGTGCATCTAAGCTAAGGTTTTGAGCAACGATACTTTCATTAGAAAGGCTCAATTTCTTAACTTGAGAGAGAAGTGTGTCTCTCTCACAAGTGTCATACACATGCCTTTCATCATGAATATTTACACTAGATGATTCTAACTCATGCACCCAACTCATAGCATTATCAAGTTTAGCTTTCATTTTATCATATGAATCGATGCACTTACTTGCCAAATTGGAGGCCATATTTAGGCGGTATTCAAGCTCCTCATAGGATTGCTTTTCCTCCTCGGCTTCTTCATCACTTTCCTCCTCGCTTGAGCTTGACAAAGACTCTTCCCCATTAGCCATGAAGCAACTTTCTTCTTTGGAGTTGAGCCATGTCTTTATCTCTTCATCGCTAGAATTAGATGAAGTTGATTAAGAATCATCAAAGGTAACGAAACACCTTTGATCGTGATCCTTGTCATCTTCTTCTTCATCATTAGATGTGTCCCCATCGGAATCATCAAATATGCCGATAAGCCCCTTCTTTTGGTTCTTGACCTCGGACTTGGCTTTCCAATGTTTCTTCCATTTACCCTTATAGGTATCTATGTTGGGTTTGGAAGGGCATTCGGTAGCCACATGACCTATTCCACTGCAGTTGAAACAAACCAACTTGTTAGACTGTGAGGCAAACTTTGATGAAGACATACCTTGATTATCCTTGAGGAATGCCTTGAAATTCTTGAATTGCTTGGCAAGCTCGATGTAGTCATCGTCGCTAAGATCTTCTCCATATTCACTTGGAGCTTCTTGTAGGAACTACTTTTTCCATTTGAAAGACTCCTTCTCATCAAGAAGAGCAACACCCTTTTTCTTCTCGGGCATGGTTGACTGAATCTCTTCCTTGTGTTGAAGTAACACTTCATGAGAGATCTCCAATGTGTGCCAAATACTATTGGCCTATTTGCACATGGAGATGCGTTCGAACTCATCCGGAGTGAGGGCACAATGGAGAACACACATAGCCCTAGCATTAACTTTGATCAAGTCCTTCACCGCTTTAGTTCTCAAGGCCGCGGGTGAAGTAGGCTCCTCGAAAGGTGACTCTGTTATGTCCCAAAGGTCATGACTCTTCAAGTAGACCATCATCATGATCTTCCAACTCGGGTAGTGGGTTCCGTTGAAGAGCGGGGGTCGGACAGTAGAAATACCTTCTTCATGAGGCACGGATGTAGCATTGAATGCCATGGTTGCAGTATGCTTTAACCTCGCTCTGATACTAATTGTAGGGATCGTCTAACCCTTACAATATTAACAACACACACTAGAGGGGGGGTGAATAGTGTAATGGCAATAAAATTTTCCAATTAAAATTTAACTTGCAAATGCGGAATTATAAATGCAAGAGGAATTAAAAGGCACAATCAATCCAAACGCAAACACAAAGTTTTACCCTGGTTCCCCAAACTTGGGTACATCCAGCCACACCAATAGTCACTATATTCCAACACAGAGAAGTGAAAAAAAATCTAACAAGGAGATACCAAACAAAGAGGATTTATGCCCTACACAAGGACCCAACCAATCCTACACGAGGATCAAGACTCCCACACAGAGAATCACCAACTCCCACTCAGAGAATTAGGGTTAGTCCTACACTAGGACACTAGAACTCCCACAAAGAGAGTTAATTCCCACAAAGAGAATTCCCTAGTCCCACAAAGAGACAATCTCCCACAAAGAGAGAAACTCCCACAAAGAGAGTATCCTAATCCCACAAAGAGAAATAGGAAGACAAATTACACTAAGTAAAGTAAATACTCTTACCTATACCTTGAGATGCTTACTCATGAATGAATGCAAGGCATGGAAGAGGATCTCCAACTGTTGGAATATGCTTGAGAGCACTTGGATGATTTTCCTTGAGTTGGACTTCAATGCATGAAGAAGGATGAGTGCTCAATAGAGGGAAATGAGGGAGCTTGAGAGTTGCTTATTGATCTCTTGAGATTTTCTATAGAGTCAAGATTTATCAAGTGTTGTCAAGAAGTCTCAAGTGATGGCCGCATACTCATATATGTAGGAACCCTATATCAAGCCCAAAAAACCAAAGAAACAGCCAAATGAACAAATCTGCAACGGCTAGAAACTGGGTGAAAACGACAGGAACAGTCGACTGATGATCATAAGACAGTCGACTGATCAACGGCTAGAAAATATCCAAAGCCTAGAAAATATCCAACGGCTATAATCTGAGCCATGACAGTCGACTGAAGAAGACAATATAGTCGACTGACAAACAGGACATGTGCATGTTGATCCTTTAGCAGACGACTGCTTCAGGGGATGGATCGAAACAGAGAGCTGCACTCTTTCTCCAATTCTTTGCACAGGCGACTGATGTTAATACTACAGTCGTCTGTCAAATAGTCTGGCGACTGTACATTCTACATCAGTCGACTACTGGTAAATATGGAGAGAAGACAGAGAGATGCAGTGATTGCACTTACGCTATACAGGCGACTTATGGCCAATCTCTAGGCGACTGTGAAACTACAGGCGACTGTAAACTGATTGACATCCGACTGTGCGTAAAGATCAAGTTTGAGTCAATTGAAATATTGATTTGAGCTGTGCATGTCAGGTGACTATAGAAGGATCTACAGGCGACTGGAAATCACCCAGTTGACTGTGTTTCCTTAAGCAGGCGACTGACGGAAAGCCAGAGACTCCATATAAGTCTTTGGACAGAGTGAACCTATTGGGTTGGATTCTATATAATCCTAAGGTTCACTAAGATGGTTAAATGCATATGCATGAATGAGTAAACCATCTAACAAGGCATTACATTAACCTTAGACTCAAAAGAGAGAGAAAGCAATAAAGTAAATTACATCGATTACAATGCTTCTCAAAGAGTCTAAGTCTTCAATCTTGATGCCTTGATTGCTCTCCACTATCTCCAAGCTTTGGCACTCCTTGAGTCCAAACTTTGGCCCTTCTTCATATGATGTCCATCCTTACACCAAGTGATTAGTCTCCAAGAAAGATATCCTTGAAATAAACTGAGAGACTAAAACATGAGATTCATTAGCAATAACATAATGTTGTGATCATCATCAAAATAAGATTGATATTAAACACCAATACTCAACAATCCCACAGGGACAGTGATAGTGTCCGTGGTAATCTCAGTCTATTTCTAAATCTAGAAGTAATGTAGGGGTCGAAGTGAGAATGAATTGGGTTGATTGTTGTTGCTGTGTAATATAATAAAAGGAACTAGGGCTTTAGAGATCGTCGCTAGGATCGTTGGGGTTGATGTTGAATAGGTTCCTCACATCGCATTAGGGCTAGGGAATTAATCCCCTAATTCGTACCACTCTCGTGGGTTAGAATTGCGGGGTATTTTGGTGGCTCTCGTCGATGTAATGACGGTAGCCATCGACGTAGCGATATAGTTTGTCGATGGATCCCCTCAAGGCGTGAGGCGGGCATGGTCACGTGCCTTGATTGGATCCACCGATTTCCCTATTCGAATCCCTAGATACCCCTTAAGAACATCAATTCCACGGACCGTGGGCATGATCTCAGTACGGGTTATATATGGATTCGGTAGGATCTACCGAAATACAACCCTAGATCCCCAATTCGATGTATGGATCCAGATCTACATTTTCCCCTAAAATCCTAGGGTTCACCCTTCGGCCCTAGAGAGGATCTACTCACTCATGGTGATTGGAACGCACAAGAATATAGATTTCGCATAGGAAAACATTTTTGCAATAAAAGAAATTATGGCTAAAGATTACTTACAGTGAGAAAGAACGAAGAACAAATCCAGAGAAGAACATTAAACGCTAATCTTCAATTAACAATCCAGAGTTTGCTACGGAAATTAATCCAAAAATGATTCCTACAAAAATCGCTCCAAAACTCTCTCCTAAAAACGCTCAAACAAAACTCAGAAAATGCCCTCACAAGCCGAGCCCGCTGTCGCGAGCTTAAGCTGCCTAGAATCACGCACATCGCGCGTTCAAAAATCTTCCAAAAAATGCCCCAGGAAGTGCCGACCGAGTATGTGACTCGGCCCGAGTCGGAGCTGCTCGGCCAGTGGTTCGGCTCGGGTCGCATGCTGCTTGGGCTCGGAATGGATGACTCGATCGGCTGCTTGGGGTATGCTCGGGGACTACTCGGGGCGCCCTATCTGGCCGAGCAGATGAGCTGCTCGGCCCGAGTCAGCCGTATCTTCCCCAACATGTCATGGCTCGGCCCGAGCTACAGCTGCTCGGGCCGAGCATTTTCTGGGAAAACGCTGCTGTAGCTGCTGCCTCTCTCTCTCTCTCTCTCTCTCTCTGCTCTCTTTCTCCGTCTTCTCCTCCTTCTCTCCTCCAACCGCTCTGAGAACGTGGAGAAATCCTCCAGAGCCCCTCCAACGGGCTCATGAGCAAGTCGGATGTGTCCATACCCAGGCGGGGGTCCAAATCGTTCCAAAATCCCTGAAAACTCAAAATATACTACGAAACTCGAAATATCGTCAGTAATACCAAAATCGCAGTAAAATGTGGGATTTGGACACAGAGATGATATGCAATGCGATGGAAATATGATATGAAAATGATGCAACATATGGAAACATCAAAATCCCCCAAGCTTACCTCTTACTCGTCCTCGAGGAAGACGAATAATCGATACGCCGGGAGGAAAACAAAATGAGAATAAGAAAATGAAAAACAAAAAGAAGTGAAAAACAAAAAGGCAGAAGTAAAAGAGAAGTGCTAAGGATGATCGGTCAGATCTCAGGCCTAAAAAGTCTATTACGATGCTCTGAGTGCTAAACGTGCATGCTATTGGTAATTTCAAGCTTTATATATCGTATGTCATGTAATGCAGGCAAAGAATAGGGATCTACTGAAATAACACCGTCAAATCCTATCAATCTCATGCAATCCCTAGAGTCCAGTATAAAATAGTTGGCAACGCCCTTTCAATCAAAGATACACAATGAGCACAAAAGATTCACGCAACATGCAATAGAGAATAGAAAGATCACGCCATTCAGATATTCAATTTGATACGTGAAAAATCCACAAAACTAAAGTAATTCGTAAAGTTTGGGTTTTATTAAATCTCCCCGACGTGCACCGTCTCCACTCTAATGTCAAGCTCACTCGTATGATCAGTTGGTTTACTCCCCCAAGCTTAGCTTGAGGCATCCATCGATGAAAATGATATGGAATTTTAATTTTTCTTCCCAAAATGAGTTATAGCTTCTTAGTGAAATAACACAAAACGGTATTTATTCGTGTTTCTTTTTTTTCTTTTTTTTTCCTTTTTTTTCAATTAAGAAGCTATACCTCTTATTTTTATACATGGGAAGTGAGATGCAATAAAGTAGCTATAGGGGTGTAACCAACTGATATGTAGAGAAAAAATAGATATGTGGAGAAGGAAGATAATGGGACACTGACGTCCCCCGCATTTTGTGTGTGTTTGCAAGTGTGCAATAAATGATTGGGGGCGTGAGATTTAAATATTTATAACCGCAAGCGCACGGTGTTGTAGTGTGGCTTTGGGGTCGAACTCAGGGAGGCATGGTTGTGCTTGTGTCAGAAAGGACCGGATTCACCCCATGGGTGAGCTAGCCCGAATCGGATGATGGTTTGTCACATAAACTAGAATACGAGGGATAAACAATATAAAGGGAAACCCGGGACTTCGGCTTCCACCATATCGTGTGATTCTCGCCAATACGGCCTACAGGTAGGATAACGATCGGAATTAGGGTCTAATTGTGAGACGTTGCCTCTAAGAGTGATACCGGCGTCCCATGGGCCCGATATTCCAATCGGTGCCCAGGATGATACACCGGACTACCCGGGTTCGGTCTGTGGGCATTCCCATGTCCATTAACACTGACCGACTCCGGGAGCACTAAGCTTGCAACGATAACTCCCAACATCTCGTCCTGCCGCTCCCGCGCGCTAGGATTCGACGTCTACGCTAAGGGCGTGAGCTATGGCTAGGGAGTCAACTGCCAAGTTTATTCCCCCTTGGCCCAACGGTCAAAGGCGGTCTTTTTCCCGCAGATGACAATGAAACACCCCGCGTAACCGATAGATTCCTAATCCCTATCGATTTCCTAGTCCTATGTGATGGATCCTGCCAAAACAGAGTTAGGATCGATAAATGAAGTTTAGACTTACGCTTGCGTATGCGGCACGGTAGTCTACGAACTTCGCCTTCGGATTCGCCACGACGGATCGAGTCTTCTCACGAAAGGAGTAAGGATACTAAATCCACAATCTAAATCTCTACTTTTAGATTAAGAACTTGGATAAAAGGAGAGGAAGTATTTCGGCAGAGCTTCGCTAGAATGAAAATGCATGCAAGAATGACATGCAAAAGTGTAAGGAAATGGCTAACCCTTGGGTCTTATTTATAGCCCCCAAGGTAGTTATTTTAGGAGCAATTGTTCCTTTGGAACAATTTAACTAAGGTGTACCATCGTACATGGCATATTATAAGCTTAAGTTGTACCATATGCATGGTACAACATAAGCTTAAGATATTACCCCTTTATTAGCCATACGTCGCATGCATTTATGCACATATAATGCGACTTTCCCATCAATCTAGAGATCCTCTCCGCAAGGGAACATATTCCCTTTGCGCACGACTTCGTGTACGCAACGTTCGAGGTCTGTATTCCCTCGTACATCCCCTACAAGGGTGTACTAACGTCTTCCATATCCAACATCTCCCACTCACACTTGAGGGGATTGTAAGAGAACGTCTTTCTCTTAGTTCTTTCATCTATCATACCGAGAAATAGACCGTGCGACCGTCATGCGCGTAGAGTCTGTTGTTGTGCACTTGTTAGAGATACACAACGACCTCGAAGGTGCAAAGTTGAGTAGTTCAACGCATGCTTTACCCTAGATTATTTCTTCACATTTCTTATACTTTATATTCAACAATTGAATCCCATCTGGATCACAATTGGCTGGCCAGCTTTGAATCATTAAAGTCCAAATGTGAATATGAAATCAATCTTCCTCTTCTTGCGAACCTTCTGATCTTGACTTGATTCGCTTTTCTAACGTGCCCCGCCGAGCCGAATTATCATAGCCCATTAGCAACACGATAAGATATCGATCATCTCGTCAAATCTAAAGGAACCAATTGGAGTCCTTGAGGGTAAGAGTTAAGGCCCATATGGCCTTTGAGTCTCACATAATAGCAAACACTATTGCTACTAACTCAGTGGTCGAAATGCATACGTGGTATGAACACGTATTACAACATCACTCCTTTCCCAGGGAGAGTATGTCTTAATGATGTTGTACGGATGAAAGATCAGACACCACAGTGCCTATCTTTTGAGTCCCCTTACTACCCATGAAATATTCCCGGACTCTCATCCTGCATAAGACAGATAGGATTTAAAAAATCCTATGAGATCCTTTTTAAATATCCTTGTGATACAGATCTCAGATCTTTTGTAAGCATCCATATGATACAGATCTTTATCGACTATCTTGTTTAAGTCATGACTCTAAATCATTCGTCTAATGATTTTGACTTTAAACTAGTCTCATCTCCATCTTATCCATCTGATAAGATAAGGCGGTTGCTCATGTGAGAGAGCCAACCTTAATCTGTCCGACATACACACAATTCAGCTGAGATTTCAAAAATGTACACAAACATTTCTTAAGAAATTCATATGCAATGTTGGAAAAAGAACTTATTCTTTTATTAATTTTGATCATTTACAGACATGGGAATTTACATTGGTACAACTCAGCTCTTACGCAATCCTTGAGATGATAAGTGTTTGTAAAACACATTTCTGGGGATCGCTTTCGCAAGCTGATCCTCTATCATCTCATGCGTAGATATGTACCTTATGTCTACCTTCTTGGTTTTATCATAGTCTTTTGCAAATCTGCAGTTCCTTTAAGATACTGCATTATGCTCTTAACCGCTTTCCAGTGTTCTTACCCTGGGTTGTATCGGTAACGACTTACCATTCCAACGGCAAAACAGATGTCTGGTCTTGTTGCATCATAGCGTACATAAGACTAACAACTGCACTGGAATATCGAACTTTTTCCATAATTTCCCTTTCCTTTTGGTTCTTTGGACATGATTTCAGATATAAATTATCGCATCTGCTTATAGGAGTATCAATTTGACTTGTAGTCCTACATATTAAACCGTTCTAGAACCTTCTTTATATAAGTCTCTTGTGAAAGTGAAAGAAGTTTTTTCGAACGATTCCTTGAAATCTTAATTCAAAGGATATATGTGACTTCCCCATGTCTTTCATCTCAAAACTGTTGAAAGTCAAGCCTTGATATCCATCACAAAGCCCTTGTCATTTCTGGTTATTAAAATGTCATCTACATATAGAGACATAATAACATGCTTGCTTTTAATCCTCTTGATATATACGCAGTTATCTTCATCAATCATGGAAAATTCATTTGATAAGACAACTTCTTGAAATTGTATATACCATTGCCTCGAGGATTATTTAAGACCATATATGGACTTACGAAGTTTACAAACCTTATGTTCGTTTCCTTCTTTTACAAACCCTGTTGGTTGTTCCATATAGATCTCCTCGTCCAATTCTCCATTGAGAAAGGCAGTCTTTACATCCATCTGATGTAATTCGAGGTTTAAGCAAGCTACCATTGCCAGAATCAGGCGAATCGAGGTAAAACGCACAACAGGTGAGAAGGTCTCTTCGTAGTCTATCCCTTCCTGTTGCGTAAAACCTTTCGCGACAAGGCGAGCTTTATATCTATCTATAGAGCCATCAGCCTTATGCTTAATCTTGAGAACTCATTTGTTCCCAATTGCTCTATGTCCTCTGGGTAAGTTAACTAAGTCCCAGACTTGGTTAACTTTCATGGATTTCAATTCCTCCTTCATCGCTTCCATCCATTTGTCTTTTACAGGGCAAAATACGGCCTGTTTGAAAGTAGCAGGCTCATCATTTTCTTGTAGTAAAATCATAAAGGTTTGCGGAAATTTCAACCTCAAATGTTAGAGGAGCCAACCTTGTATGACTACTACGTTGTATTTGAGATTCTTCAAGTCCTTGTTGACTCGAAGTTAGATCAATTCTAATATCACTCCCACTTGAAATGTCGTTAGAATTGCTCCCACTTGGATCATTATTCCCGTATGGAATAGGATAATCGTCATTCGTATAATCCCTTGGTGAAGGTTGAAACATATCTTCGTTTTCACCAAGAATTCTACCACTCGAATGAGGTAATCCTTCTTGATCATAAATCTCAAATAGAGATAAGTCCTGACTTATCTCGCCCTGTCTTGGAAACTCGTTTTCCAAGAAAGTGACATCCCTCGACTCAAACTCAATTAGCCCACCATTGTCTTCCTGACTAACAAAAACATAACCTTTGGAGTTTTCTGCGTATCGTTTAAAGATACATTTCCTTCCCCTTGGCCCAAGTTTGCCATATTTATGGGAGGAAGTATGTGCGTAGAATGCACAACCCCAAGGTTTCTAAATGTTTAAGTCAGGAGTCCTTTGGTTCCACAACCCATAAGGAGTGGAGCTAACTGATTTCGAGGGTACGCGGTTTAAAATGAAATCGGCCGTCAATAATGCATCACCCCAAAAGGTGATTGGCAAGTTAGCTTGCGCCATCATTGAACGGACCATTTCCATTAAAGTCATATTTCTCCTTTCTGCAACACCGTTTTGTTGAAGAGTATAAGGCATAGTTACCTGATGTACCATGCCTTTTTCATCACAAAGTTCCTTAAAACTTGTTGATTGATATTCACCGCCCCTATCGGTTCGCAAGACCTTAATCTTGCGATCTAATTGATTCTCCACTAAACTCATATAGTTTTTAAAGCAAGCCAAAGCTTCACTTTTGTGGGATACCAAATAGATATGTCCGAATTGGATGAAATCATCAATAAAAGTGATGAGATAGGACTTTACGCGTCTTGTCTTGACATTCATCGGACCTCATATGTCCGAATGGATAAGCTGTAATGGAACCTCGGCCCTTGTGCCGGTTCCAAACGGCTTGCGACAAGATTTCCCCACAAGGCAATGTATGCAGGTCGACATTTCAACCTTTGAAACATTTGATAGAAGGCCACGTTTGGCAAATCTATCCATACACGTTGGTCCAATATGACCAAGCCTTGTGTGCCAACAAATTATATTAGACTCATTAGTCAAAGAATTTGTCACAAGGAAATTTTCATTACATGAGGAATCATACATTGTACTTATTACAATAAATCCTTTGAAATACAACCCAGTACCAATAAAGGAATTATTACAAAATAGGTCCATATTACAATCATGAAGGAACCAACTATAACTAAGACCCATTAAATTGACCACAGTTTTAATATTCCTTTGAATATATGGAATGAAGAGAACATCATGAAGTAGGAGAGTGCGGCCGTTGTCCAAGATTAGCTTGCGAGTCCCAACGCCTTTCACTTCAACACGTGTGTTGTTTCCTACATTGATCCACTTCATTCCTTGGGGTATCCGGTGATACTCCACGAAGGACCGTCTGTCCTTTGCTATGTGGTCGGTGGCGCCTGAATCAATTATCCCAAAATGGATTAGATTCCACAAGAAATATTGAACTAGAAACACATATGTAACTAGTATTACAAGTTACCTCGTCACTTCCACTCGTACACGAACGAGCATAGTGACCGAGCTTGTTGCACATGAAGCACTTGATCCTTTTCAAGTCTTTCTTCTTGTGCCATTTCTTGTGCCCACCCTTATGTTTGGGTTCCTTGGTAGACTCAGGTTGCTTATTACGTTCATTAGAAGACTTCGAACGATCTTTACGTTTCTTTCCCCCGTGTGAGGAACTAGCAACCATGTGCACTTCTGCACTTGGCTTGGCAGCCGCAAGCCGCTCTTCCTCTAATTCGAGGTACTTGGAAACATCGTTGAAGGTCTTGATGCTCTCATTATGAGTGAGATGCATCTTCATCTGATCCCACCCATTTGGTAGGGAACGTATGACTGCTTGGATTTGTTGCTCATCTATTAGCACATGACCTGCATCCTTTAACTCCGAGATAAGGTTCGCCATATGTCGCAGATGTTTCCCCATGGAATGATCTGGACGTTTCTTATATGAATCGAACCTTATAGTTAAGGAGCGAAGTTTGGACACCGATGTGCCACCGAACTTCTCCTCTAGCTTGGACCATATGTCCATGGCTAGGTCATGTTCTCGGAAGATGCGCATTATGTCATCAGCCATACTGCTTAATAATGTAATGCACGCTATCTTGTTCTTTCGAGACCAAGCATCAAAAGCTTCCTTGTCTCGTCGGTGTTGGGCCGTAGTGCCCAACTCTGGTTCAATCATAACGTTCTTTAGAGTTTCGAGCACTTCTTGCTCCTCTAGAACGTATTGTATCTTGATGGACCAAAGTTTGTAATTATCGCCGTTGAGTTTTTCACTTTTGTTTAACTCAACGACGATATTCTTTGAAGCGGAAGACATTTTACTTTTAAAATGCTGCAAAAGACACAAAAACCGAAGGTTTGATCAAAACATTGCATAAAAATTCTTAAAATATATAACTCCCACTTGAAATGATAATAAAATATCCCATTTGGATAGTTCTAAAAATTCAAATCCCACTTGGAATTATATTATATTTGATAAGTTACTTACGAAAAATATTGAAGATGTTGTTCTAGAATCGAAAAGGTCTCTATGATTCCAATCACCATCTAGAACAACCTTCAATATTCCCCCATCACTTATCAAACAATCGTACTCTTATAGTACTTCGCAGCGGAAAATTACTTTTGAAAAACATATCTTTCAAAATGGAATAGGTGAGAGTTTGCGCAAAGAATTTTAGCGCAACAATTGCCAAGCCACGAGACCTGTTCTACACACCCATGGGTTAGATAACCATGGCCGGATCGTGGTAGGACTTGGAATTCTAAATTGCGCTATCCCGATTAAGGACGGGACATAACCTATTTGAAAACATATTTTTCAAAAAAAAAATTTAAAATACATTGGCTAATCTCCGTAGAGTAGAGCACAACGTCATAAGTACATTGGCTAATCTCCGTAGAGTAGAGCACAATGACATGGCTAATCTCGCATGAAGTAGAGCACTATGGCTAATCTTCAAGGAGTAGAGCCCAAGGAAAAACTTCATTAAAATGTTAGCCCCGTATGGGCTATTCGGCACTGTGGTTAGCCCCGTATGGGCTAATCGGCACATTCGAGTTTGACCAAGGCCTTTTGTCACCCCGTATGGGTCAGTCGGCAAGTTTGCGATCGACCAAGACCTTCTGCCGGATTGGTTGACCAAAACAACCAAATTGGTCGACCAATTATTTGGTCTGCAACTTCTCCCGGCCAGGGCCTCTGCCCTGGCCGAGGCTTGGCCAAGGGCCGGCCAGGGCCTCTGCCCTGGCCGAGGCCGGCCAGGGCCGGCCAGGCCCTGGCTGAGGCCAGGGCGCCGGCCCTGGCCTCTGCCAGGGCCGACCAGGCCGGCCCCTGGCCTTGGCCATGGCCGGCCATGGCATGGCCATGGCCGGCCATGGCATGGCCATGGCCGGCCATGGCATGGCCATGGCCGGTCATGGCCAAGGCCATTTTTGCCTTGGCCGGCCATGGCCCTTTGGCCATGGCCGGCCTCCCCTTGTGTGGGGTGGCCGCACACCCCCGCCGGTGGGGGGTTGCCGCGGTGGTTATTGGCCGTAGCCAAACCCCCTCCGCAAGGTGAGGGGGGTGCATGGCATTCATAGCCCATTTGGCCATGGTGCACATGCACTAAAATTCATCTTCCCCGATGGGAATAACCACCACCTTCTTCCTCGATGAAGCACATGTTCGTCGATGAAGCACACGTTCGTCGAGAAAGTGGTTATTTTCTAATGGCTGTGTGCCAAAAATGAAAAATAAAATACTACGTGAACGGTCGGTTCTTCCCGTCACGGAGAGTTCCTACCATATCCGTAATGATAGGAGACCCTAACGTGAAAAGAACAACCGCTTCGTTCTCTCCGTCACGAAGCGTTCCTACCATATCCGTAATGGTAGGATACCCATTCGTGAAGAAGACAACGACTCGTTCATAGTTTCGACGGGGCGGCGATTTGACCGGGGCGAACCCGTATGGCTCTGATACCAATGATGGATCCTGCCAAAACAGAGTTAGGATCGATAAATGAAGTTTAGACTTACGCTTGCGTATGCGGCATGGTAGTCTACGAACTTCGCCTTCGGATTCGCCACGACGGATCGAGTCTTCTCACGAACGGAGTAAGGCTACTAAATCCACAATCTAAATCTCTACTTTTAGATTAAGAACTTGGATAAAAGGAGAGGAAGTATTTCGGCAGAGCTTCGCTAGAATGAAAATGCATGCAAGAATGCCATGCAAAAGTGTAAGGAAATGGCTAACCCTTGGGTCTTATTTATAGCCCCCAAGGTAGTTATTTTAGGAGCAATTGTTCCTTTGGAACAATTTAACTAAGGTGTACCACCGTACATGGCATATTATAAGCTTAAGTTGTACCATATGCATGGTACAACATAAGCTTAAGATATTACCCCTTTATTAGCCATATGTCGCATGCATTTATGCACATATAATGCGACTTTCCCATCAATCTAGAGATCCTCTCTGCAAGGTGTAACGATACGTTTTCGTTGTACCTTGTTCGTGCACGTGCTTTTGGCCGTGCACGTGTTTATTTTAGACTTTGTTTGATTTTGAATACTCTTGTGTGATATGCCGTTGCGAACGTCTCTGAGAGTATTAAATAGTGGCACTATCTTAGAACGACGTTTCTCGAGTCGTTTTCCCACAATTTAAACTTACTCGATGAGACGTGACGATTTCCACTTTTGACGGGAGACGTTTCTATTTTTAGTCTCGTCGTCCGACGTCGAATTTGAGATCCGTCTTCTTAGTTAGCTCACATTCGTCGCCACGATCACCACGATATTTATTTTATAATTTTTGGAGTTTATTTGACCACTTTTATAATTTTTACAAGTTTTATAATATTTTTAATAATTAATTTATAAATTATTTTCGGTCAAATAAAATTTATTTGAGTTTTAAACGTTTTAAAGAATTTTTGAGCCAATTTCCAGCTCATTTGGACCAGGTCAAACCCTTGGATGAGTTGGAGTAATTGAATTTCAAATTTTAAATCTTTTTAAACTTCTAATCCTATTAGATTTAGCCCTAGACCAAGTCAACCCATCTATACTATATAAGCAACCCCTAGCAAGACCTATTTTCCAAAGAAATTAGCCCTAGCCTCTTCCAAACTTGAAATTGGACGTTGCGACGAATCGTCGGAACGTTGCGACGTTCAGCCCCCGCACGACCGAGAAAACCCACCGCATCCGCCCGCTCCGACCGATAGCCGCCCCCGCATCCTCGCCGTCCGCACGCTGCAGCAGCCGCCCACGCCCGTTCCCCCCGCTTGGCCGAGAGAGGCCCTCGGTCTGACCGAGGCCCCGCTCCGCACAAGCGCTCCGCATCGACCCGCCCCGTCGCCCCGCTCCGCTCCGTGTCTGACCGGTCGCCCCGCCCGCTGTGACCGAGCGCCCAAGCGCTGCACGTTGCAACGCTGCCCCGCCTCGCATACCAAGCGCACGACCGACGCCCCCTATCAGTCTGACCGAAGGAAACGCCCGCACCCGCGCTGCTGCACGCCCCAATCGTCGCACAGCGCCGCTTCCCTGTGTCTGACCGAGAAATCTCCCCGCACCGAGGCTGTACGACCGAGAGCCACTCGTCGCAACCCCGCATCCGTCGCACCACTTGCCTCCGTGGGCCCCCCAAGTTCTCCAGAGGTATTGTGGGTTCCCCAAAGGTCCCTAGGACTACTGTTGGCCCCACTTTGGTACGTTCTCTTCGACGACTTGCCGCGTACGACGTCGTCGCACGTCGTAGCCCGTCGCTGCACGTATTAGCTTTGGAATCTGGAATCGTCGCCCGGGTTGATTGCTCTGAAATTTCCAGCGAGGAATCTAATTGGAATCTGGACTTGGAGCGCGATCTTTTATTCCAACCACCGGCGTCGCTACCCGACGCCGGTGTAGCTTTCGCGTCGTGTTGAGGTAACGTTTTGCAACCCTAGGACCCCCAACCCAATTGCATGTTAATCAAGGCTAAAAATCAGTATTTTAAAGTATTTTTAAATGTTTTAGCAACCACTAATCAAGATTAATAAAACGGATGTAGGCCGGTGGACTTGTGCATGTAGGAATCGTGACTTTGGACTCGTTGGACGGTGTTTTCTTGACGTGATAATTGCAGGCAAGTGAAACATGCCAACTCTTGTGTAGGGCCATGTTTTTAGGCCATTTTCTTGTTCCTAGCGTAAAAGAGACTAGTCAGTGAAATGATAGCTGGCTAGACGCCTACTTGATCTAGTTTGACAACGAAACTAGATCCGTCACCTAAATGATCTAGCTTGACAACGAAGCTAGATCCAACCCTTAAACTTGTCATTCATGCATGCTAAACTGTCACGTTTACTTTTCTTACTTGTACGCTTTACTACTTGCCATGCCATGTCATCCATGCATTGAATGTTGCATCGTAGCACACGCTACAATACTTGTCCTCGTACTACTTGTCCGGCTAGGTGCACCCCTACGCCATACTTGTTTACACACTTCCTGGCTCGTGGTCCAGAAGCGGGCCTCATGTGTTGGCTAGAAACCAATGCCCGATACACGTGGAGGGGTAGGGATAAACGGTTACTTGAGCTTAGGAGTGGCCTGATCCGCCCTCTAGCCAAAAGACGGAATCTCTGTGCACGAGGTGCTTAATTTTCTTGTCTTGTACTTGTCTTGTGAATGATTCATGTAATACTTGTTATCCATGCCATGCCATGCTCGTACTTTACTTTACTTTACTTTACCTGCTGCACCCATACTTTAACTGCCATTCCATCGCATCATGCTAGAACTGCTAGGTTGCTTTACTTGTACTTCTAGTTTCCTTGCACAAGTCTTCCAGACTTGCTGACATGTGCCCCTTTCTCTTTTGGGTGTCACATGTTAGACCCTGAGCCAGAGACAGTTGCTGAGGACGAGGTGTTTGCTGACGCTGAGCCCGAGCCTACGTTCGTTGAGGAGTTCGAGGACACCGGAGACCAGTCTTAGAGACTGATTTTACTTGCTTTTGCTTTAGGTTGCTGTTAGATGTCGGTGCTTGCACCTTTTCTTTGTTTTCGTACTTTGTACTTTTGTTGGCCATGCTGGGCCTCTTTTAGACTCTTTTATTTTAGCCTGGTGGCTTTTTCTGCGATGTTGAGATTTATTATGGATATTCTGAGATGTACTTTTGTCTCTTTTCGTTATTATTATCTTTGTTTCGTTTCGCGTTGCAAGGACCTGCAGTTTGAAGTGATTGACGCTTATCGGACTTGCGGCTTTGTAGCTTCAAGTCTGAGCGGACCTTCTCACGCTTCGCCTCCACGTTTTTGGGAAGCGGGGCGTGATAGGTTTTGTTGGTGGCCCATGCAGGTCCTATCTTGCAATTGCGAACTAACGGAACAACGATAATAAACGGAATATCCATTAAATAAATTGCAACATCCAAGTCATTAATCTTTGAGTCTAATTTGTTTGTTCGTTTTCTATGTCATTAGATGGCTGGACGACGACAGACCCGATCTGGCACTGGGCCCAATCGTGCTGAGGAGCCAGATAGAGAGCCCACCAATGCTGAGATCATGAGGATGATGCATCAGGTGATGCAGGTACAGCAGGGCATGCTCCAGAACACTCAGAGTGCTCCTCACCATGAGCCAGGAGCGAAGCAGTTTCGGGAGCTGGGCCCGACGTACTTTGATGGATCTGAAGGACCGATGGCTGCAGAGGAGTGGATCAGAAATACAGAGGATAATCTGAAGATGTCGAAGGTCAACCCGGCTGGATGGGTTGATCTGGCAAAGAGGCAGCTGAAGGATAATGCCCGAAACTGGTGGGATGCAGAGGAGGAGCTGTTGGTGAGCCCTATACCTTGGGCTACTTTCAAGTCTAGATTCGATGAAGAGTACTTTCCGAAGGCTGCTAGGAGGGAGATGTTGCAGCGCTTCATTGAGCTGAAGCAGGGGAGTCTGACGGTGGACCAGTACCACCAGGAGTTTACTAGATTGAGCCGCTTCGCGCCGAAGATGGTAGAGGATGCTGAGGAGAAGGCTCAGAAGTTTCTGCAGGGTCTTTCTCTAGACTTACAGAGTCTGGTGTCTACGTCAGACATGGAGTCATATCAGAAGTTGCTGGTAGCTGCTCGGAGGCAGGA
This sequence comes from Scilla litardierei, assembly GCA_030789695.1. NCBI lineage: Eukaryota > Viridiplantae > Streptophyta > Magnoliopsida > Asparagales > Asparagaceae > Scilla > Scilla litardierei. The sequence continues at coordinate 106,885,082 of CM061142.1, forward strand.
GAAGATTGCAAAGCAGAAGAGAGGATTGATTTCTGGAGCTGGGAAGAGGCCCATGGAGCAGGTCAGAGGAGTGGTTAGGCCTGGGACTAGGCCTAATCAGACGGTGCAGTTCAAGAAGCCGGGTGTGCCTCCTGAGAAGACTTGCTACTTCTGTGGCAAGACCGGGCATATCAAGGATCAGTGTAGGAAGATGTTGGGACAGTGCCTGATTTGTGGAGACCCTACTCATGCTTTGAAGGAGTGCCCTAGGTCTAAGGTACCCTGGAGGGATCCCGTTGCAGCACAGCCGTTGCAGCAGAGAGCACATGTACCTGCAGGTCGTGGAGCGCCTCTTCCTCCGCAGAAGAAGGCTTTTCAGCAGGCTGTGCAGCCGAGGAGGCAGGCTTACCTGATGACGGCAGTGGAGAACGAGGCTACGGATGAGGTTATCGCAGGTAATTCTCAAACTAGTTGTTTCCTCCCTAGATAGCTTGATTGTTAGATTATGTTTGAATTGATTGCATATGAATGTTTGTTAGAATAGGGCTTGATTGTTAGATTATTTGTTAGGTGTGATTTTGGTGTGCACATTTCCTGCACGAGTCCTCTTTGACTCAGGTGCATCGATGTGCATTATCTCTCGGAGCTTCGTCAAGAAGCATTCCTTGACGACTTCCCCTCTTCCCAAGAGTTGGAACATCGTCACGGGAAATGGCGTGATCTCGGTGCATCGTGGGTGCACTTCTTGCCCTTTGGTGGTCTGTGGACATGAGCTTTACGCTGACTTTATTGTCCACGACATCATCAATTACGATGCCGTGCTCGGGATGGATTGGCTCGCGAGCTTCTATGCTACGATCGATTGTCGGAGGAAGAAGGTGGTGTTCGAGATCCCCGGACATCCGGTGTTTGAGTTCAGTCGAGGTAGCAGTTCGCTTGGCCCTGTCAGGTTTCGGGCCAGACCGGTGGAGCTTGTCGCTATGCAGATGGAGCAGGATAGACCAGCTGTGGTACGTGAATTCGAAGACATCTTCCCTGAGGAGATGTCTGGATTGCCTCCCGATCGAGCTCTCGAGTTTTCTATCGATCTTATGCCGGGAGCGCAGCCTATTTCGAAGGCGCCGTATCGGATGGCTCCAGCAGAGTTGGAGGAGTTGTGTAGGCAGCTGGACGAGCTTTTACAGAAAGGATACATCAATCCCAGTGTGTCTCCGTGGGGAGCACCGGTGTTGCTGGTGAAGAAGAAGGATGGCTCGCGTCGCATGTGTGTGGATTACCGGGAGCTGAATGCTGTGACTATCAAGAATAAATATCCTTTGCCTCGGATAGATGACATCTTTGATCAGCTCGGAGGATCGAGGGTGTTCTCTAAATTGGCTTTGAGAAGTGGCTACCATCAGCTTAAGGTGAAGAAGGACGATATCCCGAAGACAGCATTCAGGACGAAGTATGGTCACTACGAGTTCGTGGTTATGCCCTTCGGCGTAACCAATGCGCCCGTAGTCTTTATGAACCTGATGAATTTGGTCTTCTACGACTTTCTAGACAAGTTCGTCGTCATCTTCATTGACGATATTCTGATCTACTCAAAGTCGGAGGAAGAGCATGCCTCGCACTTGAGGACAGTGTTGGAGATCTTGAGGAAGCATCGTTTGTATGCTAAGTATTCCAAGTGCGAGTTCTGGCTGGATAGAGTTGCCTTTCTCGGGCATGTGGTGTCTGGTGATGGAATTTCTGTGGACCCCGAGAAGATTGTGGCTATCAGAGAGTGGCCGGTTTCGCAGTCGGCGTCAGAGATTCGGAGTTTCCTTGGACTTGCAGGCTATTACCGACGTTTCATTAAGGACTTTTCTCGGATTACTGAACCGATGACCAGACTTACGCGGAAGGATGTACCTTATGTTTGGTCTGATGATTGCGAGAAGGCTTTTGGTATTCTGAAGGAGAGGTTGACGACTGCCCCCGTACTTGCTGTGCCTGATAGGAGTGGAGGATTCGAGATCTTTTGCGATGCTTCGGGAAAGGGTCTTGGATGTGTATTGCATCAGCATGGGCATGTGGTTGCGTATGCTTCTCGTCAGTTTAAGGCTCATGAGAAGAATTACCGGACACATGATTTGGAGTTGGCTGCCGTCGTGTTTGCGCTGAAGATTTGGAGGCACTTCCTGCTGAGTGAGAAGGTGAAGATCTTCACCGATCACAAAAGCTTGAAGTATATCTTTACGCAGAAGGAGCTCAACATGCGACAGCGTCGATGGTTGGAGCTCATGGCAGACTACGAGATTGACTTGCAGTATCACCCTGGCAAGGTGAATGTGGTTCCGGATGCGCTGAGCAGACTTTCAGCGGTGATGATGTTGACGTCGCAGTGGAGACTGCAGCAGGAATTTTGCGAGACCGGTATCGAGATTATTCTTCCTGGAGAGACTTCTACGATGATGAGCATGCAGATACAATCGACGATCGTGGATAGGATCAAGGCTGGACAGGCTGGAGATGCTAAGCTGGTGAAGATTCGGGAGCAGGTGGAAGCCGGCCTGCGGACTGACTTTTTGATTCACGAGGATGGTTCGTTGAGATTTGGAGCCAGGTTGTGTGTGCCGGTTGGAGATATCAGAGAGGAATTATTGGTCGAGGCACACAGTTCGCCGTATTCTGTGCATCCTGGTGGGACCAAGATGTACAAGGATCTTCGTCTGAACTTTTGGTGGCATGGAATGAAGAGGAGTGTGGCTCGGAGTGTAGCCAAGTGTTTGGTTTGTCAACAAGTAAAGGCGGAGCATCAGCGTACGGCAGGGTTGCTACAACCGCGTCCGATTCCGGAGTGGAAGTGGCAGCACATCACTATGGATTTCGTCACTGGACTACCTCGGAGTCCGAAGCAAAACGACGCGATTTGGGTGATCGTAGACCGATTAACCAAATCGGCGCACTTTATTCCCTTCCGAGTAGGACAGTCTACCGAGACGCTAGCGAGGAGATAAATGGAGGTAAATTCGTTTACTCTCCGTTCCTATTTCCTTTTTTCTAGTTTAGATAGTGATGTAACGTGAATCGTGCAGGAGATCGTACGACTTCACGGAGTCCCCGTGAGTATCGTGTCAGACAGAGACACGAGATTCACATCTCAGTTTTGGCAGAGTCTGCAGAAGAGCTTGGGTACGAGTCTGAGTTTCAGCACGGCGTACCACCCGCAGACGGATGGCCAGTCCGAGAGGACGATTCAGATTTTGGAAGATATGTTGCGAGCTTGCATGTTGGACTTTAAGGGATCTTGGGAGGATCATCTCCATCACGTTGAGTTTGCCTACAATAACAGCTACCAGGCGAGTATTGGAATGGCGCCTTTCGCCGCGCTATATGGAAAGAAATGTCGATCGCCACTGAGCTGGGATGACGTTGGAGATCGGGAGCTGTTAGGACCGGAGATGATCGTGGAGGCCGTGGAAGTTGTGAGGAATATTCGAGAGAAGCTGAGGATTGCGTAGGACCGTTTCAAGCATTGGGCAGATGCTAAACGGAGGCCCTTGGAGTTTCAGCCTGGCGATCATGTCTTTCTGAAGATTTCTCCGAACCGCGGAGTTATTCGATTCGGGAAGAGAGGCAAGCTGAGTCCGAGGTTCATTGGACCGTTCGATGTTCTGGAGAGAGTTGGAGCTGTGGCTTATCGTTTGGCGTTGCCACCGTCGCTTGTGGGAGTTCACGACGTATTTCACGTATCTCAGTTACGCCGATACGTTAGTGATCCATCCCACACTGTGGATTTCTCAGAGATTACGGTTCGTCCAAATCTGTCTTATGATCAGCAGCCTGTTGAGATTCTGGATCGTCGACAGAAGAAGCTGAGGAATAAGACCGTCGACTTGGTTCGTGTGCAGTGGCGTCACGGTTCCCCTGGTGAGTCCACCTGGGAGCGTGAAGATGAGATGAGAGAGCGTTTCCCGCACCTTTTCCCGAGCAGTGCTTGACGTTGATTCCGAGGACGGAATCATTTCTAAGGTGGGGAGGATGTAACGGTACGTGTTCGTTGTACCTTGTTCGTGCACGTGCTTTTGGCCGTGCACGTGTTTATTTTAGACTTTGTTTGATTTTGAATACCTTTGTGTGATATGCCGTTGCGAACGTCTCTGAGAGTATTAAATAGTGGCACTATCTTAGAACGACGTTTCTCGAGTCGTTTTCCCACAATTTAAACTTACTCGATGAGACGTGACGATTTCCACTTTTGACGGGAGACGTTTCTATTTTTAGTCTCGTCGTCCGACGTCGAATTTGAGATCCGTCTTCTTAGTTAGCTCACATTCGTCGCCACGATCACCACGATATTTATTTTATAATTTTTGGAGTTTATTTGACCACTTTTATAATTTTTACAAGTTTTATAATATTTTTAATAATTAATTTATAAATTATTTTCGGTCAAATAAAATTTATTTGAGTTTTAAACGTTTTAAAGAATTTTTGAGCCAATTTCCAGCTCATTTGGACCAGGTCAAACCCTTGGATGAGTTGGAGTAATTGAATTTCAAATTTTAAATCTTTTTAAACTTCTAATCCTATTAGATTTAGCCCTAGACCAAGTCAACCCATCTATACTATATAAGCAACCCCTAGCAAGACCTATTTTCCAAAGAAATTAGCCCTAGCCTCTTCCAAACTTGAAATTGGACGTTGCGACGAATCGTCGGAACGTTGCGACGTTCAGCCCCCGCACGACCGAGAAAACCCACCGCATCCGCCCGCTCCGACCGATAGCCGCCCCCGCATCCTCGCCGTCCGCACGCTGCAGCAGCCGCCCACGCCCGTTCCCCCCGCTTGGCCGAGAGAGGCCCTCGGTCTGACCGAGGCCCCGCTCCGCACAAGCGCTCCGCATCGACCCGCCCCGTCGCCCCGCTCCGCTCCGTGTCTGACCGGTCGCCCCGCCCGCTGTGACCGAGCGCCCAAGCGCTGCACGTTGCAACGCTGCCCCGCCTCGCATCCCAAGTGCACGACCGACGTCCCCTATCGGTCTGACCGAAGGAAACGCCCGCACCCGCGCTGCTGCACGCCCCAATCGTCGCACAGCGCCGCTTCCCTGTGTCTGACCGAGAAATCTCCCCGCACCGAGGCTGTACGACCGAGAGCCACTCGTCGCAACCCCGCATCCGTCGCACCACTTGCCTCCGTGGGCCCCCCAAGTTCTCCAGAGGTATTGTGGGTTCCCCAAAGGTCCCTAGGACTACTGTTGGCCCCACTTTGGTACGTTCTCTTCGACGACTTGCCGCGTACGACGTCGTCGCACGTCGTAGCCCGTCGCCGCACGTATTAGCTTTGGAATCTGGAATCGTCGCCCGGGTTGATTGCTCTGAAATTTCCAGCGAGGAATCTAATTGGAATCTGGACTTGGAGCGCGATCTTTTATTCCAACCACCGGCGTCGCTACCCGACGCCGGTGTAGCTTTCGCGTCGTGTTGAGGTAACGTTTTGCACCCCTAGGACCCCCAACCCAATTGCATGTTAATCAAGACTAAAAATCAGTATTTTAAAGTATTTTTAAATGTTTTAGCAACCACTAATCAAGATTAATAAAACGGATGTAGGCCGGTGGACTTGTGCACGTAGGAATCGTGACTTTGGACTCGTTGGACGGTGTTTTCTTGACGTGATAATTGCAGGCAAGTGAAACATGCCAACTCTTGTGTAGGGCCATGTTTTTAGGCCATTTTCTTGTTCCTAGCGTAAAAGAGACTAGTCAGTGAAATGATAGCTGGCTAGACGCCTACTTGATCTAGTTTGACAACGAAACTAGATCCGTCACCTAAATGATCTAGCTTGACAACGAAGCTAGATCCAACCCTTAAACTTGTCATTCATGCATGCTAAACTGTCACGTTTACTTTTCTTACTTGTACGCTTTACTACTTGCCATGCCATGTCATCCATGCATTGAATGTTGCATCGTAGCACACGCTACAATACTTGTCCTCGTACTACTTGTTCGGCTAGGTGCACCCCTACGCCATACTTGTTTACACACTTCCTGGCTCGTGGTCCAGAAGCGGGCCTCATGTGTTGGCTAGAAACCAATGCCCGATACACGTGAAGGGGTAGGGATAAACGGTTACTTGAGCTTAGGAGTGGCCTGATCCGCCCTCTAGCCAAAAGACGGAATCTCTGTGCACGAGGTGCTTAATTTTCTTGTCTTGTACTTGTCTTGTGAATGATTCATGTAATACTTGTTATCCATGCCATGCCATACTCGTACTTTACTTTACTTTACTTTACCTGCTGCACCCATACTTTAACTGCAATGCCATCGCATCATGCTAGAACTGCTAGGTTGCTTTACTTGTACTTCTAGTTTCCTTGCACAAGTCTTCCAGACTTGCTGACATGTGCCCCTTTCTCTTTTGGGTGTCACATGTTAGACCCTGAGCCAGAGACAGTTGTTGAGGACGAGGTGTTTGCTGACGCTGAGCCCGAGCCTACGTTCGTTGAGGAGTTCGAGGACACCGGAGACCAGTCTTAGAGACTGATTTTACTTGCTTTTGCTTTAGGTTGCTGTTAGATGTCGGTGCTTGCACCTTTTCTTTGTTTTCGTACTTTGTACTTTTGTTGGCCATGCTGGGCCTCTTTTAGACTCTTTTATTTTAGCCTGGTGGCTTTTTCTGCGATGTTGAGATTTATTATGGATATTCTGAGATGTACTTTTGTCTCTTTTCGTTATTATTATCTTTGTTTCGTTTCGCGTTGCAAGGACCTGCAGTTTGAAGTGATTGACGCTTATCGGACTTGCGGCTTTGTAGCTTCAAGTCTTAGCGGACATTCTCACGCTTCGCCTCCACGTTTTTGGGAAGCGGGGCGTGACACAAGGGAACATATTCCCTTTGCGCACGACTTCGTGTACGCAACGTTCGAGGTCCGTATTCCCTCGTACATCCCCTACAAGGGTGTACTAACGTCTTCCATATCCAACACTATGGATTCATCGGGGAGAACCCACGAAGGGGTTTCCACCAAAATCCCAGATTAGGGAACTACTCACACATATTAGGTAAAAAGCAATCTAAACGAAAATCGACCGTTAAAAGCATGATCAGGCGATTGAAAAGTAGTAAGAGCAATGAGAATAATACTATGTTAAAGTTTGGTATAGATCAGACAACTTACAAATGTCTAGAAAATTACAACCGTCAAGAGAGAGAAAAAACAGCAAAAATAACAACTCCCGTTTTCTGGAAACCTAGGTTTCTATATATAGAAAACGACATCACCCGATCGGGTGAAGAATCACCCGATCGGGTGACCTGCTGCGAACTTCGGCAGCAAATCTTCAAAATTTCACCCGGTCAAGTGACACGGTCGGTTGGCGGAAGCTGCTTGTCATTTGGATCTTGAGCGTCGTCGGGTGAACCGATCGGTTGATAAATCAACCGATCGGTTGGAATTGTTGCCCAAAAAGACAGAGACTTCGGAAGTTTTGGCACGGTCAGCCAGCCGTCGGGTGAGCTCTCCGGGTCATCTTCTTCGGGGAAACGGCTACAGGTGAACCGATCGGGTGAAGATCACCCGATCGGTTGAGTTTCAGCTCCAATTTCCAGAGAGAGAGGTCGAGTTGAACCGGTCGGCGACCCGGTCGGTTGATACTTTCGTTGCTTCAGCGGCTGACCGGGTCGTGCACGCGTGCATCACACGATCAGTTGGCCTATCCAACCGATCGGGTGGGGGCTGTCGTTTGACCCCCTGGATCACGCGTGACTCCTCCCGTTGCTTCGGGGACTCATGATATCGTCGTTTTATGTCCCCTACGCCGGCAAACTCCTGAAAACATACAAAAACACGTAAAAGTGAAAAAAAAACAAGGAAACACGAGAAAACGAATACAAGACGGCGGAAAATAGCAGAAAAACACAATAGAAGATGTGCGTGAATATATGAAATATAAACGCACGTCAAAATCCCCCAAGCTGAACCCTTCCTCGTCCTCGAGGAAGACGAGTGAGAGTAGGAGCTCAAAGGGGGAAAATAGAGAGAAAAGAGAGAAAGAAGAGAACTCTAAATCCTAAATCGCCCGTCAAGGCCACCAAAGCCAAAAACGACACACCAAGCAAGCAAACGCCAAATCACATCGCTAAACCAAGGAATACGAGTCCAGTCAAGTGCCATGAGCCCACGCCGTGAAGTGCGAGTGAGTGTGGTCGTGTGCTAGCAGTCGATGTCACTATCTACATCGTGCAGTAAGCTCCAAATACACAAATCCAAGAAATGACCCAAATATCGATTCGATTCAGAAATAGCGGCGAACATATAGCTCAAGCATGCATGAGAAGAGTATGAGAATAGAAACGCATCATGTGTCAGGGACTCCACAGCTAGGGATTCGGACGTCACCACACTATCGCCTAGATAACAGCTAGAAATTCCCCATTCCAAGTGTTTTCGAAAGCGATGGGGGTTGAGATGATGTGGAGTAGAACACTCGGTGCAAATTCTCGCCTTCCCTTTATTCTCGATAGGTAAGGAAATATTCACACACATTTTTTGGGTTTTGGATATATGTAATTTTTTTTGATTTTTAGCTATACATATATATATAGTTTTTCTTTCTTTCTTTTTTCTTTTCTTTTTGGTTTTTCTTTTCTCTCCTTTTTTTGGATTTTGGGATTTTGGGATATATACATGTGTACTCTCCCAAGTGGGAGAACGGTACACGACGAGGGGATTTGCACCAAGTAAAATAAAAAAGAAATCGGATTCTAAACACTTGGGCAATGGAGATATTTCGCTAATCAAAGCATAGGCTAAAATGGGTTATCCTGGTCCTCACTGTAGAATCCCGACACATGCGAAATGAAGCATACGATATATATATTTTCATGCATACAGAAGCCGATAGGAGAAGCAAATACCGCACATTCAAATCAAAGCATGATAATCTAGGGGTCATTCCTGGACAGGTATATAAATCAGAATCACAAGTAGAAGCACACCAAACGCTAGTCACGACACACGATTCACATAAAAGCTAAGTGGACCCACGAAGCATGAAATGCAATAGGACTCGGCTCTCTAGGGCTAGTGAATGTGATTATCGAAGCCGTGCTAGGTGTGCGTGTGATTTTTGTGGCAATTCATCATAGGGTTCATCTCTAGGAGAAAGAGATAAAAAGAAGAAAAGAAAAAGAAAAAGAAAAAGACGGAGAAAAACGACTCAAAAACGAAGAAAAAGACGCAAATGACACATGTAGTGCGACTCCCCCAAGCTGAAGCTTGCATTGCCCTCAATCCAATAAAAGTAAATACGGGAGGACAATGAAAATGGGAGGGAATGCACACCGACACAAAAAGACATGAAGAACAAGGAAAACACACAAAAGAAACTGAAAAAGAAGCATAAATATAAAAATCACACCACACGACATATAAACAAAAAAGAAAAGTTGCAAATCATACGACACAACATATAAAACAAACACACAAAGAAACCATCACACGACAACAAACAGAAAAAATTGACTTCCCCCAAGCTAGAGTGACAAAGCTAGCGAAATGATGTGATCATGAATATGCAGAGATAAGCAAGGGGGAGGTCAGAAAACAAAAACGAAATCAAAAAGCAGGAGAGGAAACATCCTCGTCCTCCTCGGCGGAAGAAGTGGGGGATGCGGTGTGGGTGGGTGAAGTGACAGGTGTGCAGAGAAGCGGAGAAAGTGGTCGAGATGATGGATCAGTGGGTGTGGAGGAAGTGTGGACGATGGGTGGTGTGGATGTGATGACGGTGAGTGGGAGTGAAATGACGACCAAGGTGGTGGTGGGTGGTGGAGGTACGGGGGTAGGTGAGGATGAAGGGGGAATGGGGGTAGGTGAGGATGGTGGGGGAAGTGATTAAGAACGCACTTGCAATTTCTTACGGCGCATGTATGGAGTGACGAAAGTGGAGGGTACTGGAGCTGAGGGGGCGATAGTGGAGGGAATGGAAACGGTGGGAGTAGATGAGGTAGTGGGGATGGAAGTAGTGATAGGAGGGGATGGTCGCCTAGGTGGAGATGGTGGAGGGGAAGAATGTGATGGGGGAGGTGAAGAATGTGATGGGGGAGGTGAAAATCATCGAGTCGGTGAAGGTGGGGGTGAGGGGTGTGGTGTGGGAGGGGGTGGTCTGTGGACGTGAGTGAGAAGGTGGAGGATGGCGGCCACGTTCCTCTCAAGTGCGAGGAAGCGTGGGTGAGAGAAAATCGAAGGGGGTGGGTCCGAGGGGGTGGAGGATGCAACGACAGTGCGAAGCGAAGCCAGCTCAGTCTCGAGAGCGAGACGAGAGGAAGAGGCTCGACGGAATGAGGAGGAGGTGGTAGTGCGTACTGGAGAGGTGGCGACAGTGGTGATCGGGACGGAAGCTGGGATGACATGACTAGGACCAGCCCCAGGGTCATCACGGTGCACAGGGATGTCCTGCTCGCCTAAGTGGGCGGCAAGGGAAGGTGGTCTAGGTGCACCCGGGATGAATGGAAGGCGCAACCCCCCAAGAAACTTAGGATCAGGTGGGAAGGTCCAGTCTGCCAAAAGATGGATGGCCATGCGAGCGGGGTTGGGTAGAATGGTGTAGGGAGCTGGGGGGTGGCCGTAGTGGAAGGTGAAACAGCCATCGGGGTGGGGCTTAATCATGTGAATATGCTGCAGGACGTCGAGATCTAGACATGAGGGTCCTGCAGCAGCGGGAAGATCTCAGGGGATGACAATATTATACATGGGAGCAGAAGCTATGATCGTTATAAGGCCCCAGCAACAAAGCTTTCCCTTGTCGGCTCGGCTAATCTCAATAAGCTTTTGAATAAGCCATTCGCCGACATGGACGGGAATGGTAAGGGCCCTAAAAGAAATCCCGTCATCCCCGCGAACAAAGAGAAAGGTCATGGCCCACAAAATGAAGAGATCAGGTATGGTCACGGTACCTGACTCATCCCTGGGGAAAAACGTGCAAGAAATGATCCGGTGGGCCAGACGGAAGATGGCGTGAATGATGGAGGAGGCCTTGGCCTTACCTCAGGGGTAGTGAGGGTGCAGGGAGAGGCGGAACCAAAACTGATCGACGTCAAATTCGGGGGGATACCCGTAAGAACGTATAGCGTCGTTCCCCAGGATGGGGAAACCAAAGATGTCATTGATGGTGTCTAGATGGGTGCGAATGGTTCTATTACAGACCCTAAAGATGACAGTCGACCCCTACTCATGGACAAGTGTGGATAAGAATTCGAGAGTGAGGGAGGTGTAGGACACCGCTGAGGCGTTTAGGAAAGCCAACCAACCTAAGTTTGCGAAGAGGGTGTCGACCTTGGTGAATACACCGAGATCGATAAGCGATTGGTGTGGGCAAACTTGGTCGATAGATGCCACCGAGCATCAAGTCTACTGTAAAAGTCTTTGTGCTCCTGGTTCCTAAAGTGGTAGCCATGTGGGCCCATCAGTGGGTCCTCAACTGGGACGACAGGTTGGGGTTGGGGTTGGGGTTGGGGCTGTGCAGGCTGTGCGGAAGGAGGGCGTGTGTGTGGTGGACGTGTAGTTTTCGTCTCTTGCGAGACGACCCCTCCTCTCGCATGATAGCCTTACCCTTATCCTTATCATTGGCCATGTGAGAGAGAGAGTGTGTGTGAGTGAATGCGAAATACGATGAATGCACACTAACACAAGCAATTGAGCAAATCAAAATTTTAGGGCAAAATATGAAATTAAGCTAAGGAGCGAAGTTACCCAATCGAGATGATGATCCTTGCTCGTAGATGTCCCAACGCTACACAACGGGGAGAAGTGTGAAGCCGCGGCAACTCATTTCAGCGATTTTTCGAAAATGGGGGGGTTTGGGTGGAAGTTAGGGCTTGGTTGCGGGTGAAATCGAAGAGAGAGGGAGAGAGATTGATGGAGAGATGGAGAAAGTGAGTTGATGGATCGATTGAGAGGGTTGTGTGACCAGTTGGGGGAGAAACGAGGTCAGGCGAGGGAGGGGAAGTTGAAACGGCGAGAGAGAAACGAGATCGGGCAAGGGAGATGAACGGGTGGGGCGCTAGGTTTATATAGGGTTTAAGTCGAACCGGTCGGGTGAAATGTCACCCGATCGGTTGACTTTAAGGTCGAAAAATTCTGCCGAAAAGAGGCTACAGGCGACCCGATCGGTTGAGAACTCAACCGATCGGGTGGCCGTTTCACACATTTTCCTGAAAGTTTAGTACAGCTCACCTGGTCATTCACATGACCATGCTCTACGTCAACCGGTCGGTTGATCAATTTCCAAAATTCTCGAGACTTCGACCGTTCCTAATCGGTCTGCCACCCGGTTACGCTCAGCTTCACCCGACCGGTTTGCAAGGAGAGCAGATACGGCCGTCGTCTGAAACGTCTCACCCGATCGGTTGAATGGTCACCCGATCGGGTGAGGGCTTGTTTCCTGCAAAAATTCACGAACGGCCTAAGTTTCTCGACGGATGATCATGTGGCTGAATTTAATTATTAAAATAGAAAAAAATAAAGATAATAAAGATCCTAAAACGAAGATAAAAGTTCAGAGCATGGGTTGCCTCCCATGAAGTGCTTTTGTTTAACGTCATTTGCTCGACACTCGTAGTTGATATTCAATGCGGACGGGGGTGATGCCCTAAGATCGGCATCGCTTCAGATTCAGAATTAGTGGCTATCGGTGTCGTCGGCGGTGACAAGAAAACTTGCTCGACGACTCTCCCTCCGTTGAAGGAATCCGGAGGCTTCTCCCTTAAATTGGCGTTTACCGCCACTCGCTTCAGGATTCGGATCTCGTCACCGGTGAGCCCCATGGGCTCTTTTCCTTTCCTCCTCATCGGAGGAGCCTTTTGAAATCCGGGAGGGACCGTATGTGCCGCATCCGCCTACCCAGAGACATCATCTTTCTTCATGGCGACTGGTTCTTCTGAGTCCCCCAAGCTATCGGGGGGATTCCTTGATAGAATTTTCCAGGAGCTTGCCTCCACAGATCTCTCTTCTTCTAACTCCAGCACATTGCATCTTGGATCATCCGGGGGATCCGGGTGCTTCATTGACAACCCCAAGTCAAATTCAACTTTCTCGTTGCCGACGTTAAGGGAAAGCTTCCCATTCTTCACATCTATCAAAACACCGGTAGTGGCCATAAAAGGCCATCCAAGAATGATGGGGGTGTGCACATCTTCAAACATGTCCATGACGACGAAGTCCACTAGCACATGCACCCCACTTAAGTTGACAGGGAGGTCATCTACAACACCCACAAGATATTTGACCGATCGGTCTGCAAGCTGTAATGTCATGCCGGTGGGCTCCAAGTCGTCCATCCCTATCCTCTTATACAGCGACAGGGGCATCAAACTGATGCTCGCTCCAAGATCGACGAGCGCGCAATGGATCTTTACCTCCCCGATCGCGCAAGGGATAGAGAAGCTCACCGGGTCTTTAAGCTTAGGCGGATTTGCTCTCTGAATGAGAGCGCTGCATTCCGCCGTCAATATGACCTTCTCCTTTCTGGACCCTCTTATCACTAAGTCCTTTAGAAATTTGGTGTAGGAGGGAATCGTCTTGATAGCTTCGAGGAAGGGGATTTGCAAGCTTAGATCCTTGACCATGGCAAAGAACTTGCCATACTTTTCGTCTATCTTGGCTTGGGCTAGCCATTGTGGAAAAGGCACAACGGGCTTGAACACTTTGAGGCTTCCTTCCTCGCTTCTCTTCTTCTCCTCTTCAAGGACTCCCTCCTGAGTCGTTGGCCTTGGCAACGAAGCACCATCGTCATTCAATTTTTCAATTGGTCGCTCTACGACCAACGGTGCTTCCGGTTCCTTTGGGGGCACTCTTGCGGGAATTTGTGTTCCGCTCCTCAACACGATAGCGGATACATTTGTATGCTCGTGCGTGAGTGCCAAAGTTTGGTTTGCTCCCCTCGGGTTCACTTCAGGTTGTGGCAGCAATAGATTTTGTGACCTTGAAAGGTTCGCCACTTGTACCCCCAGCTGGGTTACTTGGTCTGTGAGAGCCCTCTGCCCCATTTCCAGCTTCAAATTTATCTTCTCCTGGTTGGTAATATATTGAGTCAAAAGGGACTCAACCGGAGAGATGGCCCTCTGCTGTCCAAATTGATGATGCTGCTGAATGGGCTGCTGATACCTTGGAGCATATTGCTGATACTGTTGTGGAGGCTGCTGCTGCTGAAACTGTTGCTGCTGAGGCCTAGCCGGCTAATATATCTGTTGTTGCTGCTGCTGAAGCAGCGGCTGCTGATACAGTGCCAGGTAGCTAAGGTTGGGATGATTCCGGTTGTTTGGGGAGTAGGCCGGGTTGGAGCTAGTCCGTGGTGGGTACGGAGCATTTCCCGTAGGATTGTAGAATAATGCACTCGCTTGGTCCAATGGTGGTGAGATGTCGCCACCCTCGAACTCCCCCATGACTTCTGTTTCCACCGCCGCAATATGTTGCGTACCAGCACCACCGGCTCCTACCATCAGTTCAGAGAGCTGGGTCGACAGCAAGTCAAACTTACTGGATAATTTGTCGACGTCCTCGACCCTATGGATGCCCCCAGATCTAAGTGTGGATCTCTCGTCACACCACCGCTCATTGTTCGATGCCATATTTTCTAGTATGTTCCCGGCATCTTCTTCACTTCTGGACATGAAGGACCCCCTAGCCGCGGCGTCCATCGAAGATTTTAAATCGTCCCTCAACCATTGTAGAACAGATTAATTATCTGCCACTTGGGGAGCTCGTGATGAGGGCATCTTCGCTGCATCTCTTTAAATCTTGTCCAAGCTTCATGCAGGGACTCGTGGCTGGCTTGGGAGAAGGAGGAGATTTCACTCCTCAGCTTCATGGTCTTCCCCGGAGGAAAGAAATTTGTCAGAAAAGCGTTTGAAAGCTTCTCCCAAGTGTTGAACGTATTTGGGTCCTTCCCCCTAAGCCACAGCTTGGCCTTATCCCGCAGAGAGAAGGGGAATAGCTTCAGACGGATCGCCTCAGTTGTGACACAGTTTATCCGGAAGGTGTCACATTTCTCCAAGGAGTCCAAATGTTCGATGGGGCTCTCCATGGGTGCCCCCAAGAATTGATCCTGTTGGATCCACGTCACCAAATATGGCTTAAGCTCGAAGCTTTGCGCTGTAATAGGAGGAGGACAGATGGCGGAAGTGGACTCGATGGACGGCATCGGGTACTCCAGCAGGGACTTGTGAGGTAGGGTGTTCTCCCCCAAGGTTTCAGGCACTTCTCTTCTTCGCTTCTATGCGGCAAGATGCCTTAGGGTGGCGTTTATCTCAGGATCAACATGAATAAAGTCGTCAAGACTTCTTGTGTTCCTGCGTATTAAAAGCAACAAACACCCGTGAAGTGAAAAGTGGGAAGGATACAGATAAAATATAGTACAAAAATAAGAAAATAAAAAACAAAAAAGAAGAATGCGAAAATTATCGCGAGATAGAGATGAGAGCTAGACTCAATGGTTCATGAAATCCTAAAATAACAAGCTCGTTGCCTCCCCGGCAGCGACGCCATAAGGCTTGACGTCCCCCGCGTTTTGTGTGTGTTTGCAAGTGTGCAATAAATGATTGGGGGCGTGAGATTTAAATATTTATAATCACAAGCGCACGGTGTTGTAGTGTGGCTTGGGGGTTGAACTCAGGGAGGCGTGGTTGTGCTTGTGTCAGAAAGGACCGGATTCACCCCATGGGTGAGCTACCCCGAATCGGATGATGGTTTGTCACAGAAAATAGAATGCGAGGGATAAACAATATAAAGGGAAACCTGGGACTTCGGCTTCCACCCTATCGTGCGATTCTCGCCAATACGGCCTACGGGTAGGATAACGATCTGAATTAAGGTCTAATGATGAGACGTTGTCTCTAAGAGTGATACCGGCGTCCCATGGGCCCGATATTCCGGTCGATGCCCAGGATGATACACCGGACTACCCGGGTTCGGTCAGTGGGCATTCCCATGTCCATTAACACTGACTCTAGGAGCACTAAGCTCACAACAATAACTACCAACATCTCGTCCTGCCGCTCCCGCGCGCTAGGATTCGACGTCTACGCTAAGGGCGTGAGCTATGGCTAGGGAGTCAACCGCCAAGTTTATTCCCCCTTGGCCCAATGGTTAAAGGCGGTCTTTTTCCCGCCGATGACAATGAAACACCCCGCGTAATCGATAGATTCCTAATCCCTATCGATTTCCTAGTCCTATGGACGCATCGGGGAGAACCCACGATGGGGTTTCCACCAAAATCCCAAATTAGGGAACTACTCACACATATTAGGTAAAAAGCAATCTAAACGAAAATCGACCGTTAAAAGCATGATCAGGCGATTGAAAAGTAGTAAGAGCAATGCGAATAATACTATGTTAAAGTTTTGTAAAGATCAGACAACTTACAAATGTCTAGAAAATTACAGCCGTCAAGAGAGAGAAAAAACAGCAAAAATAACTACTCCTGTTTTCTGGAAACCTAGGTTTCTATATATAGAAAACGACATCACCCGATCGGGTAAAGAATCACCCGATCGGGTGACCTGCTGTGAAATTTGGCAGCAAATCTTCAAAATTTCACCCAGTCAAGTGACACGGTCGGTTGGCGGAAGCTGCTCGTCGTTTGGATCTTGAGCGTCGTCGGGTGAACCGATCGGTTGATAAATCAACCGATCGGTTGGAATTGTTGCCCAAAAATACAGAGACTTTGGAAGTTTTGGCATGGTCGGCCGGCCGTCGGGTGAGCTCTCCGGGTCATCTTCTTCGGGGAAACGGCTACAGGTGAACTGATCGGGTGAAGATCACCCGATCGGTTGAGTTTCAGCTCCAATTTCCAGAGAGAGAGGTCAGGTTGAACCGGTCGGCGACCCGGTCGGTTGATACTTTCGTTGCTTCAGTGGCTGACCGGGTCGTGCACGCGTGCATCACCCGATCGGTTGGCCTATCCAACCGATCGGGTGGGGGGCTGAGAGATGGCGATCTTTGTCGTTTGACCTCCTGGATCATGCGTGACTCCTCCCGTTGCTCCGGGGACTCATGATATCATTGTTTTATGTCCCCTACGCCGGAAAACTCCTGCAAATATACAAAAACACGGAAAAATGAATGAAAACAAGGAAACACGAGAAAACGAATACAAGACGGCGGAAAATAGCGGAAAAACACAAAAGAAGACGTGCGTGAATATATGAAATATAAACACGCGTCAGACACTCGGTTCACTCATAAGAGGGTGCACATCAGTTTGATAAAATAAAACTCTAACTAAACTCATATATATAGCATGGGTATTTCACTTCTCTAAATGAATACTGAAGATAGCATGTGGTAGTAATCACAATGTCAACAGGCATGCAAATAGAAGTGAATAAGATAATAAAAACAGGTGCTCCAAGTGTTCAGTGATGCATGAACCTGGGTGCGTTTCCCAATATAAATCATACTAGATCCTAATTCATGCAATTGACTTCAATTCATATCAGGTATTAAATCAGACAGATCATCAAAAGAAATACATGCATATAGATAATAAAGCTGAAATTAATCCTAATAGCATGCCAAAGAGATAAGCATCGCTAAAAACTAGTAAAGCATAGATAGATATCATCATTTAGACCATCCTTAGCAGAAATAAAAAGAAACAGAGAAAAAGGGGAAATAGATAAAAAGACACTGCATGCATGGAGAAAAACAGAAGATATGATGCAAAATGAGAAAAAATAAAATGGGGCGGTAAAGTGGCGAAAAAGTGAAATAAAAACTGAAAATAAGAGAAGAAAATGTAAAAATAAAAAATAAAAATAAAGCGGTAGCACTCATCCCCAAGCTAAACCTAGCAGTGTCCTCACTGCTAAGAAATCGCTCGTGAGCAGGAGATGAGGCTAAAGGGGTGGGATGGGTGGGAAAATAAGATAAAACCTATGTAAATAAAGGAAAAAGGAAATAAAAATAAAAAAATGACATGATGCAATGCAATGTGGAATGATGCATGAGTGGGTCGTCCCCCAAGCTGTGGTAAAGAAGGGCCCCGTAAAGACAGATGGGCACCAAAAAAAGGGGGATGCAAAAACTGGATAGGAATATATCAAGCAGAGGCACCACCTTCTGGGGGTGGTGATGGGTCCCTCTGCTGTGGACCCGGGCCGGTGGGTTGTGGCAGGGATGGTCGGAACTCGTGCGGGGGGTCGGTACGCATGTGACGCATGAGGCTCTGAAGGAAAGGCAGGTCACAATCAACCACCTCTTGAGTTACATGACCACCATAATATCCTGCTAGAAGGACCATGGCGCCAAAGCGGTCTTCTTGATCATAGTCACGAAATGTAATCTCAAATTATGTGTCTCCTATGTAAAGGGGGCCGGAGGGGCGGGGGGGAGGTGGTGCAGGGGCAGCGGTCGATGAATTGGTGGCGGTGGTGGCTCGGGTGGGGGAGCGTGTGCGACCAGTGCGCCATGTAGGCCTAGGGTTGGATGTGCCAGCATTGGCGGGTCTAGCGCGGCGGGGAGGCATTGTGTAGGTGGAGGAGGATAAATATGTAATGTGTAAGTCAGATGGGGGA
Source organism: Scilla litardierei (assembly GCA_030789695.1). Lineage (NCBI taxonomy): Eukaryota > Viridiplantae > Streptophyta > Magnoliopsida > Asparagales > Asparagaceae > Scilla > Scilla litardierei. The sequence goes on from CM061142.1 coordinate 106,903,603, forward strand.
CGAGTTTACCGACTCGAAAAAAGTGGTGCCTTGTTTCGATGTCGTGGTTGCCGCCGATCCAGGTTATCCCACAAGCTTTTTCAAAGAATTATTCCTTGACTTTGGTGAATTAGACCTGAAAGATGAACAAAAAGAATATCAGTATTTTTAAACAAGGGAGAAAAATGGATTCAATTTGTAAAGAGGGAATGCTAGGTTGAATGTTGAACGAGGGGGGCGACCTCGTGGAGGGAAGGAACGGCTCCAAGAGATATGGTGACGGCTGCAAGGAGGGCAGGAGGGTTTGGCCGAGCGAAGAAGACATCTTCGGTTCGGAACGGCGTTTAAATATGCACAGATGGGTGTAACGGTCAGTTTCCGACCTTATGAATTTTCTACGTACACGTGCTTTCTGTAACGACTGGTTTTCATGTATTTGGATTATCTATATTATATACATGTTTTGGTGAATTTTCTCCTTATGTGTGTGATTTTCCATCTCCGTAGCTTTCGTTTTCGATCGTTTCGTCGTGATTTTCTAGCCTCTTCCTTAAATCGTTGATCTTGGAGTAAGTCACTCATGACGAACTTCAAATCGCTCATATTTTAGAGTTAAAGTGATCTTAGAAGCTATAGAAATCTTCCCGAAGCTTCGCGCTTCAATTCGGCACTTTTCGTGCACTTTAGTTGGTTCAAGAAGGGGAACCAACCGACTAGATTCCAATCTAGTCGGTCAGGAACCCTTCTCGGACCGACTAGTTCATTAAATCAATAATTCAGAAGTTACTGTTTACTCTTAGTCGGTCTAAGAACAACCACCGACCGACTAGATGCACAACTAGTCGGTCAGAACTTGCTCTCAGACCGACTAGTTCCTTTGATTAACTTTACATAAGTTATTGTTTATCGTTAGTTGGTCTAAGAACGTTTTTCGACCGACTAGGTTGCAAACTAGTCGGTCAACCATTGTTCTTTAACCGACTAATTCATTGACCATTTTGACGACCTGAGTTACTGTTTGGTGTTAGTCGGTCACAGTTAGTCGACCGACCGACTAGTTCTTAAACTAGTTGGTCAGCCAACCTTCTTTGACCGACTAACCGCTGTCGTAAACCTAGGGTTTGCCCAGCCGCCGCACGAATCCTATTTAAACCCCCCGATCGTTTTCTTTTTTCTTTCATTTCCTTCTGAGCCTCCTTCTTCCCAAATACTCATCCAACATTCCCTAGCTCTCCTCCTTCATCCCCGGAGCCCCCTCACCCCCTCCTTGCGTCGGCCACCTCCCCTAGGCCATCGGCCAACCCCCCCAAAACCCCAAATCCCAATTTCTCCATGGTTTTCTCGCTGTTTCCATATCTGAGCCATAGTTTCCCGGATCGTTCTTCCGTCGCCGTGCTTGCTCGGCATCGTTCTTCCGCTAACGATTCGGTAATAACTCGATCCTATAATATACTCATAACCCATATGTGATTTTTGTTAAACCCTAATAAAAATGGTTATTGTTTTGAAGATTGTTTCTTCATAACAGCGACATTCCCCGTAGATTAGCGATTATGAGACGAACCTTCGCGATCGTCATCCTCGGTGCTAGGCAAGTGAAACTTGCCACTTCGGGTTTTAGGCCAAACCTTTGGCCATTTCCTTGTTTTAGCGTAAAAGAGACTAGGCAGTGAAAGGATAGCTGCCTAGACGCCCTTTGATCTAGCTTGACAACGAAGCTAGATCCATCACCTTCATCATGCTTGTATGTCATGTTTAATTTCAATTAACGGTATGCGAATATCTGCTCATGTCATTGCATACATTGATTGTTCATTGTGATTGCGTAGCACACGCTACTTTAAAATGTAAGCTGCGGCGAGTAGGATTATGACTCCTACACAGTGATCAAGGCTAGGTGCACCCCTATGCAAAATACACTTCCTGGCTCGTGATCCAGAAGCGAGCTAGTGTGTTGCTAATCCCAACGCTCGATACACGTGGAGGGGTAGGGTTAAACGGTCGCTTGAGCTTAGGAGTTGGCCCGATCAGCCACTCTAGCCACAAGACGGAAACTCTGAACACAAAGTGAAAATCGTGATAAGTGATTCGTGAATTAGTGATTTGGTAGCTTTTGCTACATCGTGTGTGCTTGTCCCTTCTTGTCCTTTTTAACTGTTGCATCATACTTAAATGTCATGTCATTGCATCCTACTTGAACTGTTAGGTTGTTAGTTTACTTTTAGTTTCCTTGCACAAGTCTTTTAGACTTGCTGACATGTGCCCCTCTCTCTTTTGGGTGACACATGTTAGATCCCAGGCCAGAGTTTGTTGGAGAGGACGTGGTGTTTGCTGACGCCGAGTCAGGACCCGTGTTTGTTGAGGAGGAGTACGTGGACACCGGGGACCAGTCCTAGTGTCTTCGTTGAGCTTTCCCTTTTATTTTAGACTGCTGTAGTCGTCGGTGCGTAGCACCAATACTTCGTTATTTTGTCGTTTTGTTGGCCATGTTTTGGGCCTTTAGACTCTTTCCTTTAGCCTGGTGGCTTTTCTGTGTTGTCGAATATTGTTATGGATAAATTCTGAGATTGGTTAAATTTTATCAATCTCCCTTACCATGTTATTATTATTGTTGTTCCGTTTGCACTTACAGGGACCTGCATATATTTTCAGATATCGATGCTTATCAGGCGTGTGGCTTCACAGCTCCACGTCTGTGCGGACCTTCTCACGTCTCACCTCCATTTTTGGTAAGCGGGGCGTGACAGGTTTTGTTGGTGGCCCATGCAGGTCCGCTTTCTGTAACTGTGAATTATTGGATCAACGATAATAATATTAGATTGCCCAACAACTAAAATTCGACATCCGAGTCCTAAGCTATGAGTCCAATTGTTTCGTTTTCTGTGTCATTAGATGGTAGGAAAGCGATTTACCCGTGGTGGTGGTAGCGCGCCCCCTCATGACAAGGAGCCTGATAGGGAGCCCACCAATGGGGAGATGATGCCTTATGATGCTTCAGATGATGCAGGTGCAGCAGAGCGTGCTCCTGCAAGTCCAGAATGCTCCAGTTGCTCGAGCTGCTCGGGCAATCCAGGATGCCCCTCGCTCCGAGCCAGGAGCGAAGCAATTTCAAGAGCTGGGTCCCGCTTATTTTGATGGGTCTGAGTGTCCTCTAGCTGCCGATGAGTGGATTCAGAACATATATGATAATTTGAAGATGGCGAAGATCGGCCCGGCTGGACGGGTTGATTTGGCGAAGAGGCAGCTCAAGGATAATGCTCGGAACTGGTGGGATGCGAAAGAGAAGATGCTGGTGGAGCCGATAGCTTGGGCTACCTTCAAGTCCAGGTTCGATGAGGAGTTCTTTCCGAATGCTGCTAGGAAGGAGATGCTGCAGCGCTTTATTGATCTGAAGCAAGGGAGCTTGACGGTGGACTAGTACCACCAGGAGTTCACCAGGCTGAGTCGGTTTGCACCGAAGATGGTGCAGGATGCTGATGAGAGGGCTCAAAGGTTCCTGCAGGGACTTGCTTTGGAGCTTTAGAGTTTCGTGTCTTCTTCTGATCTGGAGTCTTACCAGAAGGTTCTGGTGGCTGCGAGGAGGCAGGAGCTGAACCTGAGCCAGAGGAGAGGACTTGCTTCTGGGGCTGGGAAGAGGCCTATGGAGCAGGCCAGGGTAGTGACGAGACTAGGATTCAGGCCCAACCAGCCAGCTCAGTTCAAGAGGCCAGGTGGGCATGTTCTGAAGACTTGCAATCATTGTGGCAAGCCGGGTCATGTGAAGGACCAGTGCCGGAGGCTTTTGGGTCAGTGTTTGGGCTGTGGTGATGCTTCACATTCTCTGAAGGATTGTCCGAGTATCAAGCAGCCTTGGAGGGCACCTGTTGCAGCACAGCCGTTGAAGCAAAGAGCGTCTGTTCCTGCTGGACGTGGAGCAGCTCTTGTTCCACAAAGGTAGGCCTTTCAGCAGGCTTTTCAGCCGAGGGGGCAGGCTTTTCTGATGACCGCTGTGCAGAGCGAGGCAGTGGATGAGGTTATCGCATGTAACTCTCAATCTAGTTGTTTTCTTTCCTTAGTTAGTTTTAGTTATTAGATCATGTTTGGTTGCTTGCATATGATTGGTTGCTAGAATAGGTTTTGATTGTTAAATTGCTTGTTAAGGTGTGGTTTTGGTTTGCACATTTCCTGCACGAGTCCTCTTTGACTCTGGTGCATCGATGTTCACTATTTCCCGGAGCTTCGTGGAGAAGCATTCCTTGACGACTGCCCATATTCTTGTTGTGCCTAATCGCAGTGGAGGATTTGAGATCTTTTGCGATGCTTCTGGCAAGGGTCTCGGTTGTGTGTTGCATCAGCACGGGCATGTTGTGGCGTATGCTTCACGTCAGCTCAAGACTCATGAGAAGAATTACCCGACGCACGACTTGGAGTTGGCTGATGTTGTGTTTACGCTCAAGATTTGGAGGCACTTCTTGCTGAGTGAGAAAGTGAAGATCTTCACCGATCACAAAAGCTTGAAGTATATTTTTACTCAGAAGGAGCTCAACATGCGACAGCGTCGATGGTTGGAGCTCATGGTGGATTATGAGATTGATTTGCAATATCACCCCGGCAAGGTGAATGTGGTTCCGGATGCGCTGAGTATGCTTCCAGTGGTGATGATGTTGACTTCGCAGTGGAGATTGCGGCAGGATTTTTACGAGTCTGGTGTGGAGATTGTTCTTCCTGGAGAGGCCTCTTCGTTGATGAGTATGCAGATTCAGTCGTCGATTGTGGATAGGATCAAGGCTGGCCAGGCTGGAGATCCGAAGCTGGTGAAGATTCGGGAGCAGGTAGAAGCCGGTCTGCGGACTGACTTCTCGATTCATGAGGATGGCTCGCTGAGGTTTGGAGCCAGGTTGTGTGTGCCAGCTGGGGATATTAGAGAGGAGTTGTTGGTTGAGGCACACAGTTCGTCGTATTATGTGCATCCTGGTGGCACCAAGATGTACAATGATCTTCGTCTAAATTTTTGGTGGCATGGTATGAAGAGGAGTGTGGCTCGGAGTGTGGCCAAGTGTCTGGTTTGCCAGCAGGTAAAGGCGGAGCATCAGCGTACGGCAGGGTTGCTACAACCGCTTCTGATTCCGGAGTGGAAGTGGCAACACATCACTATAGATTTAGTAACTGGACTACCTCGGAGTCCGAAGCAGAATGACGTGATTTGGGTGATCGTAGATCGATTGACCAAATCCGTGCACTTTATTCCATTCCGAGTAGGACAGTCCACTGAGGCGATAGCAAGGAGATACTTGGAGGAGATTGTACGACTTCACGGAGTCCCCGTGAGTATCGTGTCAGACAGAGACACGAGGTTCACATCTCAGTTCTGGTAGAGTTTACAGAAGAGTTTGGGTACGAGTCTGAATTTCAGCACGGCGTACCATCCGCAGACAGATGGCCAGTCCGAGAGGACGATTCAGATCTTGGAGGACATGCTGAGGACGTGCATGTTGGATTTCAAGGGTTCGTGGGAGGACCATCTACATCTGGTAGAGTTTTCCTACAACAACAGCTTCCAGGCGAGCATTGGCATGGCGCCTTTCGCCGCGCTTTATGGGAGGAAATGTCGATCGCCATTGAGTTGGGATGACGTTGGTGATCGGGAGCTGTTGGGACCTGAGATGATTGTGGAGGCTGTGGATGTTGTCAGGAACATTCGGGAGAGGCTGAGGATTGCTCAGGACCGTTTTAAGCATTGAGCAGATGCTAAATGTCGTTCTTTGGAGTTGCAGCTAGGCGACCATGTGTTCTTGAAGATTTCCCCAAATCGTGGTGTGATTCGCTTTGGAAAGCGAGGGAAGTTGAGCCAGCGATACATTGGACCGCTTGACGTTCTGGAGAGAGTTGGCGAGGTAGCCTACCGCTTGGCCTTGCTGCCATCTTTGGAAGGAGTTCACAATGTTTTCCATGTGTCGCAGCTTCGTCGATACATTAGCGATCCATCTCATGCTGTGGATTTCTCGGAGATCACCGTTCGCCCAGATTTGACGTATGACCAGCAGCCAGTGCTGATTTTGGACAGGCATCAGAAGTCACTCCGAAACAAGGTTGTCAATCTTGTGAGGGTGATGTGGCGACACGGCTCGCCAGGAGAGTCTACTTGGGAGAGAGAGGATGAGATGAGATAGCGCTACCCACTTTTGTTCCTGGACACGTGAGTGCTGGAAAATTCCGAGGACGGAATTTTTCTTAAGTTGGGGAAGATGTAACGACTGGTTTTCATGTATTTGGATTATCTATATTATATACATGTTTTGGTGAATTTTCTCCTTATGTGTGTGATTTTCCATCTCCGTAGCTTTCGTTTTCGATCGTTTCGTCGTGATTTTCTAGCCTCTTCCTTAAATCGTTGATCTTGGAGTAAGTCACTCATGACGAACTTCAAATCGCTCATATTTTAAAGTTAGGGTGATCTTAGAAGCTATAGAAATCTTCCCGAAGCTTCGCGCTTCAATTCGGCACTTTTCGTGCACTTTAGTTGGTTCAAGATGGGGAACCAACCTACTAGATTCCAATCTAGTCGGTCAGGAACCCTTCTCAGACCGACTAGTTCATTAAATCAATAATTCAGAAGTTACTGTTTACTCTTAGTCGGTCTAAGAACAACCACCGACCGACTAGATGCACAACTAGTCGGTCAGAACTTGCTCTCAGACCGACTAGTTCCTTTGATTAATTTTACCTAAGTTACTGTTTATCGTTAGTCGGTCTAAGAACGTTTTTCGACCGACTATGTTGCAAACTAGTCGGTCAGCCATTGTTCTTTAACCGACTAATTCATTGACCATTTTGACGACCTGAGTTACTGTTTGGTGTTAGTCGGTCACAGTTAGTCGACCGACCGACTAGTTCTTAAACTAGTCGGTCAGCCAACCTTCTTTGACCGACTAACCGCTGTCGTAAACCTAGGATTTGCCCAGCAGCCGCACGAATCCTATTTAAAGCCCCCGATCGTTTTCTTTTTTCTTTCATTTCCTTCTGAGCCTCCTTCTTCCCCAATACTCATCCAACATTCCCTAGCTCTCCTCCTTCATCCCCGGAGCCCCCTCACCCCCTCCTTGCGCCGGCCACCTCCCCTAGGCCATCGGCCAACCCCCCTAAAACCCCAAATCCCAATTTCTCCAAGGTTTTCTCGCCGTTTCCAGATCTGAGCCATAGTTTCCCGGATCGTTCTTCCGTCGCCGTGCTTGCTCGGCATCGTTCTTCCGCTAACGATTCGGTAATAACTCGATCCTATAATTTACTCATAACCCATATGTGATTTTTGTTAAACCCTAATAAAAATGGTTATTTTTTTGATGATTGTTTCTCCATAACAGCGACATTCCCCGTAGATTAGCGATTGTGAGACGAACCTTCGTGATCGTCATCCTCGGTGCTAGGCAAGTGAAACTTGCCACTTAGAGTTTTAGGCCAAACCTTTGGCCATTTCCTTGTTTTAGCGTAAAAGACACTAGGCAGTGAAAGGATAGCTGCCTAGACGCCCTTTGATCTAGCTTGACAAGGAAGCTAGATCTGTCACCTTCATCATGCTTGTATGTCATGTTTAATTTCAATTAACGGTACGCGAATATCTGCTCATGTCATTGCATACATTGATTGTTCATCGTGATTGCGTAGCACACGCTACTTTAAAATGTAAGCTGCGGCGAGTAGGATTATGACTCCTACACAGTGATCAAGGCTAGGTGCATCCCTATGCCAAATACACTTCCTGGCTCGTGATCCAGAAGCGAGCTAGTGTGTTGCTAATCCCAACGCTCGATACACGTGGAGGGGTAGGGTTAAACGGTCGCTTGAGCTTAGGAGTTGGCCAGATCAGCCACTCTAGCCAAAAGACGGAAACTCTGAGCACAAAGTGAAAATCGTGATAAGTGATTCGTGAATTAGTGATTTGGTAGCTTTTGCTACATCGTGTGTGCTTGTCCCTTCTTGTCCTTTTTAACTGTTGCATCATACTTAAATGTCATGTCATTGCATCCTACTTGAACTGTTAGGTTGTTAGTTTACTTTCAGTTTCCTTGCACAAGTCTTTTAGACTTGCTGACATGTGCCTCTCTCTCTTTTGGGTGACACATGTTAGATCCTGAGCCAGAGTTCGTTGGAGAGAACGTGGTGTTTGCTGACGCCGAGTCAGGACCCGCGTTTGCTGAGGAGGAGTACGTGGACACCGGGGACCAGTCCTAGTGTCTTCGTTGAGCTTTCCCTTTTATTTTAGACTGATGTAGTCGTCGGTGTGCAGCACCAATACTTCGTTATGTTGTCGTTTTGTTGGCCATGTTTTGGGCCTTTAGACTCTTTCCTTTAGCCTGGTGGCTTTTCTGTGATGTCGAATATTGTTGTGGACAAATTCTGAGATTGGTTAACTTTTATCAGTCTCCATTACCATGTTATTATTATTGTTGTTCCGTTTGCACTTACAGGGACCTGCATACATTTTCAGATATCGACGCTTATCAGGCGTGTGGCTTCACAGCTCCACGTCTGTGCAGACCTTCTCACGTCTCGCCTCCATTTTTGGGAAGCGGGGCGTGACACTTTCCGTGCATGTATTTAATTTGACCCTTTCCTTGCTTCGGTATATATGATGTGATATGCCGTTGTGACCGTATGGAAGTGTAGAGTGTTATAGTAATTTTTGGGAACGTCATTTCATGACTCGTTTTCTCGCAAAACGGCTTTGAATGGAAGGGGTGTTTTGGTCTTTTGGCCTTAATACTCAGTTCCCGATTTTACATTAATTTTTGGTAGGCGTAGCGCGAGATCAGACCCCGTAGCCCCGTACATCTCGTCTCCACGATCGTTCCGGTATTTTCGGATTATTTTCCAGACACCTGTAGCGAGAGTTATCCCCTAATTAAATCTCAACCCTTGATTAGCAAAATTAATTTGAATTTTCAAATTGATAATCAAATCTGGTTAGGTCCCCAAATGATATTATGTGTATCCTTCCAAATCTTCTTCCTCTGTTGTTCCCTAGACTTTCCCCTATTTGTACACCCTCTATCTCTTTATCTCCCCTCCCTTAACTTTTAAACCCATAACTACTTATCAAATTATATCTTTTTATAAACCTAGACCCTAGCAAACCCTCCCACGTGAGCAAAAACCCTTGGCTGAAATAATTCTTAGCCGCCACCAAGCTGAACCCCCCACCTCGCGATATCTCCCTCTCCCTCTTGCATTACTCTTCCTCTCGCATCACCCTCTCCCTCACTCACAACCTCACGCCGGTGGGCTCCACTGCTCCGGCCAACCACCGCCCCGACGCTGGAGACCGCCTCAGTCTGGCCGTTGTCCCTGCACATAGCGTGGCAGCAGCTCTTCGAGCTGCTGCTGCGTTTCCCGACTGCCGCCCGCCTTCCAGATTACCGCACGACCGCCGTCGATCGCCAGGAAACCCACGCCGTCGATATGCCATTCCCCACCAGCCCTAGCGTCGCTCAGCTCTCGAGGATCACCGGAGGAGCGCCTAGACCGCCGGAAAAATTCTTCTGCGGCTTCCTTTTGCTGCAGCGAGTAGCAGTGGCAGCTGCTGTGCTTTTTCGGCTCCGCCCGACGTCAGTGGCCACCCCGTGGCTCTCTCAAGTCCGGCCAACCTCCCCCAGCGCCACCAAGGCCCTTCGACAACTCTCCTAGGCCGGCCAGCAACATCCGACGCTTAATCGACGTCGTGTCGCCGTTGTGTTGCCGTGCTCACTGTTTTACCGTCGATCTGACCGTGCTCGTTGTCCACACTCTTCGTTAGCTGTCCAGACGGGTCTTACTACGTTCACCGTAGCTGGTTGGCCCAAAATAGTGCTTCTCTCAAGCGCAAGAGTCCGTACAAGTAATATAATCTGGGAGTCCAAATGTCGAATCCTCAGGAGAAAATCTGTTGCAACCACAGCTTAAATCAAATAGAAATCCAACGAAAAGAAGATAACCAATTATGGTGACGATGATTTTAATGGGTTTGATCGTGGTGAACAATGCGAACAAAGAAAAGTCGTGTATGAAAATATCGATGAAAAGTATGCACATGGTATGGGTTCATTAGGATCCATGAGTCGTATTAATTTGGTTGACGAATATAACACAATGAATTCTCTTTTTTAGAGCAATTCACCGGAAAATACCCAATATAACTCAATGAATTCTCCTTTTGGGAGCAATTCATCGGAAAATACCCTTTTGGGGGTTCAAGCACAAAATTCAATAAGATCGTTGCTAAAGTTTTAGTCTTTTAAATACGATATGAAAGTCCCTTTTGGGGAAATCAAAACTCACCCTTGTGGGGTGATCATCTACTCCAACACGTTCTTTTGGAAAATGAAGAGAAGATTTAATAACAAAGACTATAACTTTATCAACGTTAACAATTTAGCACAACGAATATTCAACCAAACGAACACAAATCATATCCCCTAACTACACCATACCATGCACAATAAGAATTTAGCTACTCATGGTACAAGAAAAATCAAGTTTCATAGCAAAATACATCATTCTAATAGCAAAATACAATAGAAAAGCACCAAATACTGGGTATAACTTTAAGAATTTATCACCAAATCTTCAATATAGACACCAAAACTCTCTGGAAATTAGAAGAATAGCCTCCGAAATTTTACAGAATTTTTCAGAGGAGAAATACGGCTTCTAGAGCCTCCAATACGCCCAGAATACCCAAGAATACGCTCAAAACCCTAAAAATACCTTATATACTTAGATTGCGGGTTTTACTGTGCTTAACGGGTCTAAACCCGCTTCAAATCGAGCCAAAACCCGCATATAACCGCTGGCCCAATCGTGAGCCGCACATCCGTGCGGGATTTGACTAGGATCTGCCACGTGGCTCCCTTATCGGATCCGCCTCCTCTCGCGCGCCCGCTCCGCAATCGAATCCGAGTTTCGTTCGGATGAACTCTCCGCCGTTGGATCTCTAAGCAACGGGCACGATGCGGCCGCGTCACCCAGCGATTCTGATTTCGAGTAGCTTCGTTTATGTCCGTTGGATCGTCGATCTGCGGCCCAGATGAAGCCACGTAGCCAGATGAAATTGCCCGCTGCGTATTCGTTCGCTTCTGCGTGCGGGCCGTTGGATGAGAATCCGACGATCGATATCGCGCCGCGTCGCTGCCCGCTATGAGCCGCTCGATTCGGGCGGGATTGCGCGGATGGACGCCGCGTGTCGTGCCAAGATTCGTACGCCGACCGTATTTTCGTATTTCCTTACGTATTTCTCCATTTAAATGGTATTCTGCATTCAAAAATTCATAGTAATTAGCATAGATCTCAGAAAAATACAAATAAATAATCGTTGGAATCGTGAGATCGAGATCAAGCTAGGAAAAATATAAAAAGTGCAGAAATAATCCGTTAATTTCTGTTTTGTGCTCAAATAGAGTGTTTTCTCTAATAAATGATTGTGTACAAAATACGAATGTATTAGAGAACAATATATCATCACATGAGCAAAAATAGGGCTAAATGGGGGGGTTAAATATGTAATATTGAACCCGAATCACACCCCCCAACTAGCGATTTGCTAGTCTCTAGCAAAAAGAGCGATATAGTCGGATGATTAATAAAACAATAAATTTCCATCAAATGCTTATGGCATGGCTCAATAGTACGCTTTCCAACATGATCTAGACTATCAATATACACCATCCATGAACAAAATCAATCACATGATATTTTCTCTAATTTAGTGTGAATAAATAACATGCAAGCATCGTTTTGCGCAAGCGAAAGTAAAACACGTCGTTTTTCTCTAGTTTTCTTGTTTCCAAGGAATTGGCATCTCACAAAGATCGTTCAAGACATGGGCATTGAGGTTGCTTAGCTTATTCTCCATTTCTTTTCTTTTATTAGTTCTGTGTAACGCGCATCAAGCAACATTCGCAGAATAATGTATAACTTGGATCGCTCCATCAAATGAGTGAGTTTCCGGTCAATGGCTCCCAAATCAGATGATAATATGGCATTAGGCCAAAAAGGACCCCTCGGACTGTACTACTCGAACCAACCAAGTTATTTATTAGTGACATACTTATTCATTCATTTTTCTTCATTCATTTTTCATTCATTTTTTTTCTTCTTTTCTGTTTTTTTGTAAGCAACTCAACGCCCATTCTTCGAACAAAACATTAATAACAAAGGTCAAATTCCTCTTCAACTTGAAGACTTTTCTAATAAATCGTGTAAACTTAAGCTTTTTCATCACATTAGCATGCATGAAATAAATTCAAACTATTTCGAGATATTAATCAAGGCAATCGAAAGTTTTCATGAATAGCATATTAACTAGTAATTCCATGAAGGAAAAATAATTAACTCAGGCCATAAACAAATTTTAGAACTCAATTAATGCGTAATCATCCGTATTTATGGAATGTGAAGGTGTTTTAAATGATGAGACATGGTGATATATTATTCTCTTAGAAAAAAAAATCCTAAGGTCTCATACACACCCCCGAACTAAAGATGGACATTGTCCTCAATGTTAAATAGGGGCACGAGTTTATTCAAGCAAGCATCCTAGAAAGCATTTGAAAACTACACTACTGGAAAGAACACACCGTGATCAAATGGCAGATCCCGAATCTTTAATTGTGGAGGAAGTTGTTCAATTTGCTCCTTGCGCTCCTCGGCGAGTAATTTTCCTCCAATGACTAAACTGGATCCCAGCAATGTATCTCCAATCGTCTCTATAAGATGTTCTCTGGTATCCTACAAGAGATGAGTCATGTCAATCCATTTTAGTCTACGATTATTCTCAATAAGAGTATTCCAAATGTAGTCGTCAAAATAGTTGAAATAAATTAAAGCAAGTTGACGACTACTCCCTGAAAGATATGCACTACTCTCGGTATGATGCTCGATCGTTGGGGAGAGGGGTAAATGATTTTGGGATAAAACTGGAGGAGGGCATGGTTCTGACTCCATGGCGATAATCTCAAAACCCTTGTCCCTAGCTGTCTCCTCCTCTCGTTCATCACAAATTGCTAGCTCGTCCTCTCTTTTGCACACACTTTCTGCCATGTAGATATTTTTATTCGTGTCCTTAACGTGACATGGTTCGCTCAATATACCTGCAATAGAAGATAAACTCGTATTAGATTCTTGAAATTGAGTTTCAAAAGCATTACTTTCTTCGAGGCAAGTGGCAATCAGAGTAAGATTTTCAAAGGATTTCTGAATCTGCCGATTTCGAGCAAGGAAATTCTCCTGAAATTGATGGGATGTGGCCTCATGTGTCTGAATAAGCAAATAAACTTCCTCTTTCAAAGAATGCAAAGGTACGTCTACGCTTTTGCTCCCCTTGATCAAGGCATGAAGGCTTCGTTGAATGGCACTCTGAAGTCTCTTTTATGGTTTCTTCATTCTCTTGTAGAGACTCCATGTATTTCCACGCCTCTGTCGGCGTCATGACTCCCAAAAATTCCTGCAGCTTTGGTCGTAGTCCATTTAGGAAGGACTGTATAAGCTCTTCATTTATGTACCCATGCTGCGGATAGCTCGATATTATGTCTGTGAACCTCCTCCAGGCCTGAAAGAAAGTTTCACAATCAGTGTGATTAAAATTAACAATTTTGAGCTTCTCCATCCTATGTTTGTGTGCATTATCGTACTCTGCATCATGCCAATTGTTTGTGCAATAGAAATTCATATACTCCATTTTTTCAATAAAAATAAAAATAAAAAAACAAAAGTTTATGTACAGAAAAGTGGAAAGATCTCACCGAAGGTCCTCTAAATGAAATAAACCGTGGTAACAAACCATTCTCCCCGGTAACGGTGCCAAAAACTTGGTAGGCCCAAAATAGTGCTTCTCTCAAGCGCAAGAGTCCGTACAAGTAATACAATCTAGGAGTCCAGATGTCGAATCCTCAGGAGAAAATCTGTTGCAACCACAGCTTAAATCAAATAGAAATCCAACGAAAAGAAGATAACCAATTATGGTGACGATGATTTTAATGGGTTTGATCGTGGTGAACAATGCGAACAAAGAAAAGTCGTGTATGAAAATATCGATGAAAAGTATGCACATGGTACGGGTTCATTAGGGTCCATGAGTCGTATTAATTTGGTTGGCGAATATAACACAATGAATTCTCTTTTTGAGAGCAATTCACAGGAAAATACCCAATATAACTTGTACGGACTCTTGCGCTTGAGAGAAGCACTATTTTGGGCCTACCAAGTTTTTTATTAGTGACATACTTATTCATTCATTTTTCTTCATTCATTTTTCATTCATTTTTTTTTCTTCTTTTCTGTTTTTTTGTAAGCAACTCAACGCCCATTTTTCGAACAAAACATTAATAACAAAGGCCAAATTCCTCTTCAACTTGAAGACTTTTCTAATAAATCATGTATACTTAAGATTTTTCATCACATTAGCAAGCATGAAATAAATTCAAACTTTTTTGAGATATTAATCAAGGCAATCGAAAGTTTTCATGAATAGCATATTAACTAGTAATTCCATGAAGGAAAAATAATTAACTCAGGCCATAAACAAATTTTAGAACTCAATTAATACATAATCATCCGTATTTGTGGAATGTGAAGGTGTTTTAAATGATGAGACATGGTGATATATTCTTCTCTTAGCAAAAAAAATCCTAAGGTCTCATACACACACCCCAACTAAAGATGGACATTGTCCTCAATGTCGAAAAGGGGCACGAGTTTATTCAAGCAAGCATCCTAGAAAGCATATGAAAACTACACTACTGGAAAGAACACACCGTGATCAAATGGCGGATCCCGAATCTTTAATTGTGGAGGAAGTTGTTCAATTTGCTCCTTGCGCTCCTCGGCGAGTAATTTTCCTCCAATGACTAAACTGGATCCCAGCAACGTAACTCCCAGCGTCTCTATAAGATGTTCTCTGGTATCCTGCAAGAGATGAGTCATGTCAATCCATTTTAGTCTACGATTCTTCTCAATAAAAGTATTCCAAATGTAGTCGTCAAAATAGTTGAAATAAATTAAAGCAAGTTGACGACTACTCCCTGAAAGATATGCACTACTCTCGGTATGATGCTCGATCGTTGGGGAGAGGGGTAAATCATTTTGGGATAAAACTGGAGGAGGGCATGGTTCTGACTCCATGGCGATAATCTCAAAACCCTTGTCCCTAGCTGTCTCCTCCTCTCGTTCATCCAAAATTGCTAGCTCGTCCTCTCTTTTGCACACACTTTCTGCTATGTAGATATTTTTATTTGTGTCCTCAACGTGACATGGTTCGCTCGATATACCTGCAATAGAAGATAAACTCGTATTAGATTCTTGAAATTGAGTTTTAAAATCATTACTTTCTTCTAGGCAAGTGGCAATCAGACTAAGATTTTCAAAGGATTTCTGAATCTGCCGATTTCGAGCAAGGAAATTCTCCTGGAATTGATGGGATGTGGCCTCATGTGTCTGAATAAGCAAATAAACTTCCGCTGTCAAAGAATGCAAAGGTACGTCTACGCTTTGCTACCCTTGATCAAGGCATGAAGGCTTCTTTGAATCGCACTCTGAAGTCTCTTTTATGGTTTCTTCATTCTCTTGTAGAGACTCCATGTATTTCCACGCCTCTGTCGGCGTCATGACTCCCAAAAATTCCTGCAGCTCTGGTCGTAGTCCATTTAGGAAGGACTCCATAAGCTCTTCATATATGTATCCATGCTGTGGATAGCTCGATATTATGTCTGTGAACCTCCTCCAGGCCTGAAAGAAAGTTTCACAATCAGTGTGATTAAAATTAACAATTTTGAGCTTCTCCATCCTATGTTTGTGTGCATTAGCGTACTCTGCATCATGCCAATTTTTTGTGCAATAAATATTCATATACTCCATTTTTTTTCAAAAAACAAAAAAAAACAAAAGTTTATGTACAGAAAAGTGGAAATATCTCACCTAAGGTCCTCTAAATGAAATAAACCGTGGTAACAAACCATTCTCCCCGGCAACGGCACCAAAAACTTGGTAGTCCCAAAATAGTGCTTCTCTCAAGCGCAAGAGTCCGTACAAGTAATATAATCTGGGAGTCCAGATATCGAATCCTCAGGAGAAAATCTATTGCAACCACAGCTTAAATCAAATAGAAATCCAACGAAAAGAAGATAACCACTTATGGTGACGATGATTTTAATGGGTTTGATCGTGGTGAACAATGCGAACAAAGAAAAGTCGTGTATGAAAATATCGATGAAAAGTATGCACATGGTATGGGTTCATTAGGGTCCATGAGTCGTATTAATTTGGTTGACGAATATATCACAATGAATTCTCTTTTTGAGAGCAATTCACCGGAAAATACCCAATATAACTCAATGAATTCTCCTTTTGGGGGCAATTCATCGGAAAATAACCTTTTGGGGGTTCAAGCACAAAATTCAATAAGATCTTTGCTAAAGTTTTAGTCTTTTAAATACGATATGAAAGTCCCTTTTGGGGAAATCAAAACTCACCCTTGTGGGGTGATCATCTACTCTAACACGTTCTTTTGGAAAATGAAGAGAAGATTTAATAACAAAGACTATAACTTTATCAACGTTAACAATTTAGCACAACGAATATTCAACCAAACAAACACAAATCATATCCCCTAACTACACCATACCATGCACAATAAGAATTTAGCTACTCATGGTACAAGAAAAATCAAGTTTCATAGCAAAATACATCATTCTAATAGAAAATACAATAGAAAAGCACCAAATACTGGGTATAACTTTAAGAATTTATCACCAAATCTTCAATATAGACACCAAAACTCTTTGGAAATAAGAAGAATAGCCTCCAGAATTTTACAGAATTTTTCAGAGGAGAAATACGGCTTCTAGAGCCTCCAATACGCCCAGAATACCCATGAATACGCTCAAAACCCTAAAATTACCTTATATACTTAGATTGCGGGTTTTACTGTGCTTAACGGGTCTAAACCCGCTTCAAATCGAGCCAAAACCCGCATATAACCGCCGGCCCAATCGTGAGCCGCACATCCGTGCGGGATTTGACTAGGATCTGCCACGTGGCTCCCTTATCGGATCCGCCTCCTCTCGCGCGCCCGCTACGCAATCGAATCCGAGTTTCGTTCGGATGAACTCTCCGCCGTTGGATCTGTAAGCAACGGGCACGATGCGGCCGCGTCACCCAGCGATTCTGATTTCGAGTAGCTTCGTTTATGTCCGTTGGATCGTCGATCTGCGGCCCAGATGAAGCCACGTAGCCAGATGAAATCGCCCGCTGCGTATTCGTTCGCTTCTACGTGCGGGCCGTTGGATGAGAATCCGACGATCGATATCGCGCCGCGTCGCTGCCCGCTGTGAGCCACTCGATTCGGGCGGGATTGCGCGGATGGACGCCACGTGTCGCGCCAAGATTCGTACGCCGACCGTATTTTCGTATTTCCTTACGTATTTCTCCATTTAAATGGTATTCTGCATTCAAAAATTCATAGTAATTAGCACAGATCTCAGAAAAAAACAAATAAATAGTCGTTGGAATCGTGAGATCGAGATCAAGCTAGGAAAAATATAAAAAGTGCAGAAATACTCCGTTAATTTCTATTTTGTGCTCAAATAGAGTGTTTTCTCTAATAAATGATTGTGTACAAAATACGAATGTATTAGAGAACAATATATCATCACATGAGCAAAAATAGGGCTAAATGGGGGGGTTAAATATGTAATATTGAACCCGAATCACACCCCCCAACTAGCGATTTGCTAGTCTCTAGCAAAAAGAGCGATATAGTCGGATGATTAATAAAACAATAAATTTCCATCAAATGCTTATGGCATGGCTCAATAGTACGCTTTCCAACATGATCTAGACTATCAATATACACCATCCATGAACAAAATCAATCACATGATATTTTCTCTAATTTAGTGTGAATAAATAACATGCAAGCATCGTTTTGCGCAAGCGAAAGTAAAACACGTCGTTTTTCTCTAGTTTTCTTGTTTCCAAGGAATTGACATCTCACAAAGATCGTTCAAGACATGGGCATTGAGGTTGCTTAGCTTATTCTCCATTTCTTTTCTTTTATTAGTTCTGTGTAACGCGCATCAAGCAACATTCGCAGAATAATGTATAACTTGGATCGCTCCATCAAATGAGTGAGTTTCCGGTCAATGGCTCCCAAATCAGATGATAATATGGCATTAGGCCAAAAAGGACCCCTCGGACTGTACTACTCGAACCAACCAAGTTATTTATTAGTGACATACTTATTCATTCATTTTTCTTCATTCATTTTTCATTCATTTTTTTTCTTCTTTTCTGTTTTTTTGTAAGCAACTCAACGCCCATTCTTCGAACAAAACATTAATAACAAAGGTCAAATTCCTCTTCAACTTGAAGACTTTTCTAATAAATCGTGTAAACTTAAGCTTTTTCATCACATTAGCATGCATGAAATAAATTAAAACTATTTCGAGATATTAATCAAGACAATCGAAAGTTTTCATGAATAGCATATTAACTAGTAATTCCATGAAGGAAAAATAATTAACTCAGGCCATAAACAAATTTTAGAACTCAATTAATGCGTAATCATCCGTATTTATGGAATGTGAATGTGTTTTAAATGATGAGACATGGTGATATATTATTCTCTTAGCAAAAAAAATCCTAAGGTCTCATACACACCCCCGAACTAAAGATGGACATTGTCCTCAATGTTAAATAGGGGCACGAGTTTATTCAAGCAAGCATCCTAGAAAGCATTTGAAAACTACACTACTGGAAAGAACACACCGTGATCAAATGGCAGATCCCGAATCTTTAATTGTGGAGGAAGTTGTTCAATTTGCTCCTTGCGCTCCTCGGCGAGTAATTTTCCTCCAATGACTAAACTGGATCCCAGCAATGTATCTCCAATCGTCTCTATAAGATGTTCTCTGGTATCCTACAAGAGATGAGTCATGTCAATCCATTTTAGTCTACGATTATTCTCAATAAAAGTATTCCAAATGTAGTCGTCAAAATAGTTGAAATAAATTAAAGCAAGTTGACGACTACTCCCTGAAAGATGTGCACTACTCTCGGTATGATGCTCGATCGTTGGGGAGTGGGGTAAAATATTTTGGGATAAAACTGGAGGAGGGCATGGTTCTGACTCCATGGCGATAATCTCAAAACCCTTGTCCCTAGCTGTCTCCTCCTCTCGTTCATCACAAATTGCTAGCTCGTCCTCTCTTTTGCACACAATTTCTGCCATGTAGATATTTTTATTCGTGTCCTCAATGTGACATGGTTCGCTCAATATACCTGAAATAGAAGATAAACTCGTATTAGATTCTTGAAATTGAGTTTCAAAAGCATTACTTTCTTCGAGGCAAGTGGCAATCAGAGTAAGATTTTCAAAGGATTTCTGAATCTGCCGATTTCGAGCAAGGAAATTCTCCTGAAATTGATGGGATGTGGCCTCATGTGTCTGAATAAGCAAATAAACTTCCTCTTTCAAAGAATGCAAAGGTACGTCTACGCTTTTGCTCCCCTTGATCAAGGCATGAAGGCTTCGTTGAATCGCACTCTGAAGTATCTTTTATGGTTTCTTCATTCTCTTGTAGAGACTCCTTGTATTTCCACGCCTCTGTCGGCGTCATGACTCCCCAAAATTCTTGCAGCTTTGGTCGTAGTCCATTTAGGAAGGACTGTATAAGCTCTTCATCTATGTACCCATGCTGCGGATAGCTCGATATTATGTCTATGAACCTCCTCCAGGCCTGAAAGAAAGTTTCACAATCAGTTTGATTAAAATTAACAATTTTGAGCTTCTCCATCCTATGTTTGTGTGCATTAGCGTACTCTGCATCATGCCAATTGTTTGTGCAATAGAAATTCATATACTCCATTTTTTTCAATAAAAATAAAAATAAAAAAAACAAAAGTTTATGTACAGAAAAGTGGAAAGATCTCACCGAAGGTCCTCTAAATGAAATAAACCGTGGTAATAAACCATTCTCCCCGGCAACGGTGCCAAAAACTTGGTAGGCCCAAAATAGTTCTTCTCTCAAACGCAAGAGTCCGTACAAGTAATATAATCTGGGAGTCCATATGTCGAATCCTCAGGAGAAAATCTGTTGCAACCACAGCTTAAATCAAATAGAAATCCAACGAAAAGAAGATAACCAATTATGGTGACGATGATTTTAATGGGTTTGATCGTGGTGAACAATGCGAACAAAGAAAAGTCGTGTATGAAAATATCGATGAAAAGTATGCACATGGTACGGGTTCATTAGGGTCCATGAGTCGTATTAATTTGGTTGGCGAATATAACACAATGAATTCTCTTTTTGAGAGCAATTCACCGGAAAATACCCAATATAACGTGTACGGACTCTTGCGCTTGAGAGAAGCACTATTTTGGGCCTACCAAGTTTTTTATTAGTGACATACTTATTCATTCATTTTTCTTCATTCATTTTTCATTCATTTTTTTTTCTTCTTTTCTGTTTTTTTGTAAGCAACTCAACGCCCATTTTTCGAACAAAACATTAATAACAAAGGCCAAATTTCTCTTCAACTTGAAGACTTTTCTAATAAATCGTGTATACTTAAGATTTTTCATCACATTAGCATGCATGAAATAAATTCAAACTTTTTCGATATTTTAATCAAGGCAATCGAAAGTTTTCATGAATAGCATATTAACTAGTAATTCCATGAAGGAAAAATAATTAACTCAGGCCATAAACAAATTTTAGAACTCAATAAATACATAATCATCCGTATTTGTGGAATGTGAAGGTGTTTTAAATGATGAGACATGGTGATATATTCTTCTCTTAGCAAAAAAAATCCTAAGGTCTCTTACACACACCCCAACTAAAGATGGACATTGTCCTCAATGTCGAAAAGGGGCACGAGTTTATTCAAGCAAGCATCCTAGAAAGCATATGAAAACTACACTACTGGAAAGAACACACCGTGATCAAATGGCGGATCCCGAATCTTTAATTGTGGAGGAAGTTGTTCAATTTGCTCCTTGCGCTCATCGGCGAGTAATTTTCCTCCAATGACTAAACTGGATCCTAGCAACGTAACTCCCAGCGTCTCAATAAGATGTTCTCTGGTATCCTGCAAGAGATGAGTCATGTCAATCCACTTTTGTCTACGATTCTTCTCAATAAAATTATTCCAAATGTAGTCGTAAAAATAGTTGAAATAAATTAAAGCAAATTGACGACTACTCCCTGAAAGATATGCACTACTCTCGGTATGATGCTCGATCGTTGGGGAGAGGGGTAAATGATTTTGGGATAAAACTGGAGGAGGGCATGGTTCTGACTCCATGGCGATAATCTCAAAACCCTTGTCCCTAGCTGTCTCCTCCTCTCGTTCATCCAAAATTGCTAGCTCGTCCTCTCTTTTGCACACACTTTCTGCTATGTAGATATTTTTATTTGTGTCCTCAACATGACATGGTTCGCTCGATATACCTGCAATAGAAGATAACCTCGTATTAGATTCTTGAAATTGAGTTTTAAAATCATTACTTTCTTCGAGGCAAGTGGCAATCAGAGTAAGATTTTCAAAGGATTTCGGAATCTGCCGATTTCGAGCAAGGAAATTCTCCTGGAATTGATGGGATGTGGCCTCATGTGTCTGAATAAGCAAATAAACTTCCGCTGTCAAAGAATGCAAAGGTACGTCTACGCTTTGCTACCCTTGATCAAGGCATTAAGGCTTCTTTGAATCGCACTCTGAAGTCTCTTTTATGGTTTCTTCATTCTCTTGTAGAGACTCCATGTATTTCCATGCCTCTGTCGGTGTCATGACATCCAAAAATTCCTGAGCTCTGGTCGTAGTCCATTTAGGAAGGACTCCATAAGCTCTTCATTTATGTATCCATGCTGTGGATATCTCGATATTATGTCTGTGAACCTCCTCCAGGCCTGAAAGAAAGTTTCACAATCAGTGTGATTAAAATTAACAATTTTGAGCTTCTCCATCCTATGTTTGTGTGCATTAGCGTACTCTGCATCATGCCAATTGTTTGTGCAATAAATATTCATATACTCCATTTTTTTTCAAAAAACAAAAAAAAACAAAGGTTTATGTATAGAAAAGTGGAAATATCTCACCTAAGGTCCTCTAAATGAAATAAACCGTGGTAACAAACCATTCTCCCAGGCAACGGCACCAAAAACTTGGTAGGCCCAAAATAGTGCTTCTCTCAAGTGCAAGAGTCCGTACAAGTAAAATAATCTTGGAGTCCAGATGTCGAATCCTCAGGAGAAAATCTATTGCAACCACAGCTTAAATCAAATAGAAATCCAACGAAAAGAAGATAACCACTTATGGTGACGATGATTTTAATGGGTTTGATCGTGGTGAACAATGCGAACAAAGAAAAGTCGTGTATGAAAATATCGATGAAAAGTATGCACATGGTATGGGTTCATTAGGGTCCATGAGTCGTATTAATTTGGTTGACGAATATAACACAATGAATTCTCTTTTTGAGAGCAATTCACCGGAAAATACCCAATATAACTCAATGAATTCTCCTTTTGGGAGCAATTCATCGGAAAATACCCTTTTGGGGGTTCAAGCACAAAATTCAATAAGATCGTTGCTAAAGTTTTAGTCTTTTAAATACGATATGAAAGTCCCTTTTGGGGAAATCAAAACTCACCATTGTGGGGTGATCATCTACTCTAACACGTTCTTTTGGAAAATGAAGAGAAGATTTAATAACAAAGACTATAACTTTATCAACGTTAACAATTTAGCACAACGAATATTCAACCAAACGAACACAAATCATATCCCCTAACTACACCATACCATGCACAATAAGAATTTAGCTACTCATGGTGCAAGAAAAATCAAGTTTCATAGCAAAATACATCATTCTAATAGCAAAATACAATAGAAAAGCACCAAATACTGGGTATAAGTTTAAGAATTTATCACCAAATCTTCAATATAGACACCAAAACTCTCTGGAAATAAGAAGAATAGCCTCCGGAATTTTACAGAATTTTTCAGAGGAGAAATACAGCTCCTAGAGCCTCCAATACGCCCAGAATACCCAAGAATAAGCTCAAAACCCCTAAAAATACCTAATATACTTAGATTGCGGGTTTACTGTGCTTAACGGGTCTAAACCCGCTTCAAATCGAGCCAAAACCCGCATATAACCGTTGGCGCAATCGTGAGCCGCACATCCGTGCGGGATTTGACCAGGATCTGCCACGTGGCTCCATTATCGGATCCGCCTCCTCTCTCGCGCCCGCTCCGCAATCGAATCCGAGTTTCGTTCCGATGAACTCTCCGCTGTCGGATCTCTAAGCAACGGGCACGATGCGGCCGCGTCGCCCAGCGATTCTGATTTCGAGTAGCTTCGTTTATGTCCGTTGGATCGTCGATCTACGGCCCAGATGAAGCCACGTAGCCAGATGAAATCGCCCGCTGCGTATTCGTTCGCTTCTGCGTGCGGGCCATTGGATGAGAATCTGACGATTGATATCGCGCCACGTCGCCGCCCGCTGTGAGCCGCTCGATTCGGGTGGGATTGCACGGATGGACGCCGCGTGTCGCGCCAAGATTCGTACGCCGACCGTATTTTCGTATTTCCTTACGTATTTCTCAATTTAAATGGTATTCTGTATTCAAAAATTCATAGTAATTAGCATAGATCTCAGAAAGAAAACAAATAAATAGTCATTGGAATCGTGAGATGGAGATCAAGCTAGGAAAAATATAAAAAGTGCAGAAATACTCCGTTAATTGCTTTTTTGTGCTCAAATAGAGTGTTTTCTCTAATAAATGATTGTGTACAAAATACGAATGTATTAGAGAACAATATAGCATCACATGAGCATAAAATATGGCAAAATGGGGGGGTTAAATATGTAATATTGAACCCGAATCAGTAGCCGAGACACCGTAGACGACGAAGAGATTCCACCATTCAGACCCTACTTCCGTTCTACGTCAAACACTGGAGAGGTTGGTCCCCTTAACTCGTAGCGAACCCACACCGTAGTTAAATCAAAACCTAAACTAAAATTTGACAAATTGAACTAAATTTATTTTCAGCATCTGTAAAATGATTGCCCACCGTAGGAAGATCGACGAACGGACTATTTTTCTGTGCACATAGGGTAGACGAAAATCTAGACTGAACAAAAACATCAAAACGTGACTTTTTGACTGATAGGGTAGTCCCGTCAAATTTTAGAAACAACCCCTAACAGGATTTGTTGAAAACATGACCTGACACTGTAGCCGTGACCCTGTTTCAGACGTGCTACCGCAGACGAGACGCTTGGACGGGATGCTCCGGACGAACGACACACTTGCCGCCGCAGGCAAGTGTACTCACTTGCACCTTCGGCCGTGTTTAGGCCTTAGACTTCTAGAACTGTTAGAATGTGAACAAAGAGAATCGGACGTGAAATGATAGCGTTCGGGATGTCCATTGACAGCTTAGACTTGACGACGAAGTCTAAGCTCAACAACAACTTTTGACACCTTAGGGTTATCTTGTGTGTGCGTGCGTGTGGACCCCCTAGAAGAACCATCCATGTCTTGTCTTATCTTGTCTTGTTTTGCACAGCCTACGGGCAATAGGGCACTCAACAGTGAGTGGGTGATCCCTTATACTGATACACAGTCTGCGGGCAATAGGGCACTCACCAGTGAGTGGGTGATCCCTTGTACTGATACACAGCCTGTGGGCAATAGGGCACTCACCAGTGAGTGGGTGATCCCTTGTACTGATACACAGCATGTGGGTAATAGGGCACTCACCAAGCTAGAGTGAGTGATCCCTTGTACGGACTTGTCTTGTGCACTTAGGTGGGGTAGGGTTGAGCGTGCGCACGGGGAGAGTGTCTGATCCCCCTCGAACCGTAAGGCGTGAACCCTTCGAGTCACACGTGTCTTGTCGTGTCCCGTCTTGTCTTGTCTTGTCCCGTCATGTCTGGACCCGTGTAGGTTAGTCCTGTAGTCCGTAGCACACGCTACGGCTACTACTTGACGCGTTTTACTTTTCCTGCTCCGTTTACCTTCTGTTGTTACTATGTTATAACCCCAGCATACTAATCAACCAGTAAATCATTGCTTAAAGTTTCAGTGCACTTGCAATAGAGTCTAATCCTCTTTTGTAGACTTTACCTGACGTACAGTTTCTTTCTTTTGGGTGATGTATGTCAGGTGTTGAGCCAGAGTACGTTAACGTGGTGGACCTGCTAGAGTACGTAGAGCCGGAGGACGTCGACCCAGAGTACGTGCCCGAGGAGGACCAGAGCTAGAGTCCTTCACGTTTCTTATCCAGAGGTCTCACTACAGTTTAGTTGGGTACGTAGCACCGTTTATTTTCTGTCTAGGTTGGGTGCTTGCACCAGTAGTTTACCTTTCAGTTGTTGTAGCCGAGTCAGGCTTTTGTTAGACTCTCAGTACTTCTAGATTGTTATTTTGGAGTAAAATGAATGTTTCCCTTTTCAGTACTTTTTTTGTTCCGTACTAACCTGCAGGGACCTGCTCCTTCATCTTGGAGTACCACACAAACGCTTATTGGGTCCAAGCTTCACAGCTCCGGCCTAAGCGGGCCTTAGCCACACTTCGCCTCCGTAGTTTGGGAAGCGGGGCATGAAAATGGGCCGGTCAAAGGTGCAGCGACCCACTTGGCTGTGAGCAGCGACTCAGACCGAGTCAGAATATCGCTCGTTTGCCGCGAGCAATGACTCGGTTCGAGTCAGAATATGCTCGGACCGAGTTGCATTTACCTTGCCCGGGTAAACAGAGTGACAATTTCTTCTCGATTTTTGGCCCCTGTAAAACTCGACCGAGCAAGATGTTGCTCACGTCGAGTCAAGTCATGCTTGGGCCGAGTTAAAAATACTCTGCCCTGGGTAGGCAGAGTGACGTTTTCTCTCCAACTTAGGCTCCCTGTAGAACTTGACCGAGCAGGTCTGTGCTCGGGGCGAGTCATATCATACTCGGGCCGAGTCAATGTGCTCTGCCCGGGTTGGCAGAGTGACGGTTTTCACCAAAATCTTCAGCCTGTAAAACTCGACCGAGTATAATGCTGCTTGGGACGAGCTTAGGTATCCGTGTCTGCTCGACTCGACCGAGCAGATTGCTGCTCGGCCGAGCTGCCTGTGCCTCTTTTGCCAATCTTCCTGGGATGCCTCCTGTTGTACCACACCTTCCTCATACTGACTTGTCTTTGTATCCAACCTGCATAGACTGTGAATTCATCAATCCTATGATGGTTTTCAAAATTTTATTTCTAAATTATGTAACGAGAGTAAGAACATCAAAAAGAAGATCAGAAATCCAAGAAATTGGGTTGCCTCCCAATAAGCGCTCGTTTTTAGTCGCGAGCTCAACTCCCCTTAGTTTATCAATTGTCGTCGGGGAGTCTCTCGAGGAAGTATGTCTCCTCCGTTCCCATAGGTTCTCCGGCTCTGTAGGGTTTAATTCTTTGACCGTTGACCTTGAAATTTCCGTTCTTTCCCTCGAGCTTGACGGCGTCTCCTGAAGATAATCTCACTATCTTGTAGGGACCGGACCACCTCGATTTTAGCTTCCCAGGGAAAAGGCGTAGCCTCGAGTAGTATAGAAGTACCTGGTCACCGACATCATGGCTAACAACCGTGATGTTTCTATTGTGGTATGCATTGGTTCTTTCCTTGTATATCTGCGCATTTTCGTAGGCATGACGTCGAATTTCGTCCAACTCATTGCAATGAAGGGCCCGTCGGGTAGCGGCACTTTGGTAGTCAAAATTCATTTTCTTTATTGCCCAGTATGCTTTATGCTCCAATTCCACCGGGAGATGGCAAGCTTTTCCATAAACCAGCCTGTACGGAGTTGTACCGATGGGGGTTTTAAATGCAGTGCGATAAGCCCAAAGTGCGTCGCCCAGCTTGTGCGACCAATCCTTCCTTGAGGCGCTGACCTTTTTTACAAGAATGCTTTTTATTTCTCTATTAGATACTTCCACTTGGCCGCTAGTTTGAGGGTGGTAAGCGAGGGCGACCTTGTGATGAACCCCATACTTTTTCAACATCGCCTCGAATTTTCTTTCGATGAAATGACTCCCTCCATCACTAATAATCGTGCAGGGGACTCCGAAGCGGGAGAAGATGGTGTTCTTGAAAAACTTCGCCACTATGCTCGCGTCATTTGTCTGGGTGGCTATGGCTTCCACCCATTTTGAGACGTAATCAACAGCAACCAAGATAAACTTGTTGCCATTACTCGATGGGAAAGGCCCCATGAAATCGACGCCCCAGCAGTCAAACAGTTCTATCTCCAAGATGCCGTGGAGGGGTGTTTCATTCTTCTTTTTGATATTCCCAGTCCTCTGGCATCTATCGCACTTCCTTATGTATTCTTTAGCATCCCTGAATATAGTGGGCCAGTAGAAGACACTTTGAAGAATTTTCGATGTGGTCTTGGTGACTGCTGCGTGCCCACCACATGGCTGATCATGGCAATGTGACATGATGGAAGTTGCTTCTTCTTTTGGGATACTGTCACGTCCCGCTTCCCAAACTACGGAGGCGAAGCGTGACTAAGCCCGCTTAGGCCGGAGCTGTGAAGCTCGGACCCAATAAGCGTCTGTGGGGTACTCAAGACGAAGGAACAGGTCCCTGATGGTTAGTACGGAACAACAAAAGTACTGAAAAGGAAAACATTCATTTTATTCCAAAATAACAATCCAGAAGTACTGAGAGTCTAACAAAAGCCTGACTCGGCTACAACAACTGAAAGGTAAACTACTGGTGCAAGCACCCAAACTAGACAGAAAATAAACGGTGCTACGCACCCAACTAACCTGCAGTGAGACCTCTGGATCAGCAACGAAGGCCTCTAGCTCTAGTCCTCCTCAGGCACGTACTCTGGGTCGACGTCCTCCAGCTCTACGTACTCTGGCAGGTCCGCCTCGTCAACGTACTCTGGCTCAACACCTGATGTACATCACCTAAAAGAAAAGAACTGTACGTCAGGTAAAGTCTACAAAAGAGGGTTAGACTCTACTGCAAGTGGACTGAAACTTTAAGCAATGATTTACTGGTTGATTAGCATGCTGGGGTTATAACATAGTAACAAAAGAAGGTAAACAGAGCAGGAAAAGTAAAACACGTCAAGTAGTAGCCGTAGCGTGTGCTACGGACTACGGGACTAACCTAAACGGGTCCAGACAAGACGTGACAAGACAAGACAAGACAGGACATGACATGAAACGTGTGACTCGAAGGGTTCACGCCTTACGGTTCGAGGGGGATCAGACCCTCTCCCCGTGCACACGCTTAACCCTACCCCACCCAAGTGCACAAGACAAGTCTGTACAAGGGATCACTCACTCTAACTTGGTGAGTGCCATATTGCCCGCAGGCTGTGTATCAGTACAAGGGATCACCCACTCACTTGTGAGTTCCCTATTACCCACGGGTTGTGTATCAGTACAAGGGATCACCCACTCACTGGTGAGTGCCCTATTGCCCGCAGGCTGTGTATCACTACAAGGGATCACCCACTCACTGGTGAGTGCCCTATTGCCCGCAGGCTGTGCAAAACAAGACACGACATGACAAGACATGGATGGTTCTTTTAGGGCGTCCACATGCACGCACACACAAGATAACCCTAAGGTGTTAAAATTTGTTGTTCAGCTTAGACTTCGTCGTCAAGTCTAAGCTGTCAATGGACGTCCCGAACGAAATCATTTCACGTCCGGTTCTCTTTGTTCACATTCTAACAGTTCTAGACATCTAAGGCCTAAACACGGCCGAAGGTGCAAGTGAGTACACTTGCCTACGGTAGCGAGTGTGTCGTCCGTCCGGAGCGTCCCGTCCAAGCGTCTCGTCTGCGGTAGCACGTTTGAAACAGGGTCACGACGATAGTGTCAGGTCGTGTTTTCAACAAATCCTATTAGGGTTTGTTTTTAAATTTGACGGGACTACCCTATCAGTCAAAAAGTCATGTTTTGATGTTTTTGTTCAGTCTAGATCATCGTCTACCCTATGTGCACAGAAAAATAGTCTGTTTGTCGATCTTCCTACGGTGGGCAATCATTTTACAGATGCTGAAAATAAATTTAGTTCAAGTTGTCAAATTTTAGTTTAGGTTTTGATTTAACTACGGTGTGGGTTCACTACGAGTTAGGGGGACCAACCTCTCCGGTGTTTGACGTAGAACGGAAGTAGGGTCTGAATGGTGGAATCTCTTCATCGTCTACGGCATCTTGGCTATGGTGAACATAGTAAGACCCGTCCGGACAGCGAATAAAGAGTGTGGACAGCGAGCACGGTCGGATCGACGGCAAAACAGCGAGCACGACAACACAACGACGACAAGACGTCGCTGAAGCGTCGGATGTTACTGGCTGGCCTAGGAGATTTGTCGAAGGGCCTTGACGGCGCTGGGGGAGGTTGGCCGGACTTGAGAGAGCCACGGGGTGGCCACTGACGTCGGGCGTCGCCGAAAAAGCACAGCAGCTGCCGCTGCTACTCGCTGCAACGAAAGGAAGCCGCTGGAGACTTTTTCCGGCAGTCTAGGCGATCCTCCGACGATCCTCGAGAGCTAAGCGGCGCTAGGGCTGGCGGGGAACGACAGAGCGACGACGGGGGTTTCCTGGCGATCGACGGCGGCCGTGCGACAATCGGGAACCCAGGCGACGGTCGGGAAATGCAGCAGCAGCTCGGGCTGTTGCTGCCACTGCTGTGTGCGGCGAGAACGACCGGACTACGGCATTCTCTGGCATCGGGGCGATGGTTGGCCGTAGCAGTGGTGCCCGCCGGTGTGAGGTTGTGAGCGAGGGAGAGGGTGATGCGAGAGGAAGAGTGATGCGAGAGGGAGATGTAGATATCGCGAGGCGGGGGGTTCAGCTTGGTGGCGGCTGAGAATTATTTCAGCCTAGGGTTTTTGCTCACGTGGGAGGGTTTGCTAGGGTCTAGGTTTATAAAAAGATATAATTTGATAAGTAGTTATGGGTTTAAAAGTTAAGTGAGGGGAGATAAAGAGATAGAGGGTGTACATATAGGGGAAAGTCTAAGGAACAATAGAGGAAGAAGAATTGGTAGGATACGCATGATATCATTTGGGGACCTAACCAGATTTGATTATCAATTTGAAAATTCAAATTAATTTTGGCTAATCAAGGGCTGAGATTTAATTAGGGGATAACTCTCGCTACGAGTGTCGGGAAAATAATCCGAAAATACCGGAACGATCGTGGAGACGAGACGTACAGAGCTACGGGGTCTGATCATGCGTTACGCCTACCAAAAATTAATGTAAAATCGGGAACTGAGTATTAAGGCCAAAAGACCAAAACGCCCCTTCCATTCAAAACCGTTTTGCGAGAAAACGAGCCATGAAATGACGTTCCCATAAATTACTATAATATTCTACACTTCCATACGATCACAACGGCATATCACATCATATATACCGAAGCAAGGAAAGGGTCAAATTAAATACATGCACGGAAAGCACATGCACGTAGAAAATTCATAAGGTCGGAAACTGACCGTTACATTCTACCCCACTAAAATAAAGATTCCGTCCTCGGAATCAACAACACTAATCAGTAAACAAAAATGGGAAGCGCTCTCTCATCTCCTCCTCGCGCTACCAAGTGGACTCTCCAGGTGATCCGTGACGCCACATCACTCTCACCAGGTCGACTACCTTATTCCTCAAATGCTTCTGTCGATGGTCCAAAATCTGCATAGGCTGCTGGTCATATGTCAGGTCCGGGCGGACCGTAATCTCTGAGAAATCAACAGTGTGCGACGGATCACTGACGTTCCGATGTAACTGAGATACGTGGAATACGTCGTGAACTCCCTCCAAAGATGGTGGTAGAGCAAGGCGGTAGGCCCACTGCTCCCACACGCTACAGCACATCGAATGGCCCAATATACCTCGGACTCGGCTTTCCCCTCTTCCCGAAATGAATAACTCCGCGGTTTGGCGAAATCTTCAGGAAGACGTGATCTCCTGGCTGAAACTCCAAAGGTCTCCTCTTGGCATCTGCCCAATGCTTGAAGTGGTCCTGTGCAACTCTGAGCTTCTCTCTGTTGTCTCTCACGACATCCACAGCTTCCACTATCATCTCTGGACCCAACAGCTTTCGATCTCCGATGTCATCCCAGCTCAGCGGCGATCGACATTTTCTCCCATATAAGGCAGCAAACGGCGCCATACCAATGCTCGCCTGTTAGCTGTTGTTATACGAAAACTCCACCAAGTGAAGATGGTCCTCCCAAGATCCCTTCAAATCGAGCGTACAAGCTCGCAGCATATCCTCCAGAATCTGAATAGTTCTCTCGGACTGGCCATCGGTCTGCGGGTGGTACGCCGTGCTGAAACTCAGACTCATACCCAAATTCTCCTGCAATCTTCTCTAGAACTTAGAGGTGAACCTCGAGTCTCTGTCAGACACGATGCTCACGGGGACTCCATGTAAGCGTACAATCTCCTACACGTACACGGTCTACATCACAACTAACTCAAAGGGGAAATTAAAAGAGGAGTAAAATGAAATTTTACCTCTAGGTATTTTCTCGCAAAGACTTCTGTAGACTGGCCTACTCGGAAAGGAATGAAATGCACAGACTTAGTTAGTCGATCAACGATCACCCAGACTGCATCGTTCTGCTTCAGGATCCGAGGTAAACCAGTCACGAAATCCATCGTGATATGTTGCCACTTCCACTCTGGAATAGGAAGCGGTTGTAGTAAACCAGCCGTACGATGGTGCTCAGCCTTCACCTGTTGGCATATCAAACACTTGGCAACGCTCTGTGCCACACTCCTCTTCATGCCAATCCACCAGTAATTCAGACGGAGGTCCTTATACATCTTGGTGCCTCCACGATGTATAGAATATGGCGAGCTATGAGCCTCACTCAACAGCTCCTCTCGAACATCGCCTGCAGGTACGCAAAGCCTACTGACGTACCACAGCGAACCATCCTCATGAATCACGAACTCCGTCCGTAGTCCAGCTTCAACCTTCCTCCTGATCCTATACAGTTTCGGATCTCCTGCCTGTGCTGCCTTGATCCAATCCACGATCGTGGACTGAATCTGCAAATTCATGAATGAAAGAACAACACCAGGTAGGACGACCTCTGGATCCATCTCTCTCAGCTCCTGATGTATCCTCCAATCGGCAGTATGCATCATCGCAGTAGGAAGCCTACTCAACGCATCAGGCACTACATTCACCTTCCCTGGGTGATACTGCAAGTCTATCTCATAGTCAGCCATGAGCTCTAACCATCATCTCTGACGCATGTTTAGCTCTTTTTGCGTAAAGATGTACTTCAAGCTCTTGTGATCGGTGAAAATCTTCACGCTCTCACTTAGCAAGAAGTGCCTCAAGATCTTCAGTGCAAAAATCACTGCTGCCAACTCCAGATCGTGCGTCGGGTAATTTTTCTCATGAGTCCTCAACTGACGAGAAGCGTATGTGACCACGTGGCCATGCTGATGCAAGACGCATCCTAGGCCCTTCCCTGATGCATCACAATATACTTCGAAGCCTCCGCTCCGATCTGGTACTCCCAAAACCGGTGCTGTGGTCAATCTCGCCTTCAAGATACTGAAAGCCTCCTCACAAGCATCTGACCACTGGAATTCCACATCCTTCCTCGTCAGCTTCATCATCGACTCTGCAATCTTCGAGAAATCCTTGATGAACGGCCGATAATAGCCAGCTAAACCAAGGAAGCTCCTGATGTTTGACGCTGACTGCAGAGTCGGCCAATCTCTGACTGCTCTGACCTTCTCTGGATCTACAGATATGCCATCTTCAGACACCACATGTCCAAGGAATGCGACTTTGTCTAACCAGAACTCGCACTTACTATACTTGGCATATAGCTTATGTCGCCTCACCGTCTCCAGCACTGTCCTCAGATGACAGCTGTGCTCCTCCTCAGACTTCGAGTAAATAAGGATGTCATCTATAAAGATAACGACAAACTTATCCAGAAAGTCGTAGAAAATCAAGTTCATCAAATTCATGAACACATCTGGAGCATTGGTCATGCCGAAAGGCATAACCACGAACTCATAATGTCTGTACTTCGTCCGGAAGGCTGTCTTCGAAATATCGTCCTTCTTCAGCTTCAGCTGATGGTATCCGCTCCTCAAGTCCAACTTCGAGAAGACTCTCGAACCTCTTAGCTGGTCAAAGATATCGTTGATGTGCGGCAGCGGATACTTATTCTTCACCGTCACTGCGTTCAGCCCACGATAGTCCACGCACATCCGTCGGGACCCATCCTTTTTCTTCACAAGCAAGACCGGTGCACCCCATGGTGACACACTAGGGTGGATGAAACCCTTCTGCAGCAACTCATCTAATTGCTTCCGCAGCTCCTCAAGCTCAGCAGGTGCCATACGATACAGCGCCTTCGATATCGGTTGCGCTCCCGGCATAAGATCAATACCAAATTCTAGAGCTCTGTCGGGTGGCAAGCCTGAGATATCCTCCGAAAAGACGTCGTCGAAGTCTCTGATAACTGCTGGTCGGTTGATCTCCATCTGCAAAGCTGCAACAATTGGCACCTCCGGCTTGGCCCGAAATCTGATGGGCCCAAGCGACTCATCTCTGCTACGGAACTCGAACTCCGAATGGTCTGGAATCCTGAATACCACCCTCTTGATGTCGCATTCGATCGAGGTGTGAAAGTATCCCAGCCAATCGATGCCAAGAACGACATCGAAATGCGGCAGGTCATGGACAATGAAATCTGCGAAAAGTTCGTGTCCACTGACTACCAATGGAATCGATCGACAACCCAAGTTCACAGTCACCACTCCGTTCCCTGTGGTGATGTCCCAACACTTAGGAAGTGTATGGGTGGGAATGGAGTGCCTTGTTATAAATCTTCGGGATATGATGCACATGGATGCACCGGAGTCGAACAAGACCAAGGCTGGGTGAGAGGACACTAGAATGGTGCCTAAGATATATAAAGGGACTATGGTCAAACTACACTATTCTAGAAAATCAGGCAAACAAACCAAGCTAACAATAAGATCTAAACTATGAAATGAAAGGCTAGATCTGAAGTAATACCTGCAATAACTCCATCCAAGTCCTCAGTCTCAACGGCTGTCATGGTGTAAGCCGACCTCTGGGGTTGCACTGCCCGCTGAAACATCTGCCTTTGTGGCGCCAAGGGTGGCCCACAGACAGTAGGTCCTCTCTGAACTGGGGCAGATGCTCTACTCTGCAGCGGGGCTGGTGCTCCGACTATGGCATGACGCACTCTCGGACAATCCTTAGCTGGGTGCGAAGCTCTCACGCCCCGCTTCCCTAAAATGGAGACGAGACGTGAAAAGGTCCGCACGAGAGTGGAGCAGTGAAGCCCCAAACCCGATAAGCGTCAATAAAACATAAGCAGGTCCCTGTAACCACAAACGGAACAACAATAATAACACAAGGAGAGACAGAAATAAAATCCCAAATCTCAGAATTTGTCCAACATGAAAATTAAGTTCAACATCCAGAAAAGCCACCAGGCTAAAAGAAAGAGTCTAAAGGCCCAGAACAAGGCCAACAAAAGGGACAACATAACAAAGTATTGGTGCCACGCACCGACAACAAAACGGTCTAAACAACAACACAAACAGTCTCTACGACTGATCGCCCGTGTCCACGAAGTCCTCATCAAACATAGGCTCGGGCTCGGTGTCTGCAAACACCTCGTCCTCAACAATGAACTCAGGCTCAGGATCTAACATGTGTCACCCAAAAGAGTAAAGGGGAACATGTCAGCAAGTCTAAAAGACTTGGGCAAGGAAACTGAAAAGGAAGGTAAACTAACAACCTAGCAGTTATAGTATGCATGACATGGCAGTTATGGTATGAGGGCACAAGTAAGACATGGTGAAACAATAAGTGCAAGAGAACACTTTATCAGGGCATGTAAAGAGTAGCCAAGCTACTAACAATCTCAATCTTTTCACTAGTCACGTTTCAAGTTATTTGTAGATGTTTACGCCTTACAGCTGAACTGTTGGACATTCACACTGATTGGCCGCTTAACACTACCCCAGAACCCAGAGTTTACGCCTTACAACTGAAGTTGCTGATCGGGCATACTCCCTGTTGATTGGCCGATTAACCCTTACCCCATCCCACATGTAAACAAGCCAGGGTCCTTGTACACGATGCGCAGTAAATGAGCCAGTGTTGCCCCCACACAAGAGCTTGTTTTTAGGTTCACAATTTGGCGTAGGGTTGTGCCCGCTAACAGCAGGTGCCTAGCCTCAATCAATTCACTAGGTGTAGCGGAGCTATGCAATTACGGGAACACTTAAAGAATGCAATGACATGACAATTAATTCGCGTACCGTTAATTGAAATTAAACATGACATGGTAGTTGTGCAACATGATAAATGTCGGGTCTAGCTTCGTTGTCAAGCTAGATCCTGGAATTACACCTAGGCGAGTATCATTTCGTCGCCTAGTCTCTTTTACGCCTACAACAAGCAAATGGCCTAAGACATGGCCTAAAAACCTAAGTGGCAAGTTTCACTTGCCTAGCACCGAGGATGACGATCACGTAGGTTCATCTCACGGACGCTAAACTATGGGGAAGAGGTCGCTGCCATGGCAAAACAACATTAGAACAACATCCAACCTAGTTTTATTAGGGTTTTACAAAAACACAAATGGGTTATGAGATTATTATAGAAACGAGTTATTACCGAATCGTTAGCGGAAGAACGATGCCGAGCAAGCACGGCGACGGAAGAAACGATCCGGGGAACCTACGGTTCAGATCTGGAAATGGGGAGAAAATCTGGAGAAATGGGGTTTTGGGGATTTTTGGGGGTTTTCCGACGACCTAGAGGTGGTGGCCGAGCCAAAATGGAGAGGGTGAGAGGCTCTTGAAGAAGGAGGAAGGCTAGGGTTAGATGGATGATGATTTGGGAAAGGAGGCTCAGGAGAAATGAAAGAAGAAAAGGAAAATGTTTGGGGGGTTTAAAAAGGAAGAGCTGGTGGCTGCCCAGAAATTAGGGTTTC
This sequence comes from Scilla litardierei, assembly GCA_030789695.1. Classification (NCBI taxonomy): domain Eukaryota; kingdom Viridiplantae; phylum Streptophyta; class Magnoliopsida; order Asparagales; family Asparagaceae; genus Scilla; species Scilla litardierei. Next base: position 106,939,623 of record CM061142.1, read on the forward strand.
GACTCTGATTAGTCGGTCAAAGAGCAACCTCTGACCGACTAGTTTGGGAACTAGTCGGTCGGTTGACCAACGCAGACCGACTAAGTGTAAACAGTAACTCCTGATGAAAAATAGGATTTAGATTTAGTCGGTCAAAGAACAACTACTCACCGACTAGTTTCTCATCTAGTCGGTCGACGAACATTCTTAGACTGACTAAGAATGAATAGTACTTGGTATCAAAAATGATCATAGAGCTAGTCGGTTAAAGAACGATTGCTGACCGAGTAGTTTGCAACCTAGTCGGTCGACAAATGTTCTTAGACCGACTAACGATAAACAGTAACTCATGTACAATTGATTCAATGAACTAGTCGGTTCCTGTAGAGTTCCTGACCGACTAGATCTCAATCTAGTCGGTTGGTCCCCCTTCTTGAACCAACTAAAGTACACTAAAAGTGTCGAATCGAAGCGCGAAGCTTCGGGAAGATTCCTACGGCTTCTAGGATCACTCTAATTCTAAAATATGAGCGATCTGAAGTTCGTCATGAGTGACTTACTCCAAGATCGACGATTCTAAGGAAGAAGCTAGAAAATCACGATGAAACGATCGAAAATGAAAGCTACAGAGACGAAAACCACACATAAGGAGAAAATCCACCAAAACATATATAATATATATATAATCCAAATACATGAAAACCTGCCATGCCACGCTTCCTAAAAAGGTGGAGGCGAAGCGTGAGAAGGTCCGCTCAGACTTGAAGCTACAAAGCTGCAAGTCCGATAAGCGTCAATCCAATTTAAAACTGCAGGTCCTTGCAACGCGAGCGAAACAAGATAATAATAATGAAATGAGACAAAAGAATAATCTCAGGATATCCATAAATATAAATTCCAACAACGCAGAAATGCCACCAGGCTAAAAGAAAAAGAGACTAAAGGCCCAAACATGGCCAACAAAAGTACAAAGTACAAACGACGGTGCTACGCACCAATAACTAACAAAAGGCCTAAAACAAAATAAAGCTCAACAAAGACTCAAAGAATGGTCACCGGTGTCAACCAAAATCCTCCTATGCAATCATGGACTCAGACTCAGCGTCAGCAAGGCATCACGTACTCAGCAACGGTCTCTGGCTCAGGGTCTAACATGTGACACCCAAAAGAGCAAGGGGCACATGTCAGCAAGTCTACAAGAGACTTGTGCAAGGAAACTGAAGGTAGGTAAAAGTAAAGCAACCTAGCAGTTCTAGCATGATGCAATGACATGGCCGTTAAAGTAATGAGTGCAACAGGTAAGGTAAGGAAAAGTAAAGTACGAGCATGGCATTTAAACATGGCATGGATGACAAGTATTGCATGAATCATTCACAAGACAAGTACAAGACAAGAAAAGTAAGCACCTCGTGCACAGAGATTCCGTCTTCTGGCTAGAGGGCGGATCAGGCCACTCCTAAGCTCAGTTGACCGTTTATCCCTACCCCTCTACGTGTATCGAGCCAGGGCCTTACCCCCGAACGGGAATGCTCGCTTCTGGATCACGAGCCAGGAAGTGTTTTTAACAAGTATGGCATAGGGGTGCACCTAGCCGGTCCAGGGAACCCGGGCATTGGCTTTTGACCAACACATGAGGCCCGTTTCCCCCGGAAGTAGTTTTCAAGGAGTACAAGTATTGTAGCGTGTGCTACGAATGCAACAATCAACTTGGATGACATGTAAGATGCAATGCATGGCAGTTAAAAGTACGTACAGTTAAGGAAAGTAAACGTGACAGTTTAGTATGCATGAACAACAAGTTTAAGGGTTGGATCTAGCTTCGTTGTCAAGCTAGATCAATTAGGTGACGGATCTAGTTTCGTTGTCAAACTAGATCAAGTAGGCGTCTAGCCAGCTATCATTTCACTGACTAGTCTCTTTTACGCTGAAAACAAGGAAGTGGCCTAAAAACATGGCACTACGCAAGAGTTGGCAAGTTTCACTTGCCTGCAAGTACGACGTCTGAGCACACCGTCCAATGAGTCCAAAAATCACAATTATCCTACGTGCACAAGTCCACCGGCCTAAAGTCCATATTATTAATCTTGATTAGTGAATTTAAAACATTTAAAATACTTTAAAAATACTGATTTTAGTCTTGATTAGCATGCAATTGGGTTGGGGGTTCTAGGGGTGCAAAGCGTTACCTCAACACGACGCGAAAGCTACACCGGCGTCGGGTAGCGACGCCGGGGGTTGGAATAGAAGAACGCGCTCCAAGTCCCGATTCCAATATAGTTTCCTCGCTGGAAAGTTCATAGCATCAACCGGAGCGACGGTTCCAGATTCCAAAACTAGCACGTGCGACGACGGGCTTCAACTTGTCGCAACGTCGTGCACGGCGAATCGTCGGAGAGAAAGCACCTAGGTGGGGCCCACAGTAGTCCTAGGGACCTTTGGGGGACCCACAATACCTCTGGAGAACTTGGGGGGCCCACGGTGACAAGCGGTGCGACGGGTGCGGGGTTGCGACGTATGGCCATCGGTCGTACAGCCTCGGTGCGGGGAGCTCCATCGGTCGCTGCGGGGGAACGGGCTTGTGCGAAGCTTGGGGTGTGCAGCAGTGCGGGGGAGCGCTTGGTTCTCTCAGTCGGAGCGGGGGAGGCCATCGGTCGGGTGGGTTGGATGCGGGGAGCGCAGCGCTGCAACGTTGCAACGGTTGCAACGTTGCGGAGATGCAGCGATGCGGGCGAGAGCATCGGTCAGACATAGCGGCGGGTCGGTCGGGCGCTTGGGCTGCAGCGGAGCGGGGGAACGGGCGTGAGCGGGGGCGGCCATCGGTCTGACCGAGAGGATTCCTCGGTCGGACACAGCTGAAGCGGGGCGATGGCCGTGCAAGCGAGCGATGCGGATGAGCGGGCGGGGGCTTCGGTCGGTGCGGTAGTTTTGGGCCCGTTCTCTCGGTCTGAGCGGGGGAAGTTCGTCGCAACGTCAATTTTGGGTTTTGGAAGAGGCTAGGGTTAATTTCTTGCGAAAATAGGTCTTCCTAGGGGTTGTTTATATAGTGTAGATGGGTTGACTTGGTCTAGGGCTAAATCTAATAGGATTAGGAGTTTAAAATAATTTAAAATTTGAAATCTAACCAACTCCAACTCAACCAAAGCTTTGACTTGGTCCAAATGAGCTGGAAATTGGCTCAAAAATTCTTTAAAACGTTTAAAACTCAAATAAATTTTCTTTGGCCGAATTTAATATAAAAATTAATTATTAAAATTATTATAAAACTTGTTAAAAATATAAAAGTGGTCAAATGAACTCCAAAAATTATAAAATAAATATCGGGGTGATCGTGATGACGAAAGTGAGCTAACTAAGAAGACGAATCTCAATTTCGACGTCAGACAACGAAACTAAAAATAGAAACGTCTCCCGTCAAAAGTGAAAATCGTCACGTCTCATCGAGTAAGTTTAAATTGTGGAAAAACGACTCGAGAAGTATCGTTCCAAGATAGTGCCACTATTTAATACTCTCAGAGACGTTCACAACGGCATATCTCACGAAAGTGTTCACAATCAAACAAAGCCTAAAACAAACACGTGCACGGTCAAAAGCACGTGCACGAACAACGTACCACGAAAAGTGGTCGTTACATCCTCCCCACCTTAGAATAAAGTCCGTCCTCGGACTTTCTAATATAGCTATTCGCTCTAGTAACTACCCCAATCAAGTCATATAATAATTCAACCAGGTATAGTCATTACAAGTGCTTATATATGCACTAGGTAGTCAAACATTATTACTACCAACACGTATATATCTACATTCACGTACGTTATACATTAATACCTATTATAGTCCGTCAACTTCATACATGTATTTCAATCAGGTATATATAAACATACATCCCTTATATAACTGCTACACACAAAACAATAGTTCAGATACTTATATAGGTATGATCTCATACTAGTAAATACAATAATTGCTCTACGTATAGATAGCTACCTATGCACAAACATCAAGGGTATACTACCCTCTAATATTCGTCCAATACCAAACATCTCAACACATATAGTCACACCATACCATTATTAAATCAAGTTCACTATATTTAATATACATTCACCACTACTATAATTTCACAACATATAGTCATACAGTGCATGCAAATAGTTTACCATATATTCTCATCACATACGGTCCTATAACTGTATTTACGACACGCCACATGTATCGTAGTCATCAATTCCTATAACTAAGCACATACTTACACGTGCATGGTGCACACCTATACACGCTTGCATTTCATTTACGCATACCAATCATACCATTATATAACTAGCACACATACACACCTAGTTTTAGCTAGTACACATACGTTCACACGAGCAAGTCCTTAGTAAATAACTATACCACAAGACCAGCACCTATAACTATATACTGGCGTAGCGACCCACAATCATGTGTGTAGCACAACCAGGCACAAACACTCCTATCACTATACATACATCAAACATTGCTATATTCAAACTACAAACATACATTCAATGTACTTAGAGTATACCCACTCAAGCTTGAGTGAGACTCAATACACATATCAGAATATTCTATATACGTAACACGGCATTCATACATATACCAATACCACTCCAACATCTATTATACATTTGACAGTGTTTTTTGAATTCTAGGGCTGACTAGGACAAGATAAAGAGTGGCTGAGATTTGATCTTGGTAAATCAATGGTTGAGATTGGATTTTGTGAAAATTTTAGTGGGAAAACTTAAATTTTGGTGGAGAAGTGTCTTGGGAATCAAAACTTTGAAATTAGAAGTGTATTGGGAAAGATAGTGGAGATTAAATTTGGGGGAGAAGTGCCTTGGGAAACTAAAATTCTAAAATTAAAAGTGCCTTGGAAAGATTGTGGAGATTAAATTTGAGAGGAAAAGTGCATTGGGAACCTAAACTTTGAAATTAAAAGTGCATTGGGAAAGATTGTGGTGAAGCGTGATCTATTAAATTAAACAAAATAAAAAATTTACCGTAAAAAAATTTAGCGGAACAAATTAGCGTAAAAATACTCTGAGGTTTGTTCTTCCGCGCCCGGGCCAAAGGCGCCCGCTAAATTTTTTTACGCTAATTTGTTGTTCTGCGCCGAAGACGTGGGCGCCAAATTTGTTGTTCGACGCCGAATTTGTTGTTCGACGCCGAATGTGCCTGCACCGAATTTGTTGTTCTGCACCGATGGTGCCCGTGCCGCTAAATATTTTTACGCTAATTTATTGTTCCGTTAAATTTTGGCTGTGGAAATAATTTTCCGGGGAACAAAGATTTCGCAGAGGAAATCTTAAATGAACCGTGCCTGCGGGCACGAGTTATGACTATCTATTATACATTTGACAGCGATTTTTGAATTCTAGGGCTGACTAGGACAAGATAAAGAGGGGTTGAGATTTGATCTTGGTAAATCAATGGTTGAGAATGGATTTTGTGAAAATTTTTGGGGAAAAGTGCCTTGGGAACATAAACTTTGAAATTAGAAGTGCCTTGGGAAAGAGTGTGCAAATTAAATTTGGGGGAAAAAGTGCATTGGGAAAGATTGTGAAGATTAAATTTCGGCGGAAAGTGCCTTGGAAACTTAAACTTTGAAATTAAAAGTGCTTTGGGAAAGATTATGGAGAATCACGACCATTAAATTAAACGAAAATAAAAAATTTAGCGTAAAACAATTTAGTGGAACAACAAATTAGCGTAAAAACACTGCTATTTGCTATTCTGACGCCCGCGCCAAAGACGCCACGCTAAATCTATTTACGCTAATTCGGCGACCCGCTAAATTTTTTACGCTAATTTGTTGTCCCGCGCTGAAGGCGCGGGCGCCAAATTTGTTGTTCGATGTCGAATTTGTTGTTCCGCGTCGAAGGCGTCTGCGTCGAATTTGTTGTTCCGTGCCGAAGGTGCCCGTGCCGCTAAATATTTTTACGCTAATTTATTGTTTTGTTAAATTTTGGCTGTGAAAATAATTTTCGGGGAACAAAGATTTCGCAGGGGAAATAAGTTCGACGCCCGGGCGCCTTCGGTGGTGCCCAAGCCAAAGGCGCCCCGCTAAATTTTTTTACAAAGATTTGTTGTTCTGCGCCAAAGGCGCGGGCGCCGAATTTGTTGTTCCACGCCGAATTTGTTGTTCCACGCCAAAGGTGCTCGTGCCACTACATATTTTTATGCTAATTTATTCTGTTAAATTTTAGATATGTAAATAATTTCGCGGGGAACAAAAATTTCGCGGGGGAAATGTTAAATGAACCGTGCCCGCGGGCACGGGTTATGACTAGTATATATATATGTATATATATATATATATATATCTACCAATACAACCATATGCATACCATAGGTCAATCACACTTAATATTTAGTCAGGTAATACTCACATAGTTCAATCACTTTATATATGTCATAATAGTAATACAGACATCAACACACGTATAATTACAATATACTCCCTCATACATACGCATTCATCGTATAGCCACACACATGTAACATATATATATTCACACCATAGCCTACTACCTATAATTAGTATACTAACACATTCACACATACATAATTAAGATGTGCAATAGTCGTGTACACCTCACGGTATGCACGCATGCAACATCCCGAAAAGCAAGCAATACCAATCAAAATTATACTCCTACTACCATATGTATATCACCTATATACTCAGGCAACAAAACATAACTACTTACGTCTAAACACAATACATACCCACATACGAGCACACACTCATACGTGCTAACATATATATCACATAATAGGCCTACCCTCTTAACCATACGTACTCTTATTATTATCACTACTAACATACACATAGCTTTACCAATCATTTTATTTCAACCATTACAAGTATCTCTTACTACATACACAGCTCAGATATGTCAACGCTAACTCTTATATACACAGGCAACCCTAGTATAGTATAGCTATCCACACAAAATCTATAACTGCTAACACCCAACAACTTCATACTATCACGAATAACTCCGAGTATATATATATCACACAATAGGCAAACACCAATATACTATGGGAATTCTCATTCAAGCCCACGTACACAACTTAGGTACGTGCACCACGACAACCTCACAAGGGTCCAAGGGTCTACTAACAACTAAGAGTTGACACAGACATTGAAGGACCCTAAGGCCTAAGCAATAAAAAGAGGTCGAGAGCGTGACGAGAGAAGGATCGATAAGCACGAGTTCAGATAGGACGAATACAAGGAGACAGCTTGGTTAGACGAAACATTGACTCAATGGTGATGTTTAGGTGGAAGGAAAAGGAGATGTAGTGATGCTTATATAGGAGGGGAAAAAGAAAATAGGGTAAATAGCATGAGCTAAAATACGTGGATTTTGAAAACCGTTGTACTTCAAAAAAATTGGAATTCCTCATCTGTATAAAATATTTGAAGATCGATAAAGCGAGTTGAAATAAGTTTGAGTCGAATATTCATAATAATAGAAAATGTTTTATTGGTTTATATAAAATCAATGTAAAAGGAAGTAAAATCATTTACACGAATATTAAGGACGGGGTTTTAGAAATCTTATACGTTAGTAGTTTAATACAATGTTGTCAAAAGTTTTGAAAGTCAAAGAATGAAGTCAAGTAACGGGAGAATTTAAACTCATGTTAAATGCTTTCAAAACTTTTAGGCTATGGAAACTTTAAAATAACTAACATTGAAACTACTTTTTAGAGAACCAGGGTTTGCCAAAAATGAAAAAACTGATTTACGCAAGGTTCTTAATATACGAGCTCATCAAGTCTGGCACAGATATAGAAATAATTGAAATTCAATTTGGTTTAGAAATTTTTCTAAAAGCGTGTATGGTGAGCGGAAAGAAAATAATAGTAACTTAGCATAAGAATTATCAAGATCGAATAGCAAATCTTTAAAATCAAATCAGGGAGGGTCTAAAGCAGGAAGAGGCTATGAAAATAGTAATTTTGCAAAAATCTGAAGTAGCGAAAACGACGAGCAAAGTCCAACTTGCTGAAAGCTGAAATTCCATGTGTCTTGAAAGTATATTAAAGTAAGCACGACGCATCACAAATAAGCAGGAAACTTATAAATCGAATTGGGCAAAGCCAAAGTACGGTCCAGAATAAAATTAATATATGAAGGGGCAACGCATTTACATAAGTACGAAAGATAGAAGCTGGAAAGATATTATAAGCTAGAGTTCAAAATTTCCGACAAAAGTTTTTAAAATTTTAAATCAACGAAGGAGGATGAAGTATAAGTACATATACATTAAGATTTGGAACAAGGTTAAACTTCGGAAAGGAGGGGGTCAAAAATACTTTCAAGAGTTTCAAGGTTCGTAATGGAGGGATTCGAAAATGGACGACGATCGTCATGACGCGATCTCGTGAATCGAGGCAAGGAAATTGGTCGGAGATCAAAACATACATACGCCTAGGATATGAATCAGAAGAGCCTACGGGGAAACTCCTACGGTCGACCAACTAAAGATTGGGAACTAGGTGCTAAGACTTCTAAAGGTTAGACGATAAAGGAAAGCGTTCAGCTTGGTCCGAAAGCGATGAACCCAAGCGAACGACCAAAGGAAAACCTAGAAGTCTAATATAGCCAGGGGTAAACAAGGAACACTAAGGTAACTTCTACGACAATTAAATCGATTGCTAAAAGGGGGTCTAACTACAATCAGGGCCTCTAACTAGCAAGCACAGACGTCTAACTAAGCCTTCTTACCACCTAGTGTCGTAAGAAAACGACTAGACTTAGGGCTTCTGACTCGGATGTTGCAATTTATTTAATGGAAAATCCGTTATTATCGTTGTTCCGTTAATTCGCAATTGCAAGATTGGACCTGCATGGGGCCACCAACAAAACCTGTCACGCCCCGCTTCCCAAAAAGGTGGAGGCGAAGCGTGAGAAGGTCCGCTCAGACTTGAAGCTACAAAGCTGCAAGTCCGATAAGCGTCAATCCAATTTAAAACTGCAGGTCCTTGCAACACGAGCGAAACAAGATAATAATAATGAAATGAGACAAAAGAATAATCTCAGAATATCCATAAATATAAATTCCAACAACGCAGAAAAGCCACCAGGCTAAAAGAAAAAGAGACTAAAGGCCCAAACATGGCCAACAAAAGTACAAAGTACAAACGACGGTGCTACGCACCAATAACTAACAAAAGGCCTAAAACAAAATAAAGCTCAACAAAGACTCAAAGAATGGTCACCGGTGTCCACCAAAATCCTCCTGTGCAATCATGGACTCAGACTCAGCGTCAGCAAGGCATCACGTACTCAGCAACGGTCTCTGGCTCAGGGTCTAACATGTGACACCCAAAAGAGCAAGGGGCACATGTCAGCAAGTCTACAAGAGACTTGTGCAAGGAAACTGAAGGTAGGTAAAAGTAAAGCAACCTAGCAGTTCTAGCATGATGCAATGACATGGCCGTTAAAGTAATGAGTGCAACAGGTAAGGTAAGGAAAAGTAAAGTACGAGCATGGCATTTAAACATGGCATGGATGACAAGTATTGCATGAATCATTCACAAGACAAGTACAAGGCAAGAAAAGTAAGCACCTCGTGCACAGAGATTCCGTCTTCTGGCTAGAGGGCGGATCAGGCCACTCCTAAGCTCAGTTGACCGTTTATCCCTACCCCTCCACGTGTATCGAGCCAGGGCCTTACCCCCGAACGGGAATGCTCGCTTCTGGATCACGAGCCAGGAAGTGTTTTTAACAAGTATGGCATAGGGGTGCACCTAGCCGGTCCAGGGAACCCGGGCATTGGCTTTTGACCAACACATGAGGCCCGTTTCCCCCGGAAGTAGTTTTCAAGGAGTACAAGTATTGTAGCGTGTGCTACGAATGCAACAATCAACTTGGATGACATATAGATGCAATGCATGGCAGTTAAAAGTACGTACAGTTAAGGAAAGTAAACGTGACAGTTTAGTATGCATGAACAACAAGTTTAAGGGTTGGATCTAGCTTCGTTGTCAAGCTAGATCAATTAGGTGACGGATCTAGTTTCGTTGTCAAACTAGATCAAGTAGGCGTCTAGCCAGCTATCATTTCACTGACTAGTCTCTTTTACGCTGAAAACAAGGAAGTGGCCTAAAAACATGGCCCTACGCAAGAGTTGGCAAGTTTCACTTGCCTGCAAGTACGACGTCTGAGCACACCGTCCAATGAGTCCAAAAATCACAATTATCCTACGTGCACAAGTCCACCGGCCTAAAGTCCATATTATTAATCTTGATTAGTGAATTTAAAACATTTAAAATACTTTAAAAATACTGATTTTAGTCTTGATTAGCATGCAATTGGGTTGGGGGTTCTAGGGGTGCAAAGCGTTACCTCAACACGACGCGAAAGCTACACCGGCGTCGGGTAGCGACGCCGGGGGTTGGAATAGAAGAACGCGCTCCAAGTCCTGATTCCAATATAGTTTCCTCGCTGGAAAGTTCATAGCATCAACCGGAGCGACGGTTCCAGATTCCAAAGCTAGCACGTGCGACGACGGGCTTCAACTTGTCGCAACGTCGTGCACGGCGAATCGTCGGAGAGAAAGCACCTAGGTGGGGCCCACAGTAGTCCTAGGGACCTTTGGGGGACCCACAATACCTCTGGAGAACTTGGGGGGCCCACGGTGGCAAGCGGTGCGACGGGTGCGGGGTTGCGACGTATGGCCATCGGTCGTACAGCCTCGGTACGGGGAGCTCCATCGGTCGATGCGGGGGAACGGGCTTGTGCGACGCTTGGGGTGTGCAGCAGTGCGGGGGAGCGCTTGGTTCTCTCAGTCGGAGCGGGGGAGGCCATCGGTCGGGCGGGTTGGATGCGGGGAGCGCAGCGCTGCAACGTTGCAACGGTTGCAACGTTGCAGAGATGCAGCGATGCGGGCGAGAGCATCGGTCAGACATAGCGGCGGGTCGGTCGGGTGCTTGGGCTGCAGCGGAGCGGGGGAACGGGCGTGAGCGGGGGCGGCCATCGGTCTGACCGAGAGGATTCCTCGGTCAGACACAGCTGAAGCGGGGCGATGGCCGTGCAAGCGAGCGATGCGGATGAGCGGGCGGGGGCTTCGGTCGGTGCGGTAGTTTTGGGCCCGTTCTCTCGGTCTGAGCGGGGGAAGTTCGTCGCAACGTCAATTTTGGGTTTTGGAAGAGGCTAGGGTTAATTTCTTGCGAAAATAGGTCTTCCTAGGGGTTGTTTATATAGTGTAGATGGGTTGACTTGGTCTAGGGCTAAATCTAATAGGATTAGGAGTTTAAAATAATTTAAAATTTGAAATCTAACCAACTCCAACTCACCCAAAGCTTTGACTTGGTCCAAATGAGCTGGAAATTGGCTCAAAAATTCTTTAAAACGTTTAAAACTCAAATAAATTTTCTTTGGCCGAATTTAATATAAAAATTAATTATTAAAATTATTATAAAACTTGTTAAAAATATAAAAGTGGTCAAATGAACTCCAAAAATTATAAAATAAATATCGGGGTGATCGTGATGATGAAAGTGAGCTAACTAAGAAGACGGATCTCAATTTCGATGTCGGACGACGAAACTAAAAATAGAAACGTCACCCGTCAAAAGTGAAAATCGTCACGTCTCATCGAGTAAGTTTAAATTGTGGAAAAACGACTCGAGAAGTATCGTTCCAAGATAGTGCCACTATTTAATACTCTCAGAGACGTTCACAACGGCATATCTCACGAAAGTGTTCACAATCAAACAAAGCCTAAAACAAACACGTGCACGGTCAAAAGCACGTGCACGAACAACATACCACGAAAAGTGGTCGTTACAAAACCAGTCGTTACATCCACCCCAACTTAAGAAGAATTCCTTCCTCGGAATTTACCAACACTCACGTGTCCGGAAACAAAAGTGGGAAACGCTCTCGCATCTCATCCTCATTCTCCCAAGTAGACTCTCCTGGCGAGCCGTGTCGCCACATCACCCTCACAAGATTGACAACCTTGTTCCGAAGTGACTTCTAACGCCTGTCCAGAATCTGCACTGGCTGCTGGTCATACGTCATATCAGGGCGAACGGTAATCTCCGAGAAATCCACATCATGAGATGGATCGCTAATATATCGACGAAGCTGCGATACATGGAAAACATTGTGAACTCCCTCCAAAGATGGCGGCAAGGCTAAGCGGTAGGCTACCTCGCCAACTTTCTCCAGAATGTCAAACGGTCCAATGTATCACGGGCTCAACTTCCCTCGCTTCCCAAAGCGAATCACACCATGGTTCGGGGAAATCTTCAAGAACACATGGTCGTCCGGCTGAAACTCCAAAGGACGGCGTTTAGCATCCGCCCAATGCTTAAAACGGTCCTGAGCAATCCTCAACCTCTCCCGAATGTTCCTGACAACATCCACGGCCTCCACAATCATCTCAGGTCCCAATAGCTCCCGATCACCAACGTCATCCCGACTCAACGGCGATCGACATTTCCTCCCATACAGCGCGGCAAAAGGCGCCATGCCAATGCTCGCCTGGAAGCTGTTGTTGTAGGAAAACTCTACCAGATGTAGATGGTCCTCCCACGAACCCTTGAAATCCAACATGCACGCCCTTAGCATGTCCTCCAAGATCTGAATCGTCCTCTCGGTCTGGCCATCCGTCTACGGATGGTACGCCGTGCTGAAACTCAGACTCACACCCAAACTCTTCTGCAAACTCTGCCAGAACTGAGATGTGAACCTCGCGTCTCTGTCCGACACGATACTTACAGGGACTCCGTGAAGTGGTACGATCTCCTGCACGATTCACGTTACATCACTATCTAAACTAGGAAAAGGAAATAAAACAGAGAGCAAAAGAATTTACCTCCATATATCTCCTCGTTAGCGCCTCAGTGGACTGTCCTACTCGGAATGGAATAAAGTGCGCGGATTTGGTCAATCGATCTACGATCACCCAAATCGCGTCATTCTGCTTCGGACTCCGAGGTAGTCCAGTCACGAAATCCATAGTGATGTGTTGCCATTTCCACTCCGGAATCAGAAGCGGTTGTAGCAACCCTGTCGTACGCTGATGCTCCGCCTTCACTTACTGGCAAACCAAGCACTTGGCTACACTCCGAGCCATGCTCCTCTTCATGCCATACCACAAAAAATTCAGACGAAGATCCTGGTACATCTTGGTCCCACCAGGATGCACGGAATACGACAAACTGTGTGCCTCCACCAACAACTCCTCTCTAATATCCACAGCTGGCACACACAACCTAGCTCCAAACCTCAGCGAGCCATCCTCATGAATCAAAAAGTCAATCCGCAGACCGGCTTCTACCTGCTCCTGAATCTTCACCAGCTTCGGATCCTCAGCCTGGCCAGCCTTGATCCGATCCACAATCGTCGACCGAATCTGCATAGTCATCAACTAAGAAGTCTCCTCAGGAAGAACAATCTCCACACCAGACTCGCAAAAATCCTGCTGCAATCTCCACTGCGAGGTCAAAATCATCACCGCTGGAAGCCTACTCAGCGCATCAGGAACCACATTCACCTTGCCAGGGTGATACTGCAAATCAATCTCATAATCCGCCATGAGCTCCAACCATCGACGCTGTCGCATGTTGAGCTCCTTCTGAGTGAAAATATACTTCAAGCTTTTGTGATCGGTGAAGATCTTCACTTTCTCACTCAGTAGGAAGTGCCTCCAAATCTTAAGATCAAACACAATAGCAGCCAACTCCAAATCGTGCGTCGGGTAATTCTTCTCATGAGTCTTGAGCTGACGCGAAGCATACACCACAACATGCCCGTGCTAATGCAACACACATCTGAGACCCTTGCCAGAAGCATTGCAAAAGATCTCAAATCCACCGCTGTGATCAGGCACACAAGAATAGGGGCAGTCATCAATCTCTCCCTCAGAACACCAAAGGCATTCTCACAATCACCCGACCAAACAAAAGGTACATCCTTCCGTGTCAATCTGGTCATCGGCTCAGCAATACGGGAAAAGTCCTTAATGAAGCGCCGATAGTAACCAGCAAGCCCAAGGAAACTCCAGATCTCAGACGCTGACTGCGGAACAGGCCACTCTCTGATGGCCCTGATCTTCTCGGGATCCACTGAAATACCATCTCCAGTCACCAAATGCCCGAGAAAAGCAACTATGTCCAGCCAAAACTCGCACTTCGAAAACTTAGCATACAAACGTTGCCTCCTCAAAACCTCCAATACCGTCCTCAAGTGCGATGCATGCTCCTCCTCCGACTTCGAATATATCAGAATATCGTCAATAAAGATAACGACAAACTTGTCTAAAAAGTCGTAGAAAATCAGGTTCATCAGATTCATGAAAACTGCGGGTGCATTGGTTACACCGAAAGGCATAACCACAAACTCGTATTGTCCATACTTCGTCCTGAACGCTGTCTTCGAAACATCTTCCTTCTTCACCTTCAGCTGATGATAACCACTCCTCAGATCCAACTTCGAAAACACCCTCGAACCTCCAAGCTGATCAAAAATATCATCGATGCGAGGCAACGGGTATTTATTCTTGATGGTCACCGCATTCAACTCCCGTAGTCCACGCACAAGCGACGTGAACCATCCTTCTTCCTCACCAGCAGCACCGGTGCTCCCCACGGAGACACACTAGGATTGATATAACCCTTCTGCAAAAGCTCATCCAGCTGCTTCCGCAATTCCTCCAACTCAGCGGGTGCCATACGATATGGCGCCTTCGAAATCTGTTGCGCTCCCGGAACAAGATCAATAGAAAATTCCAGAGCTCGATCAGGTGGCAATCCAGACATCTCCTAGGGGAAGACGTCATCAAAGTCCCGCACAACCGCTGGCCTCTCCAGCTCCATCTGCATAGCCACAATCTCCACCGGCCCGGCCCGAAATCTGACAGAACCAAGCGATCTGCTACCTCGGCTGAACTCAAATACTGGATGTCCGGGAATCTCGAACACCACCTTCTTCCTCTGATAGTCGATCGTAGCATAGAAGCTCGCCAGCCAATCCATCCCAAGGACCGCATCATAGTTGATGACGTCGTGGACAATGAAATCAGCGTAAAGCTCATGTCCACAGACCACCAACGAGCAAGAATTGCAACCAAGATGCATCGAGATCACGCCATTTCCTATGATGATATTACAACTCTTGGAAAGAGGGGACGTCGACAAGGAATGCTTCTCCACGAAGCTCCGAGAAATAATGCACATCGATGCACCTAAGTCAAAGAGGACTCGTGCAGGAAATGTGCACACCAAAATCACACCTACAAACAGTCTAACAATCAAGCCCTAGTCTAGCAAACAGTCATGTTCAAGCAAACAACATAATCTAACAAACAAAGGCAAATAAGAAAGGAACAGCCAGATTGAGGATTACCTGCGATAACCTCATCCACAGCCTCGCTCTCCACAGCGGTCATCAGAAAAGCCTGCCTCCTCGGCGGAAAAGCCTGCTGAAAAGCCTGCCTCTGAGGGACAAGAGCTGCTCCACAACCGGCAGGAACATGCACTCTCTACTGCAATGGCTGTGGTGCGACAGGTGCCCTCCGCAGCTGATTCGTATGCCGACAATCCTTCGCGACATGATAAGCATCACCACAAACCAAACACTGGCCCAGAAACTTCCTACACTGATCCTTGATGTGGCCAGGCTTGCCGCAGAAATGGCAAGTCTTCTGATTAGGCCCTCCTGGCCTCTTGAACTGCACCGGATGATTAGGCTTGAAACCAGGCCTAACCACCGCCCTGGCCTGCTCCATAGGCCTCTTCCCAGCACCAGAAACATGTCTTCTCCTCTGGCTCAGGTTCAACTCCTGCCTCCTCGCAGCGACCAAAACCTTCTGATAAGAGTCCAGATCAGAGGAAGACACAAAACTCTGAAGCTCCAAAGCAAGTCCCTGCAGGAACCTCTGAGCCCTCTCATCAGCATCCTGCACCATCTTCGGTGCGAACCGACTAAGCCTAGTGAACTCTTGGTGGTACAGGTCCACCATCAAGCTCCCTTGCTTCAGATCAATAAAGCGCTGCAGCATCTCCTTCCTAGCAGCCTTCGGAAAGAACTCCTCATCAAACCTGGACTTAAAGGTAGCCCAAGCTATCGGCCACCAGCATCTTCTCTTCCGCATCCCACCAGTTCCGAGCATTATCCTTGAGTTGCCTCTTCGCCAAATCAACCCATCCAGCCGGGGTGATCTTCGCCATCTTCAAATTATCCTCTATGTTCTGAATCCACTCATCGACAGCCAGAGGACCCTCAGACCCATCAAAATATGCGGGACCCAGCTCCCGAAATTGCTTCACTCTCGGCTCGGAGCGAGGGGCATCCTGGATTGCCCGACCAGCTCGAGCAAGTGGAGCATTCTGGACTTGCAGGAGCACGCCCTACTGCACCTGCATCATCTGAAGCATCATCCGCATCATCTCTCCATTGGTGGGTTCTCGCTCAGGCTCCTCGTTATGAGGGGGCGCACCATAGAAAACGAAGCAGATTAGACTCATAGCTTATGACTCGGATGTCGAACTTAGTTTATTGGAAATTCTAATGTTATTATCGTTATTCCGATAATCGCAGTTACAGAAGAGAGACCTGCATGGGCCACCAACAAAACCAGTCATTCCTCGCTTCCCTAAAATAGAGACGAGACGTGAAAAAGTCCGCACGAGAGTGGAGCTGTGAAGCCCCAAACCCGATAAGCGTCAATAAAACATAAGCAGGTCCATGTAACCACAAACGGAACAACAATAATAACACAAAGAGAGACAGAAATAAAATCCCAAATCTCAGAATTTGTCCAACATGAAAATTAAGTTCAACATCCAGAAAAGCCACCAGGCTAAAAGAAAGAGTCTAAAGGCCCAGAACAAGGCCAACAAAAGGGACAACATAACAAAGTATTGGTGCCACGCACCGACAACAAAACGGTCTAAACAACAACACAAATAGTCTCTACGACTGATCGCCCGTGTCCATGAAGTCCTCGTCAAACACAGGCTCGGGCTCTGCATCTGCAAACTCCTCGTCCTCAACAATGAACTCAGGCTCAGGATCTAACATGTGTTACCCAAAAGAGTAAAGGGGCACATGTCAGTAAGTCTAAAAGACTTGGGCAAGGAAACTAAAAATGAAGGTAAACTAACAACCTAGCAGTTATAGTATGCATGACATGGCAGTTATGGTATGAGGACACAAGTAAGACATGGTGAAACAATAAGTGCAAGAGAACAATCTATCAAGGCATGTCAAGAGTAGCCAAGCTACTAACAATCTCAATCTTTTCACTAGTCACGTTTCAAGTTATTTGTAGATGTTTACGCCTTATAGCTGAACTGTTGGACATTCACACTAATTGGCAGCTTAACACTACCCCAGAACCCAGAGTTTACACCTTACAACTGAAGTTGCTGATCGGGCAGACTCCCTGTTGATTGGCCGCTTAACCATTACCCCATCCCACACGTAAACAAGCCAGGGTCCCTGTACACGATGCTCAGTAAATGAGCCAGGGTTGCCCCGCACAAGGGCTTGTTTTTAGGTTCACAATTTGGCGTAGGGTTGTGCCCGCTAACAGCATGTGCCTAGCCTCAATCAATTCACTAGGTGTAGCGGAGCTACGCAATCACGGGAACACTTAAAGAATGCAATGACATGACAATTAATTCGTGTACCGTTAATTGAAATTAAACATGACATGGTAGTTGTGCAACATGATAAATGTCGGGTCTAGCTTCGTTGTCAAGCTAGATCCTGGAATTGCGCCTAGGCGAGTATCATTTCGTCGCCTAATCTCTTTTACGCCTACAACAAGCAAATGGCCTAAGACATGGCCTAAAACCCTAAGTGGCAAGTTTCACTTGCCTAGCACCGAGGATGACGATCACGTAGGTTCATCTCACGGACGCTAAACTACGGGGAAGAGGTCGCTGCCATGGCAAAACAACATTAGAACAACATCCAACCTAGTTTTATTAAGGTTTTACAAAAACACAAATGGGTTATGAGAATATTATAGACTCGAGTTATTACTGAATCGTTAGCGGAAGAACGATGCCGAGCAAGAACGGTGACGGAGGAAACGATCCGGGGAACCTACGGTTCAGATCTGGAAATGAGGAGAAAATCTGGAGAAATGGGGTTTTGGGGATTTTTGGGGGTTTTCCGGTGACCAGAGGTGGTGGTCGAGCCAAAATGGAGAGGGGAGAGGCTCTTGAAGAAGGAGGAAGGCTAGGGTTAGATGGATGATGATTTGGGAAAGAAGGAGGCTCAGGAGAAATGAAAGAATAAAAGGAAAACGTTTGGGGGGTTTAAATAGGAAGAGCTGGCGGCTGCCCAGAAATTAGTGTTTCGACACTGATTAGTCGGTCAAAGAGCAACCTCTGACCGACTAGTTTGGAAACTAGTTGGTCGGTTGACCAACGCAGACCGACTAAGTGTAAACAGTAACTCCTGACGAAAAATAGGATTTAGATTTAGTCGGTCAAAGAACAACTATTGACCGACTAGTTTCTCATCTAGTCTGTCGACGAACGTTCTTAGACCTACTAAGAATGAATAGTACTTGGTATCAAAAATGATCATAGAGCTAGTCGGTTAAAGAACGATTGCTGACCGACTAGTTTGCAACCTAGTCGGTCGACAAATGTTCTTAGACCGACTAACGATAAACAGTAACTCCTGTACAATTGATTCAATGAACTAGTCGGTTCCAGTAGAGTTCCTGACCGACTAGATCTCAATCTAGTCGGTTGGTCCCCTTTCTTGAACCAACTAAAGTGCACTAAAAGTACCGAATCGAAGCTCGAAGCTTCAGGAAGATTCCTACGGCTTCTAGGATCACTCTAATTCTAAAATTTGAGCGATCTGAAGTTTGTCATGAGCGACTTACTCCAAGATCGACGATTCTAAGGAAGAAGCTAGAAAATCACGACGAAACGATCGAAAATGAAAGCTACGGAGACGAAAACCACACATAAGGAGAAAATCCACCAAAACATATATAATATATATATAATCCAAATACATGAAAACCAGTCGTTACAGAAGCATCTCCACACACCAAGCACAATCCCTTCTTCTTCCTACAATTGGCCTGAACACGCCCTGGCTTGCCGCAAAAGTGACATGGGCCCTTGTTCTGACTCTGCACGGGTGCTCCAGGCCTCTTGAAGGGCACCATCTGAACTGATCTCATCGCCGGCCTAGCAGGTGGCCGGTACTGCTCCATGGGACGCTTCCCTCTATCAGTTGGAGGGTCAAGTAGACGTGATATGGTCTCATGGTTCCTCGCGACGTTCAGCATTGCTCCCATAGTCGAGAAATCTGTCGAAGACATAGACGCCTGAATCTTCAGATGCAGTCCATGTCGAAACTGATCTACTCGGTTCTCCTCATTCTTCACCATATGTGGGGCAAAATGACTCAACATCTCAAACTCCGCCTCATACTCATCGACGGTCATATCCCCCTGCTTCAGATCTACAAATCTGCTCAAAAGCTCCCTCTTTGCAACCTTGGGGAAATACTTCTCCTTGAACATCGACCTGAAGGTCCTCCACTCCACTAGCTTCTGCAGGCGCCTCTCCTCAATGTGCCACCAGTTCCTAGCATTCTCGGTCAGCTGCATCTTCGCTATCTCAACTCAGGTATCATCAGGAATCTTCGCAGCTACCAGCTTTTCCTCTATACTCAGGATCCACTCATCAGCACCCAACGGTCCTTCTTTCCCAAAAAATGTCTTCGGCTGAAGCTCATTGAACTGCTTCACTCCTGGAGCAGCTCGAGAGGAAGGTGGAGGCGGTGGTGGTGCAACTGGAGGGGCCTGGGCAGCACGGTGAGACTGTTGAACCAACTGATGTTGCACGTCTAGCATCTCTCTCATCACGCTCAGAAACTGGCGGAACTCTCCGCTGTGATCTTCCGGAACTCCATCGCCTGAGCTCCCAGAACGGGTGACGCGTCGTCCTGCCATCCTACTGACAATAAAGACACAGATTAGACTCGTACGATAACTGGATAACAACAAAATGAATGTTAATACTCCTATTATTCCAAACTTGCAGAAAGGATGGGACCTACATGGGCCACCACTAAAACCTGTGACGCCCCGCTTTGCAAACTACGGAGGCGAAGCGTGACTAAGGCCCGCTTAGGCCGGAGCTGTGAAGCTCGGACCCAATAAGCGTCTGTGTGGTACTCCAAGACGAAGGAACAGGTCCCTGCAGGTTAGTACAGAACAACAAAAGTACTGAAAATAAAAACATTCATTTTATTCCAAAATAACAATCCAGAAGTACTTAGAGTCTAACAAAAGCCTGACTCGGCTACAACAACTGAAAGGTAAACTACTGGTGCAAGCACCCAACCTAGACAGAAAATAAACGGTGCTACGCACCAAACTGAACTGCAGTAAGACCTCTGGATCAGAAACGTGAAGGCCTCTAGCTCTGGTCCTCCTCGGGCACGTACTCTGGGTCGACGTCCTCCGGCTCTGCGTACTCTGGCAGGTCCGCCTCGTCAACGTACTCTGGATCAACACCTAGCGTATAGCACCCAAAATAAAGGAACTGTACGTCAGGTAAAGTCTACAAAAGAGGGTTAAACTCTACTGCAAGTGTACTGAAACTTTAAGCAATGATTTACTGGTTGATTAGCATGCTGGGGTTATAACATAGTAATAAAAGAAGGTGAACGGAGCAGGAAAAGTAAAACGCATCAAGTAGTAGCCGTAGCGTGTGCTACGGACTACGGGACTAACCTAAACAGGTCCAGACAAGACGTGACAAGACAAGACAAGACCGGACACGACAAGACACGTGTGACTCGAAGGGTTCACGCCTTACGGTTCGAGGGGGATCAGACCCTCTCCCCGTGCACACGCTCAACCCTACCTCACCCAAGTACACAAGACAAGTCCGTACAAGGGATCACGCACTCTAGCTTGGTGAGTGCCCTATTGCTCGTAGGCTGTGTATCAGTACAAGGGATCACCCACTCACTTGTGAGTGCCCTATTGCCCGCAGGCTGTGTATCAGTACAAGGGATCACCCACTCACTGGTGAGTGCCCTATTGCCCTCAGGCTGTGTATCAGTACAAGGGATTACCAACTCACTGGTGAGTGCTCTATTGCCCGCAGGCTGTGCAAAACAAGATACGACATGACAAGACAGTGATGGTTCTTCTAGGGGGTCCACACGCATGCACACACAAGATAACCCTAAGGTGTCAAAAGTTGTTGTTGAGCTTAGACTTCATCGTCAAGTCTAAGCTATCAATGGACATCCCAAACGAAATCATTTCACGTCCGGTTCTCTTTGTTCACATTCTAACAGTTCTAGACGTCTAAGGCCTAAACACGGCCGAAGGTGCAAGTGAGTACACTTGCCTGCGGTGGCGAGTGTGTCGTCCGTCCGGAGCGTCCCGTCTAAGTGTCTCGTCTGCGGTAGCACGTCTGAAACAGGGGCACGACGACAGTGTCAAGTCGCGTTTTCAACAAATCCTATTAGGGTTTGTTTCTAAAATTTGACGGGACTACCCTATCAGTCAAAAAGTCATGTTTTGATGTTTTTGTTCAGTCTAGATCGTCGTCTACCCTATGTGCACAGAAAAATTGTCCGTTCGTCGATCTTCCTACGGTGGGCAATCATTTTACAGATGCTGAAAATAAATTTAGTTCAAGTTGTTAAATTTTAGTTTAGGTTTTGATTTAACTACAGTGTGGGTTTGCTACGAGTTAGGGGGACCAACCTCTCCAGTGTTTGACGTAGAACAGAAGTAGGGTCTGAACGGTGGAATCTCTTCGTCGTCTACGGTGTCTCGGCTACGGTGAACATAGTAAGACCTGTCCGGACAGCGAACAAAGAGTGTGGACAGCGAGCACGGTCAGATCGATGGCAAAACAGTGAGAACGGTAACAAAACGACGACATGACGTCGCTGGAGCGTTGGATGTTGCTGGCCGGCCTAGGAGAGTTGTCGAAGGGCCTTGGCGGCGTTGGGGGAGGTTGGCCGGACTTGAGAGAGCCACGGGGTGGCCACTGACGTCGGGAAGCGCTGGAAAAGCGCATCAGCTGCTGCTGCTACTTGCTGCAACGAAAGGAAGCCGCTGGAGACTTTTTCCGGTGGTCTAGGCGCTCCTCTGGCGCTCCTCGAGAGCTGATCAGTGCTAGGGTTGGCGGGGAACGGCAGAGCGAGGGAGGGGGTTTCTTGGCGATCGACGGCGGCCGTGCGGTAATCGGGAACCCATGTGGCGGTCGGGAAACGCAGCAGCAGCTCGGGCTGCTGCTGCCACTGCTGTGTGCGGGGAGAACGGCTGGACTGAGGTGGTCTCTGGCGTCGGGGCGGTGGTCGGCCGGAGCAGTGGAGCCCGTCGGTGTGAGGTTGAGAGCGAGGGAGAGGGTGATGCGAGAGGAAGAGTGATGCGAGAGGGAGAGGGAGATATCGCGAGGTGGGGGGTTCAGCTTGGTGGCGGCTGAGATTTATTTCAGCCTAGGGGTTTTGCTCACGTGGGAGGGTTTGCTAGGGTCTAGGTTTATAAAAAGATATAATTTGATAAGTAGCTATGGGTTTAAAAGTTAAGGGAGTGGAGATAAAGAGATAGAGGGTGTACAAACAGGGGAAAGTCTTGGGAACAATAGAGGAAGAAGATTTGGAAGGATACGCATGATATCATTTTGGGACCTAACCAGATTTGATTATCAATTTGAAAATTCAAATTAATTTGGCTAATCAAGGGTTGAGATTTAATTAGGGGATGACTCTCGCTACGGGTGTCGGAAAAATAATCCGAAAATACCGGAACGATCGTGGAGACGAGACGTACGGGGCTACGGGGTCTGATTGCAAGCTACCACTACCAAAAATTAATGTAAAATCGGGAACTGTGTATTAAGGCCAAAAGACCAAAACGCCCATTCCATTCAAAGCCGTTTTGCGAGAAAACGAGCCGTGAAATGACGTTCCCAAAAATTACTATAATATTCTACACTTCCATACGGTCACAACTGCATATCACACAATATATACCGAAGCAAGGAAAGGGTCAAATTAAATACGTGCACGAAAAGCACATGCACGTAGAAAATTCATAAGGTCGGAAACCGACCGTTACAGATACATCGTCTGATGATCCCATCGGTGCACGTCCTGAACAAATACGGGTCATCCCAGAAGTAGCTTTTTGCATCATGTAGGAACTTCCTCCTTGAATAAGTTGCCAACCCGTGCGAAACTATCCCACTCACCAAATAATTCACTATGTCGACGTACCAGGGAGCCTCAGAGGTGTTCGCCACAAAAAGTTGTTCACCGGTGAACGAATCGTCAATCGGTAAGCTGTCGTCCCCGTGCCTCTGGATCAACCGTGACAAATGATCTACTACCACATTCTCTGCTCCCTTGTTGTCCTTGATCTCGATGTCAAATTCTTGGAGCAGAAGGATCCAACGTATTAGACGTGGTTTAACATCCTTCTTGCTTAGCAGATATTTCAACGCCGCGTGGTCTGTATGGACGATCACCTTGGACCCCAAAAGGTAGGATCTGAATTTCTCTATAGAGTAGACCACGGCTAGCAGCTCTTTCTCCATGGTGGTGTAGTTCTTCTTAGCGTCATCCAGGGTTTTGCTAGCATAGTATATGGCATAGAGCTTCCCCTCCTTCCTTTGACCAAGGACAACTCCTACCGCTTGGTCACTAGCATCATACATAAGCTCAAACGGCAGAGTCCAGTCTGGTGGTTGTATAATCGGTGCCGAGATAAGAGCTTCCTTCAACCTGTTGAAAGCTAGCAAACAAGCATCAGTAAACACAAAAGGAGCGTCCTTAGCCAGGAGCTCTGTGAGAGGGCGAGCAATATTGGAAAAGTCTTTTATAAAGCGTCGGTAAAAACCGGCGTGCCCTAGAAAACCACGGATGCCCTTAAGGTTGGTAGGCGGTGGCAAGCTTTTGATAACCTCAACTTTGGTCTTGTCAACCTCGATTCCTTTAGAGGTAATGACATGCCCAAGAACCACTCCTTCTGTCACCATGAAGTGACATTTCTCCCAATTCAAAGTAAGGTTGTTATCTTGGCATCGCTCCAAGACCTTGGATAAATTAGATAAGCAACTATCAAACTCGGTGCCATAGACGGAAAAATCGTACATGAAGACCTTCATGATATTCTCGATGAAATCCGAGAAAATAGATGTCATGCACCTTTGAAATGTGGCAGTGCATTACACAGCCCAAACGGCATTCTTCGATAAGCGAAGGTACCGTAAGGGCAAGTGAACGTTGTTTTCTCTTGGTCTTCCCGATGCAACTGGATTTGAAAAAATCCGAAGTATCCGTCTAAATAGCAAAAGTATGTATGCTTAGCTAAGCGTTCGAGCATCTGGTCTATGAAAGGTAGAGGGTAGTGGTCTTTTCTGGTGGCTTTGTTTAGTTTTCTGTAATTGATACGCATGCGCCACCCAGTGACAGTCCTAGTGGAGATTAATTCGTCTTTTTCGTTTTTACGACTATCATGTCCCCTTTTTTGGGGACAACCTGAACGGGACTAACCCACTTACTATCGGAAATGGGGTAAATAATGTCAGCCTCTAAAAGTTTCAGAACCTCCTTTTTCACCACCTCCTTCATGTTGGGGTTCAACCGCCTTTGAGGCTCGATGGAGGTGGCATCCTTATCCTCAAGGTGAATCCTATGTGTACAGATGGTCTCGCTAATACCCTTCAGGTAAGAGATGTTATACCCTATCACCTTTCTGTAAGATCTGAGGATTTTTAGGAGACTCTCTAATTGTGGTTCCGTGAGGGCCGCATTTACAATGACGGGATAAGTGGAATCTTCCCCCAGAAAAGCATATTTCAAATTAGCGGGGAGGGGTTTCAATTCTACCTTAGGAGGCAATGTACCCCCGGTGTCTCTTGCTTGTGAGAACGACGCATCCTGGATCTCGGGTTCGGAAGGCAGAAACTCTTCATTCGCAGAATCATAGGAGGAGCAGGGAGATGATGGTGTGTTGAGGCACATGTCCGTAGTTTTCACTTCCGTAGCACACCTGTCAAAAGAAGCAAGGCTGTCAGGCATGCGTTCGCTGTCAAACATAAAGTCCGGAGTACTTCCCTGATTGATGTGGTTTTGAGATAGAGGTGGATTTGGGGAGCCTTCATAAGCGTGCTCCTCGCATGCCGAAATTTGCTGAGGGACATCGTTATAGAAACGTAACGTATTCCCCTCGTACCGCACATAAGTTCCATCAACTATGGCAACACCATCCAGGGCGTCTGCATTATGGAAAGCGGTTGCGATGAAAACTGAGAGCTCCTGCGTAGCTGGGTCATCTATAGGAAATTCAACTGGGCCATGGGCCCATACGTCAGCTACCACTCTCTCTAAAATCTCAAGCATTTGAGAGTTATGTACTGATTCCAAGTGATGAGCTTCTCCCCAGTAGGCATCAATAGGTGGAGCCTTAATGGTTTGAAGGTACATTACGTTCTCTTCAAAGCTTACTTGAATATCATCTTCAATTGTACCTGCATCAGAAACCTGATTCATTAAATAATCCATGACTAGTTGCTGATTCGTGTTACCTGCAACATAGGTTCCTGAGCAAATAAAGCGAACGACATCGATCAGTTCTCTAGCCGCGCATCCAACCATGGACTCGTCCATGTGCGAGTCTTGGAAGCCATGTAAATGATAGGGAGAGAAACTGAACTCCTCTAAGTCGCTATCGGAGTCAGAGATCCACTGCACTTGCATTACCGTCTCCATCGTGCCTAATTGGTGAGGATATAATAGCTAGCTGGAGGGGGATGTTAGTAGCAAGGCAGATAAGATAGAAAAAGAGTGAAAATGGCGGAAAGGTGAGAGATGATCAGAATGCTAGCAAACTTCTCAATATAAAAACAAACTGAGATAGAAACACTATTGCCGTCCTGGCAACGGCGCCAAAAACTTGACGCACCCGTAATCTTCACCTAGGACCCACTTGGCGGTGTCACGATCGCCAGGCGTGATATGGCTCCTAGGCTACGACTTCGGGTTCAATCCGCAAGCGGACGGTGTCGAGTTATAGTATATAAGATAGTCGGATCCCACAGGGACGGTGATAGTGTTCGTGGTAATCTCAGTCTATTTCTAAATCTAGAAGTAATGTAGCGGTCGGAGTGAGAATGAATTGGGTTGATTGTTGTTGCTGTGTAATATAATAAAAGGAACTAGGGCTTTAGGGATTACCGCTAGGATCGTTGGGGTTGATGTTGAATAGGTTCCTCACATCACATTAGGGCTAGGGAATTAATCCCCCAATTCGTAAAACTCTCGTGGGTTAGAATTGCGGGGTATTTTGGTGGCTCTCGTCGATGCAATAGCGGTAGCCATCCGTAGCGATATAGTTCGTTGATGGATCCCCTCAAGGCGCGGGCCGGGCATGGTCACGTGCCTTGATTGGATCCACCGATTTCCCTATTCGAATCCCTAGATACCCCTTAAGAACATCAATTCCACGGACCGTGGGCATGATCTCAGTACGGGTTATCTATGGATTCGGTAGGATCTACCGAAATACAACCCTAGATCCCCAATTTGATGTATGGATCCAGATGTTGGATATGGAAGACGTTAGTACACCCTTGTAGGGGATGTACGAGGGAATACGGACCTCGAACGTCGCGTACACGAAATCGTGCGCAAAGGGAATATGTTCCCTTGCGGAGAGGATCTCTAGATTGATGGGAAAGTCGCATTATATGTGCATAAGTGCATGCGACATATGGCTAATAAAGGGGTAATATCTTAAGCTTATATTGTACCATGCATATGGTACAACTTAAGCTTATAATATGCCATGTACGATGGTACACCTTAGTTAAATTGTTCCAAAGGAACAATTGATCCTAAAATAACTACCTTGGGGGCTATAAATAAGACCCAAGGGTTAGCCATTTTCCTTACACTTTGCATGGCATTCATGCATGCATCTTCATTCTAGCGAAGCTCTGCAGAAATCCTTCCTCTCCCTTTATCCAAGTTCTTAATCTAAAAGTAGAGATTTAGATTGTGGATTTAGTAGCCTTACTCCGTTCGTGAGTAGACTCGATCCGTCGTGGCGAATCCGAAGGCGAAGTTCGTAGACTACCGTGCCGCGTACGCAAGCGTAAGTCTCAACTTCATTTATCGATCCTAACTCTGTTTTGGCAGGATCCTACATTGGTATCTATGCCTTATACTCCTCAACAAATTGGTGTTGCAGAAAGGAGGTATAGGACTTTAATGAAAAATGGTCCGTTCAATGATGGCGCAAGCTAACTTGCCAATCACCTTTTGGGGTGATGCATTATTGACGGCCGCTTTCATTTTTTGAACCGCGTACCCTCGAAATCAGTTAGCTCCACTCCTTAGGAGTTGTGGAACCAAAGGTCTCCTGACTTAAACATTTTTGAAACCTTGGGGTTGTGCATCCTACACACATATTTCCTCCCATAAATATGGCAAACTTGGGCCAAGGGGGCGGAAATGTATCTTTATACGATACGCAGAAAACTCCAAAGGTTATGTTTATTGTTAGTCAGGAAGACAATGGTGGGCTAATTGAGTTTGAGTCGAGGGATGTCACTTTCTTGGAAAATGAGTTTCCAAGACAGGGCGAGATAAGTCAGGACTTATCTCTATTTGATATTTATGATCAAGAAGGATTACCTCATTCGAGTGGGAGAATTCTTGGTGAAAACGAAAATACGTTTCAACCTTCACCAATGGATTATACGAATGACGATTATCATATTCCATACGGGAATAATGATCCAAGTGGGAGCAATTCTAACGACATTCCAAGTGGGAGTGATATTAGAATTGATCTAAACTCAAGTCAACAAGGACTTGAAGAATCTCAAATACGACGCCGTATCTTGCCCTGCTAAAGACAAATGGATAGAAGCGATAAAGGAGGAATTGAAATCCATGAAAGTTAACCAAGTCTGGGACTTAGTTAACTTACCCAGAGGACGTAGAGCAATTGGGAACAAATGGGTTCTCAAGATCAAGCATAAGGCTGATGGCTCTATAAATAGATATAAAGCTCGCCTTGTCGCGAAAGGTTTTACGCAACAGGAAGGGATAGACTACAAAGAGACCTTCTCACCTGTTGTGCGTTTTACCTCGATTCGCATGATTCTGGCAATGGTAGCTTGCTTATACCTCGAATTACATCAGATGGATGTAAAGGAAATGACAAGGGCTTTGTGATGGATATCAAGGCTTGACTTTCATCAGTTTTGAGATGAAAGACATGGGAGAAGCCGCATATATCCTTGGAGTTAAGATTTCAAGGAATCGTTCGAAGAAACTTCTTTCTCTTTCACAGGAGACTTATATAAAGAAGGTTCCAACCGTGCCGCGTACGCAAGCGTAAGTCTCAACTTCATTTATCGATCCTAACTCTGTTTTGGCAGGATCCTACACCAGATCTACATTTTCCCCCTAAAATCCTAGTGTTCACCCATCGGTCATAGAGAGGATCTACTCACTCATGGTGATTGGAACACACAAGAATATAGATTTCGCGTAGGAAAACATTTTTGCAATAAAAGATATTAGGGCTAAAGATTACTTACAGTGAGAAAGAACGAAGAACAAATCCAGAGAAGAATAATAAACGCTAATCTTCAATTAACAATCCAGAGTTTGCTACGGAAATTAATCCAAAAATGATTCCTACAAAAATCGCTCTAGAACTCTCTCCCAAAAACGCTCAAACAAAACTCAAAAATGCCCTCAGAAGCCGAGCCTGCTGTCGTGAGCTTCAGTTACCTAGAATCGTGCACATCGCGTGTTCAAAAATCTTCCAAAAATGCCCAAGTAAGTGTCGGCCGAGTATGTGACTCGGCCCGAGTCGGAGCTGCCCGGCCAGTGGTTCGGCCCGGGTCGCATGCTGCTCGGGCTCGGAATGGATGACTCGATCAGCTGCTTGGGGTATGCTCTGGGACTACTCGGGGCATGCTATCTGGCTGAGCAGATGAGCTGATCGGCCCGAGTCAGTCGTATCTGCAGCTTCCTCAATATGTCATGGCTCGGCCCGAGCTGCAGCTGCTCGGGCCGAGCATTTTATGGGAAAATGCTGCTGCAGCTGCTACCTCTCTATCTCTCTCTGCTCTATTTCTCCTTCTTCTCCTCCTTCTCTCCTCCAACAGCTCCGAGAACGTGGCGAACTCCTCCAGAGCCCCGCCAACGGGCTCATGAGCAAGTCAGAAGTGTCCATACCCAGGCTGGGGTCCAAATCGCTCCAAAATCCCTGAAAACTCAAAATATACTATGAAACTCGAAATATCGTCAAAAATACAAAATCGCAGTAAAATGTGGGATTTGGATGCGGAGATGATATGCAATGCGATGGAAATATGATATGAAAATGATGCAAAATATGGACACATCAGCAGACTTCCTGACGACTCGATCGAGCTACTACCTACTCGACTAAGCAGACCTTGCTCGGTCCGAGCAAGAAGAGCGTGGTTTTGAGGAAGAATCTGGGCTTCCTGATGACTCGACCGAGCATCTACCTACTCGACCCGAGTCGCCGCGGGTCCAGAACTTAAGTTACGTCCAAATTTGGATGTGGGCACGAATTGGAGAGGGGTTTTGGGTTGTTTGCTAGGGTTTAGAGAGGGATATATATGGGAATGATAGCCATCATTTTAGGAGAACTTTTGTACTCTTTTTGGCTTTTAGATCTTTTTTAGAGAGTTTTGGAGACGATCTTTTGGGGTGTTAGGCTACGCCGTAGGCCCCTCCACTTGTATCAAGTTAAGTATTTCATTTGTTTAATTTTATTTTAGTTCTTATTATTGTTTTTCTATGATGCTAGTAATGATCTCTATTGTTTTCATAATGTTTGCTATGCTTGAATAATCTTTCCTAGGGCTAATGGATTAGCCCTAGGACTTTAGGATCTAGATGCAAAGATAGGATATTTATGTAGCATTGGATATAAAAGGGGTTGTATTTTGGTTGATCTAGCAAAATCCCTTGGAGAACTCGTACTGAGATCGTGCCCACGATCGGTGGAATCGATTAACTTATGCAGTATCCTACGGATTTAATTAAGGAGTTAGTGGATTCAACCGAGTTACGTGACCACGCCCAGCTCGTGCCTTGATGGAATCCACCGATGAACTATATCACTAATTGACGGCTACCGCCATTGCGTCAATAAGAGCCACCAAAATACCTCGAAGCTCTAACCCACGAGAGTGGTACGAGTTGAGAGCGTTCGAACCACGAGAGTGGTGAGAACTTTATAGATCCTTAATGCACGTATCGTATGCGCCTATCGGGAGAGCGGGGTTAATATGATACGTTAGATTCGTGATGCCCAGACGCATGAATTCACTTTCTAGATGCTACAATCCTCCAATAAAACCCATGCAACGTAAGAGTCCTAGCCTAGCGTCTGCATCCGACGGTCCTGGTGGCGAGTCCTAAAGCCTTAGTCTTTTTTATATTTTATTCTTTTATATTGTATGGAATCCCTTGTTTGCGGTATCGAGTGACACGACCTTCGTATCCATCACCATTACAACATTCCATATTCCACATCCACCAATAAATCCGCAAGTCTAACTCAACCTAGGAGTAGATAGGTAGTATAGCACCACTTTCCCGTGTTCGATACCCGCTTGCCACTATACCGTGCGCTTACGGTAAACGACATCGTTTCAGAGTTAATTCCGGGCAGGTCAAGTTTATGGCATCGTTGTCGGGGAGGCGTTCCGCCATATTATTTATTTACCACAATTAGGTTGATTAGACTGCTTAAAAAACAAAACAAAACAAAAACAAAAAACAAAACAAAAAAACAGATATAGAGATTTTTTCCCGCCACCTGCTTTATCATTATTTCTATCTTCTTGTGCCACTGATATTTTTCTCTATGTATTTGTCTTTGTTGATCAGGTGTTATGGCTGAGATGGCTGAGATTATATGGACCATGTATTTTTATGCGTACCTTGATAGGCTTCTTGCACGGCAGGCTGAGGACCTTAATGCTTCAACATGTAAGGAGACAACGGTCCTAGAGCTTACGCAACCACTTCATCCTTCAACTGACGTCGAGGACTATCCCACAAAGCTTATTGCTCCCATTCAGGGAGAATCCTTTACTCACTCGCCCTTTGCTTCCTCATGATATGATGTTTTTTATGATTCAGATTTTGATGACTCATCGTGCCTTTTGCAGGATACACATACATATGAACAAGAGGTATAATGGGACGTATACGAGGAGGAGAGCAGGGAGTTAGCACCCATGGACGCATATGATTATGATCAAGAGGTGTTCTGGGATAAGTCTTACGATGAAGAGGAGTTGCCTGATGAGACCCACGTTTATATGCCACAGCTACCTAAAAAACCTGAGGCGAACAACAAGGAGTTGATCGACGTAGTGCACGAGAGTAAAGATTTATTTCCAGTGAAGTGTTGTCAACCATCTTTAATTTTAAATACTATTGTTGATGACCCTCTCTGGAATACATTTATTTTGCGGAAGAATTATCAACATCAAATTGATGCGGCTTATCTCTTCAAGGGTACAGGTGGAGTCCTTGGAGAGATGCTAGGAGTCACATTGCTGAAATCTGATGGAGTCCATGGACGCACACTCCTAGCGGAGCCACGGAAGGAGCAGTTGGAACAGTTGCCTGCACCGATAAAGATACTGGATCCGCCTTTTGCTATAGGTGATATCAATACGGTAGTGTAGTATTTTATGCTTTCAATAATCACGAATCCTCTCGACAGCGAGAGGACCGTATAGGATTTTATATGCATTCTTAGTTTAATAAACTCACCCCATATGATGGCTCAATTATCTTTTGCACCCAACCCATTATTTATCATCCATGCCCACCCTTAAATTTGGCGCTCATTTCGCCTCTCTCAACAATTTTTATGTGATGTTTAAGCTTGGGGGAGAGAAATAATTTTGCTGAGTGGCCCCCTCTATCTTGTCGTTGTCCTCTATTTATATCATACACACATTGAGGACAATGTGATGTTTAAGCTTGGGGGAGTGCAAAGTGCATGAACTTTGCTTCATCGTGAAACACACTTCGAAATTTCCTTATGAACTATGTTCACTTCTATATTTATGTCTCATATGCTTCATTTTCTATGAAATATCGTGGATTTTTTTTATGAACTCGGATATCTGTTAGATTAGAGTCTGATTCATTGATTAGTGTATCTTTATTAATATGCTTTTTCATAGTAGAATTCATAGTTTCACAACCATATTCTCGAATCAGTTAAGCTAAAAATGAATGAATCAAATCTGAAAATCATTTGACTCCTTCATGATTTGATTGACAATTCTATTGCTTCATGGATGTTTAGTTATTCAAAAGAGATAGGATAACCCCACGACAACCAAAGTAGTGCTGATTAGGATTCCTGAAACCGAGCCATGTCTAGATTCTATGCTTTTTCTTTTTCTTCTGTGAATAGCCAATAAATGATCTTTGATCATGTTTTACATTCCATCGCGTTTACGTGAGTTTGTAAAAATCCCAATAATGCAAAAATCAAACAAATATCCTGAATAATAGGACCTATGGGTTCTTCATAACCCAATGCCCTAAGACCGTCTGGTCTTGGATGCATAAGTCGCTTTTTGTATATATTGAGTTATCTCGTGTATATAAAGAAAGAAAAACGTATATGGAATATTTGTATAGCCAAAAACAATATAAAAGTACAAAAATCACATATCCTTATCTCCATTTCTATATAGAACAAAGACATGGCAAATTTGATGGGTTCTAGGAGTCTTGAAATGATCGTTGAATTTGCTAAATTCATTCCATGAAGTATAACAAAATACCACGCATGCTTGAAAATGTTTGATCATGACATACTATACTGCTTATAGAATGAGTTGTGGACATTGGTTTCATTTCTGTGAACTTAGTATATTGAATGATAGACTATGATATGATATAACTCTACTCCCATTTTTATCACTTATCAAGTTCATTACATTTATTGAAATCCATGTTATTTTAATTTGAGCGAGATTTAAGTATTTGTTGTGTATATGTGTTCTAATTTCATATTGACTTGTGTTCACGAGACCTTGCACACCTTGGGTTCTTATATTTTCTGAATTTAAGGTTGAACCCCTTGTCTCCATTACACGCTACCACCTCACATCTCCATTGTATCCCTCTCCCATGTTCGCTTCTTACTAGTCTTCCTCGAGGACGAGTAAGAGGCAACCTTGTCGGGATTTTGTTGTGTCATTATATTCCACGTTTTATCTATAGGATTACACGTAAAAATGATTGTTCAATTACATATGGCATACGCTTTTATGCTCATAATTGGAACTATTGTACTTTAAGTGCATTTGGTTGCATTTCAGGGAATATCGAGCGATTTGGAGTATATTAGAGGAAAGAGCGCATGCTTCGACACCGGAACTCCTGAGGCGTTGTGTTCGGTGACTCAAAGCTGCTGGGAGCAAGGAAGGGGCAAGAGAGAAGGAGCAAAGAAGAGGAGAATGAACAAAGCATGGTTCTATAATACCATGACTCATGGATTCCAGGTCACTCAATCGAGCTATAATGCGGCGAAGGAAATGAGCGACCCAAAGGGCTGGAAACAGGATGATGTGCACTCTTTTCAAATCTGCTATCATCTGGGATTTTCAGTATTTTTTTGATATTTTTTTCCAGATAGTAGACTTCAAGATGTTCCAACTCCACCAAGAACGCACCAATCGGAGATTGGATGAGCTCTGGGGAATTTCTGTAAGCTGATGCTGCAGCGCTGAAATCTGTTTTCGACCACCTCCTCAACCGAGCAGCCACCTACTCGACTGAGCAGAGTGACAACTCGACCGAGCAGCTACCTACTTGACCGAGCAGACCCTACTTGGTCTGAGCATGCAGAGCGTGGTTTTGGGGGAAGAATGCTGACTTCCTGACGACTCGACTTAGCAGCTACCTACTCGATCGAGTAGACCCTCCTCGGTCCGAGTAGGCAGAGTGTGGTTTTGGGGAAGAATCCGGGCTTCCTGACGACTCAACCTAGCAGCTACCTACTCGACCCGAGTCGCCGCGGGCCCAGAACTTAAGTTACTTCCAGATTTGGATTTGGGCACGAATTGGAGAGGGGTTTTGGGCTGTTTGCTAGGGTTTAGAGAGTGATATATTTTGGAATGATAGCAGTCATTGGGGGAGGACTTTTGTACTCTTTTTGGCTTTTAGATCTTTTTAGAGAGTTTTGGAGACGATCTTTTGGGGAGTTAGGCTACGCCATAGGTCCCTCTTCTTGTATCAAGCTAAGTATTTCATCTCTTTAATTTTATTTTAGTTCTTATTATTGTTCTTCTATGATGCTAGCAATGATCTCTATTGTTTTCATAATGTTTGCCATGCTTGAATAATCTTTTCTAGGGCTAATGGATTAGCCCTAGGACTTTAGGATCTAGATGCAAAGATAGGATTTTTATGATGCTTTGTATATAAAAGGTGTTGTATTTTGGTTGATCTAGTAAAATCCCTTGGAGAACTCGTACTGAGATCGTGCCTATGGTTGGTGGAATCAATTAGTTTAAGGTGTATCCTACGGATTTAATTAGGGAGTTAGTGGATTCAATCGAGGTACGTGACCATGCCCTGCTCGTGCCTTGACAGAATCCACCTACGAACTATATCACTAATTGACGGCTACCACATTGCGTCAATAAGAGCCACCAAAATACCTCGAAGCTCTAAACCACGAGAGTGGTACGAGTTGAGAGCGTTAGAACCACGAGAGTGGCGAGAACTTTGTAGATCCTTAAAGCACGTATTGTATGCGCCTATCGTGAGAGCGGGGTCAATGCGATACGTTAAATTCATGATGCCCAGATATATGAATTCACTTTCTAGATGCTACAATCCCCCAATAAAACAAATGTAACGTAAGAGTCCTAGCCTAGCGTCGACATCCGACGGTCCTAGTGGCGAGTCCTAAAGCCTTAGTCTTTTTTATATTTTTTTCTTTTATATTGTGTGAAATCCTTTGTTTGCGATATCGAGTGACACGACCTTCACATCCATCACCATTACAACATTCCATATTCCACATCCTCCAATAAACCCGCAAGTCTAACTCAACCTAGGAGTAGATAGGTAGTATAGCACCGCTTCACTGTGTTCGATTCCCGCTTGCCACTATACAGTGCGCTTGCGGTAAACGAAATTGTTTCGGAGTTAATTTCGGGATGGTCACTGGTCGCAGTAATCCTCCCAATCGTCGAGGAGGTTGAGCAACAGGGCCTTCTCGGGCACCTTGTGTTTGGTGGAGCTGACATAGCAACTCCGGGATAGCTTTTGGCTCCCTCGCACTTGCCACACCCCCTGCGGAGTTTGAAATTTAAACATTTGATGAAGCAAGCTGGGGAGAGCTTCGATGGTGGTCATGTATGGCTGCCCTATGATGTCGTTGTATGCCGACGCAATGTCGACAACAACGAATTGTGTCATTCAAGTAATGACCTTTGGCTCCTCCCCCAGAGATACGGACAGGGTGATTACTCCGGCAATGGTAATCGAGTGGCCGATGAAGCCGACGATTGGGCCCATACAGGATCTTAGGTAAGCCTGTTTCAGCCCCATCTTCTCAAACATCGACATGAACAGGATGTCGCAAGAACTCCCAGTGTTGATCAGGAGGCGGGTGATGATGGCCGTCCCGATCTGAGCTTCGATGACGATGGCGTTGTCATGCGGTAGCTCGACCCCCTCCAAGTTGTCGTCAGTGAAAGAGATGGGTGGTCGAACTACTCTCCTCCTCTTTGCCCCTGTGCCAAGGTCCGCCACCATCACTTGCCGAACATACACCTTCTTGGCCGATGATGACATGCCACCCGAGGACGGTCCACCGCATATCACATATATGTGCATGACCGGCCATTGTGGGTGAGGAGCTTCTTTTTCGATGTTCTGGGGTAGGTTTGGCCTCCGTGCTCCCAGGGGCGCTCTCTCTTCACAAGCCAGCCTTCTCCCATCAACGAAGCCTCGGAGTTGGCCCTCCTGAATCAGCCGCCTTATCTCCCTCTTCAATGTGAAGCAATCGTCGGTATCATGACCGTAATCACAGTGATACCAACAATAATTTTGCAGATCTCTCGTTGTAGGGTTCGACCTAAATCCCTGAGGTGGATCTTGGAGTAGTCTGACCCTCGTCTCGATGACCAACACCTCGATCATGGGAGCGCTGAGCTGGTGTATTGGGCCCGATGTGGTCTCCCCGGCCTCTGGACCACCTGCGGGGGCTCTCTGGCAATAACGAACTCCCACACTGGGCCAGGCTGATGACCTTTTGGATCACGCCTTTGTTGGCCCAGCTAGTCGCAGCCCCTAGGTCGATCTTCCTACCTTGATCGAAAGTTAGTCCGATGCTCACTGCAGGGTGCCCCTGACCTGGCGACCTCTCTCCTCATTCCCAGGGCCTCCTCGATGAGCATGTACTTCTCCACTCGAATGACATGCGCATCAAAGTCAGTCGACGGGTCTTGAAGGAGAGATTTGTGGAGACTCTGGCAAGTCAGCCCCTTCTTGAAGGCCTCCATGGCGAGCTCGTCCTCGCAGATCGTCACACCGAGTATCTCATCTTGAAAGCGGCACAAGAACTTCCGAATGGTCTCTCCTTCCTTCTGGACAATCGATAACAGATAGTCCGAGGGCTTCCTCCTTATCCGCCCTGCATGGAATTACTGGCAGAATTTGTGGGATAGTTCGCCAAAGAATTCGATGGCCCAGGTGGGCAGACCATAGTACCATTCTAGGGCCGACCTCTGCAAAGTGTTCTGGAAGGCCCGGCATATGAGCACGTCGTTTGCGCCCTAGATCTCCATTGCCCCATGTACCTTTGCACATGCTCGAGGGGGTTGCCCGTGCCATCATAGAGCTCCAGTTGAAGAAGCTTGAACCTAAAAGGTATCGGGGAAGAATTCACCCATCTTGCCAATGGGTTGGCCTCATATGGGTAGGGGGGACGTGCGGGCGACCTTCAGACATCGTGATGCTCGTCTCGGCCTTCATGACGACCTTCGAAGCTAGCTGGCGAGATGCCTCGGTGCTCGGGGACCCGCCCTCGGTGCTTCATTGACGACAATCATCACGCCCCGGTGAATGGAACGATTGTCGAAGTGGGCTCCTCCTGAGTGGTGGGGACCCCGCTGACGGTGGACTATGTGCGTTACTGCACTATAGGCATGAGGTCGACATCTTCAGTATCTCATGGTTCTCCCTCCGTAGCCTCTCGTGCTCATCGACGATGAAGCGGAGGTGCCAACGAGCAACTTCTTTGTCAAGACGGGCTTGATGGACGGCATCCGCCTCGTCCTCCAGGAATCTTCTATTGATAGTAGCGTCTTTGTCGCACTTCCACTGCCGAGCAGCCTCTGCTTCTTCATCGAGGATTTTTTGTTGCGGAGCTATCTCTTCGGTGAGCCCTCTTCGCTGAGCGGTCGCTTCTTCTTCGAACTGAGGACGAAGGTTTCACCTCAAGTTTGGGGGCTCAGAGAAGCCTGGGGGTGCCTCAGCTCTGGCCGTCTCGAATTCTTTCATCATCTTAGCGAAGGCCTCGAAGCTTTGTTGGAGAGCATGGGCTGAGGCCTGAATGGTCTCAGTCATCTCCCCAGGGGGTATGTCTGTCGATTGAGTCCTCTGGTGAGAGTACGACTCCTCTTCCATATGGGCTTTATCACGGGTGGGACTGCGGTTGATAGGTATGGAGTTTGACATGTGTGTGACCCTTCGTTCCCACAAACGGCGTCAATTGTTGCAGGATAAGATCCGCGTATAATGAATTTATATTAATGGGAACCAAGGGCACGATTGTTACAAGTGAGGGGGTGATTGTTTACAAGTATTTGGAGATGTTGAGGCTAGGCGCACTTTGGAAGACGATCTCAGGATCAATCCCGCAAGGTCACACTTTGTCCGTCGCTCTCCTTGTGTAGGTCGCCGGTTGCTCACTGCTTGAAAGAGCCCACCTGCGCATAGAGCAGCTCGTTAGAAAGGCCGGGTTGGATTCCAAACCGTAGCCTCTCCGATGCCTAAGTCAGAATTAGGGCTTATAAACGTGGGTCGAGCACGAAGGCCGAGCTAGTAGTAGGTCGACCTAACTTGGCGAGCTTGAGTGGAAGAACAAATATGTGGACGATATTTGCTCTTGTGTGTGAGTTAATAATTCAATGAACCAACCCCTTTCTCGATGGTAGTGGAGGGGTATTTATAGCTAATGGAGGCAGTTAGGTGATCGACCGCCCTGAACACACACCCGGGACGGGGGACTCGCTAGTCTTACCGCAAGCGCACGGTGTAGAGGCGAGCGGGTATCGAACACGAGGAGGGAAATGACGGTGTCTTCTTCAATTCACCTGGCTATAAGAACAGTCGAAAAATATTCGCAATAAAGCGGTCACAGTTGTTCAATCGTATAAAGAAAATATCAAATTAATAAAGACGCCTAGGGATAGGAAATCCCCGCTACAACCCGTATCTCGTCATTGTGATTCGTAGGTTTCACAATTGCTAGACTTGCAATTCGGGTGAACTAGTTGCAACTAAATGTAGAACCAAGCTCACGCTCTCGCGCTATTGTCGGCCTATAGCAAACCTAGGGTATGGTCCAATCTCTTGCAAACCCTAACCTAGGCAAGCTAAAGTGAAGAACAACATCATCGTTCAATCGTATCTCAAGCCCACTCTCGAGCAAACTCCAGCTACGACCTAGGTTGGGATAGTTCCTACCCGTCCAATCTCTTGCAAACTGGTATTGGTATAGAATTGCAATCGAAAACCCTAGTTTCGGTCCAATCTCTTGCAAACCGATTCCAGAGAAATCCAATTGTAACCCAATTCGAATTTCTAGGGCTTCCTATCGAGTTGGGATCCAATCTCTTGCAAATCTCAATCGATATGAATCCCTATCTATTCGTATTAAATCAATCCCAAACTAACCCTAATCAATTCTAGCAATAATTTCACCAATTCATCACAAATTAGAAATAGGGTTCGTAAGGTTCATCCCAACGCCCTAAGACGATATAACTACTCACAATTCATAATGCAATTCATTGGGAATTCAATAGAAATATCAATAGAAATCATTGCAATAGTCAATATATCAATAAAAATGAGGTTTTTGATAGAGAGAGAGAGAGACAAACCAATGAAGATTCAATAGCATCCAACAAAATAACACTTTTATCTCTCTCCAAAAGAACTAAATCTAATCTCCTAAAAAGTAATCTAAAAGGCTGCCAAAAAGTCTGAAAAAGCTCTCTAAACTAGGTTAAAAACTGGGGTTAAGTACACCCCAAAATCGCCCAAAAAACTGTGACAAAACTGCCCTTGCACAGCTTGAAAATCGCACTTTACGATACAGGCAGAGCGGCTCACTCGGCCGAGTGACAACTGTCATTCGGCCGAGTGACAAACCCTGACGGATTCCAGTAAGTCTGGACTTTTGGGGGTCGGCTCCTCGGGAGTCACTCGTCTGAGTGACTTTCTTTGCTTCGGCCGAAGGGACTTCTTCACTCGGCCGAGTCGGAACTCGGGACTACACTGACAGATTACAGTAAGTTGGGAATTTTTGGTTGCCGTCGTCTTGATGCCACTCGGGCAAGTGGTGTCTCCGTGGTTCAGCCGAGTGGGCTGGCGATGGTTGGCCGAGTGCACGCTAATACTCAATCTGTTGCGTGTCCGATCTGGCCGGCCGAGCGGGCTGTCGATGGTCGGCCGAGTGACTCCTTCACTCGGCCGAGTGACATGCTGAAAATACCCAATCTTCGTATTTTTGCTCCCTCGTCGCTCCTACGACGTTCTTTCTTCTTCCACTCCTCTCCAATCGCAGAATTCCCCTCAAAAGAGTCACGGGTGACACTCCGGAGTGTATGCATCTCAGAATCACTCCAAATCGCTACAAATCTCCTGAAATACGACAAAAACAAAAAATCGTGAAAAGCATCGCAAAATTGTCGAATAATCGTGAAAAATGCGATATGGGCGATCTAAATGGCATGCAAACATGCAGAAAAAAGGTGTAAAATATGGACTGATCAAAATCCCCTAAGCTTACCTCTTACTCGTCCTCAAGGAAGATGAGTAAAAAGCGAACCAGGTGAATAAAGATAATGGAAGCGATGGAAAAAGAGGAAAATGAAAAATGAAAAAACAAAATAGAAAACGAAGGAGGAAGCTGCTAGATCATTTTTCTCAAGACGTGGGTTTTGCTTACTCATATAGCACGCATAGAATATAAAACACATGTCAAAGACTTTTATCTCGATATCATAATATAATGGTGCATTTGAAATAGAAAACCCAAGAATATCAATATAGCATGAACAATGGAATAATTCTAGAATTAACATCGTCTGAAGCATCTAAAGTGGTATACAAAATCGTAGATCACACACTTTTCAATTGAATGCTTTCTATGAGTATAAGAGATATCACACAATAGAGTAGTAAGAATAGAAAAGCGTGGTTTTCATGAAATGAATGCTAAGCGTAGATTTCTGGATTTCGTGAAACTTTTAGCAATCTCGCCAATTATAAAATATTACTTAGCCTAGGTTGTCATGCATCGTCAAGTAGTCACTCTCTCACACTTCATTGGATTCTCTCCCCCAAGCTTATCCATAAGCGTGGTGGCATAAACAAAAAAATATTTACATTCCCTGTTTCTTTTGAAGCTCCAAAAGTCAAAGAAATAAAAATAAAAGCGAAAGAGGGAAGAAAGAGAGAAAGGGTATGAGATGGGATCGTTTTCGAATTTCTTTTCTCTTTTCTTTTCCTTTTCTCAAATCTTTTTCTTTTTCTTTTTTTCTTTCTTTTTTTTCGAATAACATATATACACAAATGATCCCAAATCAAAAGAGAAGGATATACAAGTATATTTTTTTTCTTTTTGGTTTTGGGGAATTTGGAGTATGGGATATAATAGCGGGGGGTTGCCAATAATAGAATTGCTAAGGGGAGATTCACCAATGAATTTAAAATAGGGAAATAATGTTCAAGATATGTGAAGAAAGAAATAAATGTATCTCTTGGTTCACTCTATAGGACGTGCATGACAACTTCAGCAGTGTAATTTAATCTACTCAGTTTAATCTCAAAAAGCAAACTAGTCCAGATTTATCAATGCTAGCAAACATTCAATCAACCTGAAGTGAAGCGTACAAATCATGCGATAAGAAGTGATATGAGAAAAGAAAGCAGTACTCCAGATATAAGCAATCAATGCGTGAATCTTGGTGTGTTTTCTACGATAGCATACATATGAATTATCAGACATCAGCTAATAGTAGAATTTCATCCATTTTCATATGGAAAAAGAAGTGGGTTACTATATCTAAATGCAAAGCAGAACATAGCATATGATATCAGAAACAAAAGCTTTGACATGACAAAATTAGCATGCATATAGAGAAAAGCTAACACCACGTCATCGTCATCACAGAAAAATCATCTCTAGCAAAAGATGAAAGAAATAAAGATAAAAGAAAACAGAACTATTTACAATGCAGCACACAAAGAAAATAAGAAAAACGTGAGGCATGGTAAAAAAATGAAAAAGTGATGAAAAATGGGTGCAAAAGCGGAAAAAACGTGAAAAAACTAAAAATAAAGGTGATGAAAGCAAAAAGTGTGAGAACTCACTCCCCCTAGCTAAAGTGCACAGTGTCCTCAATGTGCAAAGTGTGGCACACCGAGAGACGTGAAATAGGCGGGGTGGGTGAGGATGCATGCATGATAAAAAGAAAGAAAAATAAACTGAAAATATGATGCGGATGTGATGCATGTAAGGAGCAGAGTGATGCAGATATGTGTCACCAAAAATACTCTCCCTCTCTCCCAAAAAAGATATAAAATGATGTGAGCAAGATAGGGACAAAATAGTGAGGGGAGGAGGTGGGGGCAAAACTCTCCAGGACCTGCAGAAAATGGGCAGCATAACGACAAAAATATCAATGGCATCAAGGGTGTACCTAAGCTGGTGGTGTTGCACCATCTCTGTCCTGTGGCGGAGGTGGTGGTGGAGGTGGTGGTCGAGGTGTCGGTTGGGTGGGTGGGTGTAGTGGAGGGAGTCGCACCAGGATCTGATTCAGGCAAGCCTGAATATCGGGAAGCATAGCGACGCGGGACTCCACGGAACTGACCGTGGCAGAGAGAGCCCTAAAATCGCCTCTGAGTCCACTCACCACCCCCTCAAGAGCACGGAGGCTCTGAAGTAGAGTGTC
Source organism: Scilla litardierei (assembly GCA_030789695.1). Classification (NCBI taxonomy): domain Eukaryota; kingdom Viridiplantae; phylum Streptophyta; class Magnoliopsida; order Asparagales; family Asparagaceae; genus Scilla; species Scilla litardierei. The sequence continues at coordinate 106,981,909 of CM061142.1, forward strand.
CGGGGGTGGTGGAGCAGGGGGACGCACATGTCTAGGCTGTGAAGGACGGGGCTGTCGCACACGGGTGGAGTAGAGTATGGGGCCAACAGGAAAGTGCGGGAAGGGTGATGTGATCACTAGTGGATGCCCAGCCTCAGTGCGAGGCTGGGACACAGGCTGGGACGAGGAGGCAGCAGCAGTAGTGGTGGAAGACAAAATCGGCGACGAGGCAGCAAGAGAGGTCGGTGACACAGGTATGGGGACAGACGTCACGACACTCTCGGATAGGACAGCTGCGGTGGAGACAGAAGGGTCGACCACTGGGGAGGAAGTGTAAGGACCAAAAGGTGACACCCCAGCAGACAGCAAGCTGGACAGGGTCTGCACAACAGCAGGGAAGGAAGGCTCGCCGCTCTCAAGGATAGTGGGTGGACGCTCGGGAAGAAGTGAGGAAATAGGCTCAACCGAGATAGGCACAGTAGTGGTGGGGGTGGTGGTAGGCGTGGTGGGCGTGGTGGACAACTCAGCAAGGGTACTCTCGACACTGACAGAAGTGGGGACAGAAGTGTCGGGAGGTGCAGACAGTGCAGGCTCGGGTTGAGGGATCACGGGGTCGACGGGTGCAGGGGGTCCCTGCTCAGCTCCCTCGGCCTCTAGCACGTAGGCGGTGGGGATCAGGAGATCCATCGCCGAAAGCCAGTCCACGTGTGCCGGTCCTATATGTGTCCGAGCGGGACTCGGGAGAACCATGTAATCGTCACCAAAGGGACCGTGCAACCATACCCAGTGCCGCTAGCCATGGGAACGAAGCATCTTCATCCGGGCCATAACGTCTATCGAGAGGGAAGTGGGGCCCGGGGCTCGTCGCAGGTCTGCAGGTAGGTCCACGCCGGTCATCAGGGCTAGCAGAGTAATCAGACCGCCACAACAAATAGGTGAGCGATTACCCACCGAAATGATGATGCGGTCTAAAAACCAGCTAGCAATATCAATCTCAATGGCGGGGACCAGGTTGTCGCTACCCCTATCTAGAACTCTGGGGCGAGTCATCGTGTAGAGCATGTAGAGCTCAGGCGTAGACATCGTCCCAGGCTCGTACCTCGCCAAGAAAGTGGTCGCCATGAGGCGTTGGGCAATGCGAAGGCAGGGGTGCAGGATGGCTGAGGCCTTGGCCCTACTAGGGTCAAAGCCAAGGTGGGAGCCCGTGATCCGTGTCCAGAATGTGGAAGTGTCGAACGACGGTGGTGGGATGTGCGTGGGTGCATAGGCTCGGTCGGGGACAAGGACAGCGGGCCACTAGAATAATGCACGAAGCATGTCGAGAGTGACCTCGCACTCTCGATCCATCAGGCGGAATGTGCATCCTCCAGGGGTCTGGGCTATCGAGCTAAGAACCTCAAGTGTCAGACGGACGTAGGTGTCCGCCGACACAGACAAGAAGTCGCGCCAACCCATGTTGTCGTACAACGTGAGCATCCCATCTAATACGCCCAGGCGATCAAGGTCTACTAAATGTATGAACCTAGAGGGCACTATCGAGCGATGGGTGATACGCTCAAATCGGACGCGCTGTGAGTCGTTTCTGAACGTGATCCCCAGCGGCCCGACGGCGGGAGCTGGTGGAGGGATAGGATCGGCTGGGATAGGCTGTGCGTGGATGGAATCGGTGGGAAGCGGCTATGTGGGTGGAGGTGGACTAGGTGGAGGGGAGTCCTCCCAGTTGGATTTGGATCCTAGCCTAGAGGGGGGTGAATAGGCTAATAAAAATAATTCGTGCAACCCACAAATAAGCACACGCAGTTATAGCAGCAACAGTGTAAATAAAAATGCAGACATAGAGTACACAGCAGATTTACCCTGGTTCGGTCGTCCCAACGACCTACTCCAGCCCCCAAAGCAGAACTAGTATTGAATAGCGCAATAGGTACAAAACCTCAAGTTAGAGCACGCTCAGAGCACCCTCTACGTCTCTACACTCGCCAGGCTCTCAGTACCACACACACAGTGTTTTCTCTCACTATCAATCCTAGTAAAGCTTTCTACCAGCTAGTCCCAAACTAGCTGGGTCCCACTTGTCTAGCCCCAACCAGACAAGTCCCAAAAAAGTCACAAAGATAAATGGTAAAGTTTCCCCTACGAAGATCTAACACTACTACTACACAAAATAATAAAGAACAGAGTTTAGGAGGCTCAGTTCGTGTAGCGACGATGTCTTCGTCAATCAGGACGGGTCAGATCTTGTCTGACAAGTAGTAGTCTCTGATGTCCCCCCACAATGGCAACTCAATGATGCGTCAACGAGCACTTTGAAATTTCGGCCTTTGGTGCGCTGCTTGCAATAGTGACCTCCTTCAAACATAAAACTTTGGCCCCTTCCTTGTGTTGCTCCTGCACACAGAAAAACAACCAGCTAAATTATTTTATTATTAGTAATTTAAGAGGAACAAACCTGAAGCTTGCATGCTTTGCATCCAATTGTTTTTAGTGGCCTTTCTTTGATAATAATTTATTTCAATGTGGCCGGCCTCTTCAATTTGTGTGCACCCATGAAAATTGATCTTGCACCATGATTTGTAATAATTCGGCCACAAGCAAACCACAAGGCTGTAACAAAAATTAGCACCTTTTCTCCCTTTTTTTGAACCTGCGGCCTATTTGGGTGTTTGCCAATCAAAAACGATTTGTGTGTGCTCTGATGATTGGCCAGGGGATTTTCTTTCTTAAATGAAGATTAAAAAATGTTGACCTGTGCACTTTTCAATGTTTCGGCTACTGCTCTTTTGAGGTGTGAAAACAGAGGCTGCCCCTGGGAATTTATTGGCTCTCCTCAGAAGCAAATTGCGGCAGCTCCCCTTGGATTTGTGCGGCTTTTCTCGGCCGGCTCTCTGAGAATATCAAAGAAAGAGGGTTAACAAAAAGAGGCCTTTTAGATTTTTCATGCATGCACGTAAGGGCTTAATGTATTGTATCTTGTTTGTGCAGGCTTGGCGTTTGCAAATTAACAAATAATTCCGGCCTTCCTTTATTTGCAACACAATATGATTTGTGTGCTCTTGGAAATATTCGAAGTCTGGCCCTTGGATAATTTTGGTCCTGCAACAACAAGAAGGCAGCTTCAATTCTTTATTTAAAAAAACACCACATACCTTTGTCCACGTGATGACCCCAGGGAGTTTTGTTTTGATGCCAACAAATAAATTTGTTTGGTCTTATTCAATGCACCATGGCCGGCCTGTCAAACATCTTCATCTCCACGTGAATGAACAAGTATCATCCCCATAAAAATTGTGCATGCGCCCCTTTCAGAAATGCATGCGGCTCTTAGAGATTATCAACATAAAATTTTTGGCACCAAAGATTTTTTACCAACGTGCGGCTGAGGAAAACAAAAAGCTTGCAGGGTATTTTGCTTGGAGATTTCACAAGTGGAACACTTGGCCGACTGTAATTTTGGAGAGGGTTGCCACGCACTTCTTCAACCCTAGAAGATGGGTTTTTATAGGGGATGATAAGGTGATGCGGTTACGGGGAATCCTATTTTGAATAGGAGTTAGAGATTTGGTTCTATCATTTTGCACCATAAGTAGGAGATATGATTTGATCAATTTGGGATTTGATAGCAATTCAAATTGGATATGAAATTGAAATTAATCTCTAATTGATTTGACCAAATCCCAAGTTGATTCTATCTCTCTCCATGTTGACCAAGTCAAATCGCTTTGTGTGCACACACACCCTCTCTCCCAATATTCTATACGAATAGCAATTCCGCTAAAAAGTGAAAATATATTGTTTCGCCAATCCTGAAACACACTAGCACACACATTAGATATCACGACCCGTTTGTCATCATCAAACAAAGAGATCCTAGATCGTTGCGTCCAACAATCTCCCCCTTTTGGTGATGACAAACCCATAAAAGATTTGAGCAATAGATGGGTGTGTGAAGTGTGTTGAAGGGTGTAATGGAATATGATGTATGGATATGAGCCATTCAAGCATTACAAAACATGCACAACAAATTGTAAATATAAAAGCATGCTCCCCCTTCTCTCAAGCTCCCTCTTCAACAACAAATAATACCAACAACAAATCTGTCAAATCTTTCTTTTCTTTCTCCCCATTTGTAATCACCAATAGTGGATTAATGAAGTCACAAAAATATTCCATGCAAAAATAAACCATTATTAAATGTAGCGTGCAGTTTGCATGAGTTTTTCACAAAATAGACAATCCAAGCTCATAGCATTTCATAACAAGACTTCTCCACCTTTGTGTAAGTGTAGTGATATAGACAATAAAGTACAAGAGGAGATTCAATTTCAGAAAATCAACCAAATCAATCCACATTTTCCAATTTTCATGAATATCACTAGGATTGATTTTTCCCACCTCATCAAAGATGAGTTCAAGTTACCGAACCCCGAAACATGGCCTAAAAGGACTTTTAAATGCGGGGTGACATTGCTTGACGAGTTATATACACCAACGCTAATGATTACCCATTTAGCACAAGTTGGATACTCGTGGGTTGTGTATTAGCCATGAAGTGTATCCATTTTTCATACGGAGCAATTTTCATATATTTTTCATTTGCAATTCTTTTGTGCTCGATTTTAATTCATGGCTAAACACTTCATATCCCTTAGAAAATTCAGAATTTAGTCATTCCTGTATTCACTTTCCATTATTCTTCAAAAGAATCTCCAAAAGCACTAAAAAGTCAATTATCGTGCAAGTGCAAATGTAGGTGTAGAAGTCAAGTTTTAAAACTTATGAGACATGTCATGGTTACTAAAAAGAATAACATCATGTTCGTGTAGCTACAACAATAATGAATTAACTTCTACAAGGGATAGACTTATTCATTCATACAATACCACTTAGGATAAAACATAAAGGGTATTCTTTTAAGCTCATTTTTTTTTATTTTTTGTTTTTCAATTTATTTTTTTTCAGAAATAAAAACATTAAAAAATCATGCACACAAGCACACAAACAAAAATAAATCAAGCACACAAAACAATCTATGAAGGTATGCAATGAAATGCAAAGAGGGATAAAAATTATACCTTCTTCTCGCTATTTGACGAAGGAGCTAAAAGAATGAGACATTGAAAAATTTTGCTCCTCGCCAAATCTCCATCACACCTACATGAAAGGTGTTAAGTGTGACCTTGGAATCCAACAAGGTCCACGAGTGTTAGCCATTAAAGATTTTGGAACCCAAACTTGTTTAAACTTGATATTTGTGTTCCTAAATTTACAATAATATGAAGTGTGGCCTACACTATCATAAGTAAAGCACTTTGCATATTTGTTCTTTGCAATAGAGGGCACATTGTGGAATTTCTTGAATTTTTGCTTTTCAACGTTTTTCAGACCAAAACCAAGTCCTCTTCTATTGTTGCCATATAATTGATTCTCTAAAATAGTATCCAACGATTGTTTTCCCATAGAGAATTTCTTAATGGCTACTTCAAGATGAGAGACTTTGGTTTTTAGTTGTTTATTTTCTTCCACAAGCATCGTGCATTTACTAATAAAAGCTCTCTTGTTTTCCTCTTCCTTCTTTTCAGATTCAATCATTTTTCTTTTAAAGTCATTATCCAACATGCAGAATTTATCATTAAACTCTCTAATAACATAGTCTTTTTCAGTTTCGAGCTTAATCAAATCAAGTTTAAGCATGCTAATTTGGTTTAATAATGAGGAACAAGAAATACAAGGAGCATTTTCATCAAAGCTTTCTTTTTCCTTCTTCATGACTTCAATAGTAGACTTACATGCATTAAGTTCAATTTTAAGTTTTTCATTCTCTTTAAACACCTTATCATCTCTAACTTGCATGTCGTAGTTCTGATTTTGAAGACATTCAATAGTGAACTCATGATCTACTATTTGGTTTTGCATTTCTTCGCAAATTTTAAGAAGTTCAGCTTTGCTACCTGGCGGTTTCTCATCTTGGATGCCCATCAAAGCCATGTAAGAATGGGCTTCATTTTCCTCCTCGCTTTCAGCTTCGCTATCCATATCCCATGTTAATACCTTCGCTTTTCCTTTTCCTTTAGCGAGCTGAGCAGTTTCATTTGGGCAATCCTTCATCAGATGTCCTCTTCCCTTGCATTTAAAACATTGCATTCTATCAGTAGATTTCTGATCATTAAATTGCTTGGAAGAATTATTAAAGTTAGAACGATTAAACCTGGGTGCCATTTCGTTTCTCCCATGCTTGGTCTTGATGAACTTTTTGAAGTTTCTCACCATTAGCGCTATGTCATCATCATCATCTTCACTTTCATCAGCTTTCAGAGCAAGGGGCTTTATGGCTTTCTCTTTCTCCTCAGGTTTCTCTCTTGCTTCAACATTTTGCAGTTCCAACTCATGGGACATCAAATTCCCAATAAGGTCATCCACCTTCAATTGAGACAATACCTTTGCTTCCTGGATGGCGGTGACCTTTGGTCTGAAAGAGCTTGGCAATGCTCTTAGGATCTTCCTCACTTAATCGAGGCTATTATATGGCTTTCCAAGCGAGCTAGACTTGTAGACTATGTCGGTGAACCTCGCATACATCTCGGATATGCTCTCCGATGGTAGCATGTGAAATCCCTCGAACTCTGCACTCAAAAGAGACAGTTTAGACTCCTTTACCTGTGATGTTCCCTCGTGCGTCACCTCCAAAGTGTGCCATATCTCTTGCGCAGTTAAACAATGTGAGATTCTATTATATTCAGATTTATCAAGTGCACAAATGAGAGCATTCATAGCTTTAGCATTTAACGAATAAGATTTCCAATCATCATCATCCCATTTGTCATTTGGTTTTTCAATCTCAACATTTTCTACTTTGATTACAGGCAGTTTATAACCTTTTTCAATTATTTGCCAAGCTTTATAATCAACAGAAATAAGGTAGATTTTCATTCGATTTTTCCAATAAGCATAATCACCTCCATTAAACATAGGGGGACGGGAAACAGACTGACCCTCAGCAAAAGCACTATCCATATGGTTATTCATGGTCAATCCTAGGCTAGATCCTAAAACCTGCTCTGATACCACTTGTTGGATCTGCATCCTAGCCTAGAGGGGGGGTGAATAGGCTAATAAAAATAATTCGTGCAACCCACGAATAAGCACACGCAGTTATAGCAGCAACAGTGTAAATAAAAATGCAGACACAGAGTACACAGCAGATTTACCCTGGTTCGGTCGTCCCAATGACCTACTCCAGCCCCCAAAGCAGAACTAGTATTGAATAGCGCAATAGATACAAAACCTCAAGTTAGAGCACGCTCAGAGCACCCTCTACGTCTCTACACTCGCCAGGCTCTCAGTACCCCACACACAGTGTTTTCTCTCACTATCAATCCTAGTAAAGCTTTCTACCAGCTAGTCCCAAACTAGCTGGGTCCCACTTGTCTAGCCCTAACCAGACAAGTCCCAAAAAAGTCACAAAGATAAATGGTAAAGTTTCCCCTACGAAGATCTAACACTACTACTACACAAAATAATAAAGAACAGAGTTTAGGAGGCTCAGTTCGTGTAGCGACGATGTCTTCGTCAATCAGGACGGGTCAGATCTTGTCTGACAAGTAGTAGTCTCTGATGTCCCCCCACAATGGCAACTCAATGATGCGTCAACGAGCACTTTGAAATTTCGGCCTTTGGTGCGCTGCTTGCAATAGTGACCTCCTTCAAACATAAAACTTTGGCCCCTTCCTTGTGTTGCTCCTGCACACAGAAAAACAACCAGCTAAATTATTTTATTATTAGTAATTTAAGAGGAACAAACCTGAAGCTTGCATGCTTTGCATCCAATTGTTTTTAGTGGCCTTTCTTTGATAATAATTTATTTCAATGTGGCCGGCCTCTTCAATTTGTGTGCACCCATGAAAATTGATCTTGCACCATGATTTGTAATAATTCGGCCACAAGCAAACCACAAGGCTGTAACAAAAATTAGCACCTTTTCTCCCTTTTTTTGAACCTGCGGCCTATTTGGGTGTTTGCCAATCAAAAACGATTTGTGTGTGCTCTGATGATTAGCCAGGGGATTTGCTTTCTTGAAGGAAGGTTAAAAAATGTTGGCATGTGCTCTTTTCAATGTTTCGGCTACTGCTCTTTTGAGGTGTGAAAACAGAGGATGCCCCTGGGAATTTATTGGCTCTCCTCAGAAGCAAATTGCGGCAGCTCCCCTTGGATTTGTGCGGCTTTTCTAGGCCGGATCTCTGAGAATATCAAATAAATATGGTTAACAAAAAGAGGCCTTTTAGATTTTTCATGCATGCAAGTAAGGGCTTAATGTATTGTATCTTGTTTGTGCAGGCTTGGCGTTTGCAAATTAACAAATAATTCCGGCCTTCATTTATTTGCAACACAATATGATTTGTGTGCTCTTGGAAATATTCGAAGTCTGGCCCTTGGATGATTTCGGTCCTGCAACAACAAGAAGGCAGCTTCAATTCTTTATTTAAAAACAACACCACCACTTACCTTTGTCCACGTGATGACCCCAGGGAGTTTTGTTTTGATGCCAACAAATAAATTTGTTTGGTCTTATTCAATGCACCATGGCCGGCCTGTCAAACATCTTCATCTCCATGTGAATGAACAAGTATCATCCCCATAAAAATTATGCATGCGCCCCTTTCAGACATGCATGCGGCTCTTAGAGATTATCAACATAAAATTTTTGGCACCAAAGATTTTTTACCAACTTGCGGCTGAGGAAAACAAAAAGCTTGCAGGGTATTTTGCTTGGAGATTTCACAAGAGGAACACTTGGCCGACTGTAATTTTGGAGAGGGTTGCCGCGCACTTCTTCAACCCTAGAAGATGGGTTTTTATAGGGGATGATAGGGTGATGCGGTTACGGGGAATCCTATTTTGAATAGGAGTTAGAGATTTGGTTCTATCATTTTGCACCATAAGTAGGAGATATGATTTGATCAATTTGGGATTTGATAGCAATTCAAATTGGATATGAAATTGAAATTAATCTCTAATTGATTTGACCAAATCCCAAGTTGATTCTATCTCTCTCCATGTTGACCAAGTCAAATCGCTTTGTGCACACACACACCCTCTCTCCCAATATGCTATACGAATAGCAATTCCGCCAAAAAGTGAAAATATATTGTTTCGCCAATCCTGAAACACACTAGCACACATATTAGATATCACGACACGTTTGTCATCATCAAACAAAGAGATCATAGATCGTTGCATCCAACACTCCCTAGCGTGAGAGGGACCGGCATCATCGATCCTCTTCCGCTTGGAAGAGGCTCCCCGCGTGCGTGGCCTAGTGCGGGGCGGCATGTGTGCCGCGAGTGCCCACCCAACAAAAATAATATGTGGCGTGCTAGAAAAATGGAACGAATGTACCTGAACACGCCACGATAGCAAATCAGCCAATGAGTGCGAAGAACGCCGCCTCCGTGGAGCTGAAAGCGCGTCCAAGAGCTCCCCCAAGATAGCCTGCAAATCAAACAATGATATCAGCAGATAATATTCGAAACACATGGGAAAGATGGGGTATAATAGATAGATAAAAGAATTAATTTGAGTTAGGGGCTCAACAGGCGTGCGGATCGAGTAAAATAGGAGAAAATGGAGCTTAGGGGTAAAATGGGGGTTGAACGGCGTCGGCCGGCGTCGGGAGCGGTCGCCGGAGGTCGTCGCCGGCGGGTGGGGGTTGTCGCCGGCGATGTGGGTTCGGGTTGGCCGGTGGCAAGGTCTGATCGGGTGAGTGGGCAGTGGTCGCAACCGAGTGGAGACGAACAGGCGAAGCTCGGGCGAGAAATTTGGGATTTTTCGCGTTGAAAATCGCGCCGAGCCCGATGCCGTATATATAGGTGAAGTTACGACTCAGCCGAGTGACAATTTCAACTCGGCCGAGTGGCGTAAATGAAAAAGTTTTAAAATTTATCCCCGCCACTTATGACTCGGCCGAGCAGCTTCGCTTCACTCGGCCGAAGGGAGAAACTCCCTTCGGCCGAGTGGCTCTGATTGTCGCCCTAGGAGGGTATCCGTTTCACTCGGCCGAGTGCCTAAATGTACTCGATCGAGTGCCTAAATGTACTCAGTCGAGTGGCAGTTAATACGGAAATGCACAAAAATGACAAAGAGTTGGTTCCGCAAACTTCCCTGGTTGGTGCCCCACTCGACCGAGTGGGGTCCTTTGCTCGGCCGAGTCGCATATGATACTCGGCCGAGTGGTGTGCTGTTTTCTGCTTCGGGGCTCCGTTTTCACTCTACTCTCTGTTTTTCTTCCTCCAGTTGGTTTCTTCCTCCTCCCAAGGCCTGAGCGCATTCCTGGAGGGCTCTTCCTTGCCTCTATCTTCTTCCATATGAGAGATCTCCTTTTCTCCTCTCCTGTCATAGAAATTAAGACCCGTTGTCACGATTTTTATGGGCAAAAAGACTCTAAAAACTAACAGAAGTCTAAACCAAAAATGAAAATCAAATAAAAATAATGCAAAACCCGTCGGGTTGCCTCCCGACAAGCGCTCGTTTAAGGTCTTGAGCTCGACCCCTTTGGATATTCAACTTAGCGCGGGATGTTGGGTGCATATGAGATGCACCCGTCGAACTTGCCGGGAAGACCGCTCGGATTTGGATCATGGTGGTTCGTGGCCTTCCTCAGCGCCCCTTCATCTTGGGCAATGTTGGGGGATGGCTCCCCCAAGCTTGAGCTTGTTCCGGTCCTTGGCTTCGCCGGTGACACCGATCATCGAATCGGTGGAGCTTTCTTCAGATTCTTCAATGTCGAGAGCTTACAGAGCTCTCGTATTCTCACGAAATCAGCGTCGCCATCATCATTCACCGTGGAGCTATTGGGAGAGTCCTCCATCTTCTCTTCTTCGACCAAATCTTGGCCTTCTTCGAAGCCGTCATCATGGAGTGCACCGATGGAGTAGGGGATAGCCTCTTCTATAACCTCGTCAAGGAGGTCCACATAATCTAGCTCCTCATGATATGGCATGTGCTTCATAGCCTTAGGTATATAGAGCTCTACTTCAATGTTACCAACATTCAAGGTAAGAGTCCCTTCCCGCACATTGACGATTACACCGGCGGTGGCGAGGAATGGGCGTCCAAGTATGAGTGATGTGTCACCCTCCTCTTTGATATCCATGATCACAAAATCACAAGGCAAGCATATGCCTCCCGGAACTTGGAGTGGGATGTTCTCCGTGATCCCAACCGGCCTAGTGATCCGACCGTCCGCGAGTTGAATCCTTATGTCGGTTGGCTTTAAATCCGTGCCAGTATTCAACTTCCGGAACATGGTGAGAGGCATGAGGCTCACACTAGCGCCCAAATCAACCAATGCTTTTTGTAAGGGGACGCCTCCGAGTGTGCAAGGAATCCGGAAACTCCCAGGATCTTTAAATTTGGCGGGCTCCTTTTCCTTCCTAGTGAACCAAGTTCCTTGTTCCGTGAGCATGATCTTCTCTTTCCTTTTTCTTCCCGTAATCAAGTCCTTTAAGAACTTTGCGTATGATGGGATTTCCACTATGGCATCAAGGAAATGGATATTTAGGCTCACCCCTCTCAAGTATTCGAGGAACTTGGCTAGCCTCTTCTCGATCTTGGCTCTAGCTAGCCGTTGAGGGAAAGGCACCGGTGGCATGAATCGGCGCTCATCAATAGGTTCCTCCACTCTAGATTTTGCTCCTTCTTACGGCTCCTTCTCTTTCTCCACCTCAATTGCCGGCTCGCTCTCTTCTAGAATCTCCACCACATGTTCCTTGACTTGAGTCATTGGGGGAGTGGTATCCTTCCCACCTCTTGTTGTATCCGCAACCACCGCATTGATATGGCCGGTGTTGTCCTGTGGATTTGGCTTGGGTTGAGCCGGCAATTGTTGGTTGTTTCTATTGAGCAACGCAAGTTGCTCCCCAATCTGAGCGATGACGGTGGTAAGTGAATCTTTACCCGCTTTCAACGTGGCGTTAATCTTTCTCTGCTCCACCAAAAACTCCTCCACCTTAGCTTCAAAATCCGAACGTGGTTGAGCTTGCGGAGGGTTGTGATTTCTCTAACCATGATTATACCCGGGTGGTCTATAAGGTCCCACTTGTTGTTTAGGTGGGAAGTTTTGTTGCGGTGGCCCCCTTGGTTGATAATTCGGTTGTGGTGGTGGAGCCCGAGCTTGAGGAGGTTGTTGTGGCGGGGGGTTCAAGGCACCATCATCATTATTAGCTTGAGGAGGTTGTTTTGGCGGGGGGTTCAAGGTCTATAAACTCCATATTTTACACCTTTTTTATGCATGTTTGCATGCCATTTAGATCGCCCATATCGTGTTTTTCACGATTATTCGACAATTTTGCGATGCTTTTCACGATTTCTTGTTTTTGTCGTATTTCAAGAGCTTTGGAGAGATTTGGAGTGATTCTGAGATGCACCCACTCCGGAGTGTCACCCGTGACTCTTTTGAGGGGAATTCTGTGATTGGAGAGGAGTGGAAGAAGAAAGAACGTCGTAGGAGCGACGAGGGATCAAAAATACGAAGATTGGGCATTTTCAGCATGTCACTCGGTCGAGTGAAGGAGTCACTCGGCCGACCATCGACAGCCTGCTCGACCGGCCAGATCGGACATGCAACAGATTGAGTATCAGCGTGCACTCGGCCGACCATCACCAGCCCACTCGGCCGAACCACGGAGACACCACTCGCCCGAGTGGCATCAAGACGACGGCAACCAAAAATTCCCAACTTACTGTAATCTGTCAGTGCAGTCCCGAGTTCCGACTCGGTCGAGTGAAGAAGTCCCTTCGGCCGAAGCAAAGAAAGTCACTCAGACGAGTGACTCCCGAGGAGCCGACCCCTAAAAGTCCAGACTTACTGGAATCCGTCAGGGTTTGTCACTCGGCCGAGTGAGCCGCTCTGCCTGTATCGTAAAGTACGATTTTCAAGCTGCGTAGGGGCAGTTTTGTCACAGTTTTTTGGGCGATTTTGGGGTGTATTTAACCCCAGTTTTTAACCTAGTTTAGAGAGCTTTTTCAAACTTTTTAGCAGCCTTTTTAGATTACTTTTTAGGAGATTAGATTTAGTTCTTTTGGAGAGAGATAAAAGTGTTATTTTGTTGGATGCTATTGAATCTTCATTGGTTTGTCTCTCTCTCTCTCTCTCTCTCTCTCTCTCTCTCTCTCTCTCTCTCTATCAAAAACCTCATTTTTATATATATATTGACTATTGCAATGATTTCTATTGATATTTCTATTGAATTCCCAATGAATTGCATTATGAATTGTGAGTAGTTTTATCGTCTTAGGGCGTGGGGATGAACCCTACGAACCCTATTTCTAATTTGTGATGAATTGGTGAAATTATTGCTAGAATTGATTAGGGTTAGTTTGGGATTGATTTAATACGAATAGCTTGGGATTCATACCGATTGGGATTTGCAAGAGATTGGATCCCAACTCGATAGGAAGCCCTAGAAATTCGAATTGGGTTACAATTGGATTTCTCTGGAATCGGTTTGCAAGATATTGGACCGAAACTAGGGTTTTCGATTGCAATTCTATACCAATACACGTTTGCAAGAGATTGAACGGGTAGGAACTATCCCAACCTAGGTGGTAGCTCGAGTTTGCACGAGAGTGGGCTCGAGATACGATTGAACAATGATGTTGTTCTTCACGCTAGCTTGCCTATGTTAGGGTTTGCAAGAGATTGGACCCTACCCTAGGTTTGCTATTGACCAGCAATAGCACGAGAGCGTGAGCTTGGTTCTACATTTAGTTGCAACTAGTTCACCCGAATTGCAAGTCTAGCAATTGTGAAACCTACGAATCACAATGACGAGATACAGTATGTAGCGGGGATTCCCTATCCCTAGGCGTCTTTATTAATTTGATATTTTCTTTATACGATTGAACGACTGTGACCGCTTTATTGCGAATATTTTTCGACTGTTCTTATAGCCAGGTGAATTGAATAAGACACCGTCATTTTCCCTCCTCGTGTTCGATACCCGCTCGCCGCTACACCGTGCGCTTGCGGTAAGACTAGCGAGTCCCCCGTCCCGGGTGTGTGTTCGGGGCGGGCGATCAAGTTTTTGATGAAAGGTCATCCGGCCATCCCTTGAGTAGATATATTCTATTTACTTCACCCGTAGGGACTCCTTCTGAATAATGCTTGAGCCGTTGTCCATTCACCTTGAACGTGGCTCCGTCTTTCCCTTCCAATTCAAAAGCCCCTCCCGGTTGTATGTGCTTGATGGTGAAAGGTCCGGACCACCGTGACCACAACTTCCCGGGGAATAGTCGGAGGCGGGAATTATATAGCAAGACTTTGTCTCCGACCTTGAAGTCCGTGACAGTTATGCGGGCATCGTGGAGAATCTTGGTCCTTTCTTTGTAAATTCTTGAGCTCTCGTAGGCATCTCTTCTAATTTCATCAAGCTCATTGATATCTAGGAGCCGCCTCACCGCCTCACTCTTATAGTCATAATTGAGGGTCTTGATGGCACAATACGCGCGGTGCTCCAACTCTACCTGCAAGTGACAAGCTTTCCCATAAACAAGTCGGAACGGCGTGGTGCCGATGGGAGTGCAAAAGGCCGTGCGATATGCCCATAGAGCATCGTTTAACTTCATGGACCAATTTTTTCTAGATTGATCTACGGTCTTTTCAAGAATTTGCTTGATTTCTCTATTTGAAACTTCCACTTGTCCGCTCGTCTGAGGGTGGTAGGCCATGCCAATTCTATGGTTCACCCCGTACTTTTTCAACATGGCCTCAAATTTGTTTTCTATAAAGTGGCTTCCCCCGTCGCTTATCAAAGTACGGGGCACCCCAAAGCGTGGGAAAATATTCTGCTTGAAAAACTTGGAGACAACCCTCGCATCATTGGTAGGGGTGGCGATGGCTTCTACCCATTTGGAGACGTAGTCCACGGCCAATAAGATATACTTGTTACCCTTGCTTGACAGAAATGGTCCCATGAAGTCCACTCCCCAAAAATCAAAGAGCTCAATCTCTAGAATGGGCCTCATTGGCATCTCGTTTTGTTTGGAAATATTCCTGGTCCGTTGGCATCTATCGCACCCCTTGACGAAGTCGTGCGTGTCTCTGAACATGGTTGGCCAAAAGAATCCACTATGTAATATCTTAGCGGTAGTCTTAGAAGCGGCGTGATGTCCCCCGCATGGCATACCGTGGCAATGCAAAATAATTGACGTGGCCTCTTCCTTAGAAACGCATCTCCGGATTACTCCGTCCTTGCATATCTTGAAGAGATATGGATCTTCCCAGAAATAACTCCGGACTTCGTGCATAAATCTCCTCTTTTGTTGTGTGGGCATCCCGCATGGCTTAATCCCACAAGCCAAGTAATTGACAAAGTCCGCATACCAAGGGACTTCCCCGGGCCTTATGGCGTATAGCCTTTCATCAACAAAGGTGTCATCGATGGGCAAGCTCTCGTCCTCCTTGTCACGAATAAGCCTAGATAAATGATCCGCCACAACGTTGTCCGTACCCTTCTTATCTCTGATTTCCAAATCAAACTCTTGCAATAGAAGTATCCACCTAATCAACCTAGGTTTGGCATCTTTCTTGTTTAGAAGATACTTCAATGCCGCATGGTCAGTGTGGACAATTACCTTGGATCCAAGGAGATAGGAGCGGAACTTTTCAATGGAATAAACGACCGTTAGAAGCTCTTTCTCAGTAGTTGTATAATTTTTCTGCGTGTCATCCAACGTTTTTCTTGCATAGAATATTGCATGTAGCTTCCTGTCTTTCCTTTGTCCTAACACCGCTCCAATGGCTTGGTCACTTGCATCACACATGAGCTCAAAGGGAAGGCTCCAATCAGGTGGTTGTATGATGGGTGCAGAAATTAGTGCTTCCTTCAACGTATTGAACGCTTGTAAGCATTCACCTGAAAAAACAAACGGGGCATCTTTAGCAAGCAAGGAGGTAAGGGGCCGGGCAATCAAGGCGAAATCCTTGATAAAGCGGCGGTAAAACCCCGCATGACCAAAAAAGCCCCTAATGCCCTTAACATTAATAGGAGGAGGGAGTTTCTCGATTACCTCGATCTTCGCCTTATCAACCTCAATCCCTCTTGAGGAGACAAGGTGCCCAAGCACTATCCCTTCGGTGACCATGAAGTGACATTTCTCCCAATTAAGAGTAAGATTAATTTGTTGACATCTTTTAAGAAGTTTGGTAAGATTAGCCAAACAAGAATCAAACTCACTTCCATAAACTGAGAAATCATCCATGAAAACTTCCATAATATTTTCAATATAGTCGGAAAAGATGGAGGTCATGCACCTCTGAAAGGTGGCGGGTGCATTACAAAGACCAAATGGCATTCTACGGTAAGCATAGGTGCCATAGGGACAAGTGAAAGTAGTCTTTTCTTGGTCGTCTTCATGCAAAGGGATTTAGAAGAAACCCGAATACCCATCCAAATAACAAAATTATTTATGTTTAGCAAGGCGTTCGAGCATTTAGTCAATGAAGGGTAATGGGTAATGGTCTTTTCGGGTGGCTTTATTTAGTTTTCTATAATCAATGCACATTCGCCATCCCGTGACAGTGTGTGTAGAAATGGGCTCTCCTTTATCGTTTTTTATAACGGTCATCCCCCCTTTCTTGGGGACGACGTGAACGGGGCTAACCCATCTACTGTCAGATATAGGGTAGATAATTCCGGCCTCAAGCAATTTCAGAATTTCCTTTTTGACCACCTCCTTCATGTTGGGGTTCAACCGCCTTTGAGGCTCTATGGAGGTGGCGTCAGTGTTTTCCAAATGGATTCTATGCGTGCAAAGCCTAGGGCTTATTCCCTTAAGATCAGAGATAGTGTAGCCAAGGACATCCTTGTGACTCCTAAGAACATCTAGGAGTCTCTCAAGTTGATCATGAGTGAGGTGGGAGTTAACTATCACCGGGAAGGTCAATTTATTACCCAAGAAAGCATACCTTAGATTCGGTGGTAATTGTTTAAGCTCTACCTCAAGAGGTGGCGTACCCTCTGCTTCATCAGCTTGTGTGAGTTTGGCCTCTCCTTCAACATCTGAGTTTAGCTCATTTTCGGGTGGTGCACTCTCGAGTGGAGGTTCAGATTCGCTTCTTGGTTAGGACGGTGCATCTGAATAGACACTGCACAATTTCGTGTGGGCATCGATAGGTCCTCCGCTTTGCTCCGATTCATTCCTGAGACCAATAGATATGTCAGTTAATCCATAAATGCAGGTGTGGGGGTCATAGAGTGCACTTCCCTGAATATCGGTATGTCCAGTGGATTCCTCGGGGATGTAGCACTTCTCGATGCATGTTCTGCTGTCTTCGAAATATAGCTTGTCGTCTCTCACGTCGACTCTGATGTCGCCCCCAATTGTCCCATCCGGGGAGACTTGATCCATTACGAAGCATGCAAATAATTGCTCGACGGGGTCCTCGATGTTAATAGCAAAAGCTCCAGTGGCATGGACCTCATCAACAAGTTCCTTAAGGAGCCCTGCAAAGGATTCATCATCTCCCTGGCCAGACTCAGTCATTGGCATTGCATCCCCCATGTTACCTGTTAAGATCTTGTGGAAAATTTTGGGAGAGCGTGCAAATTGGGCTGTAAACAGAGTTAAAAAAGAATGAAGAAATAAATAAATAAAGAAATTGAAAAATAACCGGGTGATCGAAATCGAACTCCGTCAAAAATCGTCCCCGGCAACGGCGCCAAAAACTTGATCGCCCGCCCCGAACACACACCCGGGACGGGGGACTCGCTAGTCTTACCGCAAGCGCACGGTGTAGCGGCGAGCGGGTATCGAACACGATGAGGGCAAATGACGGTGTCTTCTTCAATTCACCTGGCTATAAGAACAGTTGAAAAATATTCGCAATAAAGTCGTCACAGTCGTTCAATCGTATAAAGAAAATATCAAATTAATAACGACGCCTAGGGATAGGGAATCCCCGCTATAAACCGTATCTCGTCATTGTGATTCGTAGGTTTCACAATTGCTAGACTTGCAATTCGGACGAACTAGTTGCAACTAAATGTAGAACCAAGCTCACGCTCTCGCGCTATTGCCGGTCTATAGCAAACCTAGGGTAGGGTCCAATCCCTTGCAAACCCTAACCTAGGCAAGCTAGAGTGAAGAACAACATCATCGTTCAATCGTATCTCGAGCCTACTCTCGAGCAAACTCGAGCTACGACCTAGGTTGGGATAGTTCCTACCCGTCCAATCTCTTGCAAACGGGTATTGGTATAGAATTGCAATCGAAAACCCTAGTTTCGGTCCAATCTCTTGCAAACCGATTCCAGAGAAATCCAATTGTAACCCAATTCGAATTTCTAGGGCTTCCTATCGAGTTGGGATCCAATCTCTTGCAAATCCCAATCGGTATGAATCCCTTGCTATTCGTATTAAATCAATCCCAAACTAACCCTAATCAATTCTAGCAATAATTTCACCAATTCATCACAAATTAGAAATAGGGTTCGTAGGGTTCATCCCCACGCCCTAAGACGATAAAACTACTCACAATTCATAATGCAATTCATTGGGAATTCAATAGAAATATCAATAGAAATCATTGCAATAGTCAATATATCAATAAAAATGTGGTTTTTGATATAGAGAGAGACAAACCAATGAAGATTCAATAGCATCCAACAAAATAACACTTTTATCTCTCTCCAAAAGAACTAAATCTAATCTACTAAAAAGTAATCTAAAAAGGCTGCCAAAAAGTCTGAAAAAGCTCTCTAAACTAGGTTAAAAACTGGGGTTAAATACCCCCCAAAATCGCCCAAAAAACTGTGACAAAACTGCCCCTGCGCAGCTTGAAAATCGCACTTTACGCTACAGGCAGCGCGGCACACTCGGCTGAGTGACAACTGTCATTCGGCCGAGTGACAAACCCTGACGGATTCCAGTAAGTCTGGACTTTTGGGGGTCGGCTCCTCGGGAGTCACTCGGCCGAGTGACTTTCTTTGCTTCGGCCGAAGGGACTTCTTCACTCGGCCGAGTCGGAACTTGGGATTGCACTGACAGATTACAGTAAGTTGGGAATTTTTGGTTGCCGTCGTCTTGATGCCACTCGGGCGAGTGGTGTCTCCGTGGTTCGGCCGAGTGGGCTGACGATGGTCGGCCGAGTGCACGCTGATACTCAATCTGTTGCGTGTCCGATCTGGCCGGTCGAGCGGGCTGTCGATGGTCGGCCGAGTGACTCCTTCACTCGGCCGAGTGACATGCTGAAAATGCCCAATCTTCGTATTTTTGCTCCCTCGTCGCTCCTACAACGTTCTTTCTTCTTCCACTCCTCTTCAATCACAGAATTCCCCTCAAAAGAGTCACGGGTGACACTCCGGAGTGGGTGCATCTCAGAATCACTCCAAATCGCTCCAAATCTCCTGAAATACGACAAAAACAAGAAATCGTGAAAAGCATCGCAAAATTGTCGAATAATCGTGAAAAACGAGATATGGGCGATCTAAATGGCATGCAAACATGCAAAAAAAGTTGTAAAATATGGAGTGATCATTAGGTAGGCTGACCTGGTGTGTCAGACTGCGGAAGGTTCGATCGAGGATGTCAGAACAGTGCGTGTTAGCCATGCTTTTGTCAGACGGCGCAACGGCCAGGGGTGCTTTGTCAAAGTGTCAGAGCCGAAAGCATCAGGCGGTCAGACAGCACTGCGACCAGTAGGTGCTTTGTCAGAGTGTTAGAGCCGAAAGCATCAGGCGGTCAGACAGCGCAGTGGCCAGTGGGTACTTTGTCAGGCTATCGAATGACGGAAATGTCAGTGGCACTGTCGTGCAAGGACTTTTGTCGTGTTCGATAGGCCGAAGGGTCGTCAAGGTACGTCCGAGAAGCAGGGTTGCACATAGGTCGCTCGATTGCTCCCGGAAGATGGTGGGCGAGCCGGTTGCTTGGCCGACGAGCTTTGGGGGAGCGAGCGACCCATGGGAGAGGCTGAGGTGAAGTGTGAACTTCCTTTCTGGTGGGGCAAACTTCACGGGTGGCGAACAAACTTAGAAGGGAGCAGGTGTCCAATCCGACGTGGTTGGGATGAAGGGCACCCTTCCGCTAGATGAGGCAGACTTCGTTGATGTCGGATGAGCTTGTTGTGGCGCCGACGAGCTTAAAGGGGAGGTCGAGGTATCACGACCTTTAAGTCGTAACAGTAAGAACAATGACTTCCTTCATTTCTGAGTGGACACATCATTCCATTTCAAGGACCAGTCTCAGCACGCATCATTTTGTGCGTCTTACGTATTTTGCGCTTGGGTGTAAAATGGATGTCGAAGAAGATAAGCTTCAATAATATGTGAAGATTTGATGCTCTAAGCCCCCTATTTTCGGGGGCATTTTCAGAGGAAAATCTAGCCTTTAAGCACTTTCTCTTCTGGCCAGAGGAACAACAATAAACCTGTCGACGTATCGCTGGCCACGTCAGCTAGTTTTTTTCCAAATGCAGCCCTCTTGACTCTGACATAAGAAACCTGTTCGGGCCCGGGAAGAGTGTTTCGTACAGACAGCCACCAGTGCTACACAGCTTTGATCGGGAATTGACGCTGAACGCGAGCTCATGGAAAGCAAATGCTCAACATTGACTTGCATCCCCTTCGAGTCGTCGGCGCATGCAGTTGCATGGGGTAGGCCGATTGGAATAGGAACTAGGGTGATGTGTAGAGCGTGGATGAGGATAGGGGCGAAAAGAAGATTGATGGAAGCAGGGGCACTGTGCTTGTTTGGGCGAGGGATATCAGCAATGATTTGCAAGTGATAGCACTATGCTGGAATTAGGCCATTTTTCTTATTGGAATCTTATAGAATAGAATCCAGGGGTGAAGCCGTTTCTTTGTCCGAAGGAGGAAGAACCTGCCACCTCACTTGCTCACTTCCCGTCCTCATGGAAACTGTCCCCATACGTGGCAAGCTGCCATTCCCATCTCCCTGTCAAAGCGTATTGCTTGCTTGTTCGATCTCATTCATGGCTGTCTAAAAGCTCAAATACCGTCTTGGGTTTCGCTCGCTCAAAAGCTACAAGATGAACCTACCATTAAAATAGAATTAGGCCTAACTAGTAATTGAATGAACATGAACACATCCTGCTAGAACATGGCCTATATATGTAAGCTCGAGTAGGCTTGGATATGCTTGGTTGGGATATAATGTCGTTTCAGACTTGGTACAACTCAAAATCATCATTCTGTTTGGTTTGCCGAACCAAAATTTTTCTCTATCGGTCTGCAAGAAGATGAGAAAATACATGCAGGGGGATTCACATAAGCTCATGTTCATGTTCAAACATGACTCGTGTAAGTCAAATCAACGATTAATTCACATTAAGGCGCTCAATATGATTCCGAAGGATCCTATAGTCGTCAATGACATGGCCAAACCCCTTGTTGTAATCGTAGCATTTGCACCTGTCCTCCTTGAGGTTATATCTTGCAGAGGGCGTGATGATCGAACTAACTACTAGGTAAAGCCATAAATTGGCAAGCAAAGCTCGAGATTCGGCTCAAGTCGATCTTTGAGCACACTTTTAAGCTTGAATAGATAGAGTAACACAATTAAATAAATTTTTAACTAGAAAAGATGGATAATATATTTTAGGTTTCAAAATCACTAGTCTTATTGCTCGTAACTATGTAAAGATCAAGATAGCCCAATGCATGAACATCTAGCAAGCTTGGTCAAGCTTGTTCCTTTACTAAACGAATTAAAGCTTAATCAAAGTTTTAGGCTCAATTTGATAAATAAAAAGATATCAACAGACTGAATCTTTGCCCATTTGGCTCCATTTACAACACTACCTTCTCATTCACTTTATCCTATATTTTTTTTGATCCATCGAAAAGCAAGAAATTTGGGTCGTGGAACACAGGTTCACTCGTCCTGATCGCTTAACCCCGAGCACGAAGAAGCCAGGTATTGAGGGAATTGTAGTAATCATGGAGGAAAGATGAGTACAATTTGTAGTATTCTTCGGTTGTATTGAGGCAAGGTTGCTCTCGTTGAGAGCTAGTGGATCAGTTGTTGCACGTAGGCCAAGATTGGGCCGAACCAGAGTAAAATCGTTGTATTTGCACTGTGATCATACCTCTCTTACTCTCTTTACTATTATTGCTTGTATCTTTTTATACCGCTTTATCTCATATTCAAACATATAATAATTGTTGATTAAGTACAAAATAAGGCAACTAGAATTTGAGAAGTAGGCAACTATTAGAATGATTTTTTAATTACACAAAAAAGATTGTTATTTGTTGACAACCCTATTCAAGACCCCTTCTAGTGTTGTCTTCCATCCATATGAATCCAACAAAATCTTGATCACGGGGCAAGATAGAATTCTCCACAAGCCGAAAGGTAGCCCCACAATCCAAAAGGGCCGTCTCCTCTTTCAGACGCAAAAGGTCGGCTGGTGGTGCTCCTCTCGAGCATATTCTTGAGAGGGGGGATGACCGCATGTTCAATAGAAGAATCCCCTCATATTTCTGGGGGATCGGTCCGAGCGGCACGAGGCGTCCACTAGACACGTGTCACAGAGAGGGTTCGAGAAGGGCTAAGTCGTTTTCGACCCTGAGCTACGGGTGATCTCTTGGACTAAAAGGGGTGGGGCAGTGATCACACCACCCTTCGACGAAGCTTGACTTGAGAGCCACGTCTCATCCTTCTTGCTCATCTTCTCCCCACCTCCCTCTTTAGTCGAAGGAAAACCTTTTTTCTTTGGCACAGATTCTTCAGGCCTCTGACCCTCGACTGTAGGAAGGACATCTGAAGATGGGGCCAAATGCAGTGACAAATTCTCAAAAATAATTCCATGGGTGGAGGATGATGACGAGGGGGCCTGAGACAATGACCTGGAGGTCGTTTCGAGCAGTCCTATTCCCTCAGATAAACATTGGTTGTGCAAGGTGGCAAGTGAATGGAGGAGCTACATGCCTTCTTTTTCTTGTGTTGCTCTCGATGAAGCTTCAACAGTTCACTGGGGGGTGCAAATCCAAGAATTCTTAGCTAACAATCTCTGCAAGAAGAGAGACGACGTAAGCAATCATGGAAGAGGCATCAAGACAATAAGCATTAACAAGCTTCTATAGAACGATATTTATCAAGCCATTGTCTAACAAACGCTTGGTCGACCCACCAGAAGTTTCGCTGCCTAGACATTGACCGAAGATATCATCAGTTCCTCAGAAAGATAATGATTGGGTTTACCCCAATGAGTGAGAAACATGGATACCTTCGCGAAAGTAACAAAAACGAAGGTGTCTTCCCAGTTTTGAGTAGAACTAGGGAGATCACAAAGAAGTTTTCTGTCTTTTCGTGTGACGATGTGATGCTATACGCCTCGGGAGTCGATCTCAATTTGAAAAAAGATCCTAAAGAGCGGAATGGAAGGTCTTATCCTATTCAAAAAGAATAACATGGTAAAGCCTACCACTGGAGAGAAGGAGAGAAGGCCAGTTGACAAAGAGAAAGCTCTAGATAACCTAAAACTTCAAGGATGAAGGGATGAGAGGAAAGTGGAGGCCGAATTGAAAGGCTTTCACATAAACCCCAACTTTCCGCCTTTTGGGAAAACAAATCCTCTCATTCAATTCGGATATCCGAAATCTGCAGGGATAAGAGAGATAACCCATTTGAATCTTATCGGTTAAGGAAAAAGATAGTTCGGGAACCAGATCCAAAATTTCTTAAGATACATTAGGCGAATTGCCACCTCGTAAAATGGGAACTCTAGGCTCCATGAGCAATCCTTTGCCCTTCCCAGGGATCGAATCATTTTAGGAGGATCGACGATCACTCATTGCTTCTGATTGAGATACTTCCCTGATTATCAACATTAGAAGCAGTTACGACCTTAAGGCTGGCCTATGTCATTGAGGCATGTATGCACTAGGGGCCCAAGGAACACTTCACCGACCCACCGTAAGGGGCACTAGCTCGAGTGGAAGATTGCCTCAACCCAGGGAAGCTCGACTCTCCCCACCACTAGCTTGCCTCCGAGGTCAACCAAGAAAGCTCGCCCATCCAACCGTCAAGATCGCCGTGCCAAGGTAGGCTCACCTACCCTCCATCAAGAAGCATCGTCCAGAGGAGCCGAGCTTAGTCGTCGAGCTTGGTTCACCCCCGAGGGCGGTAAGGCATAAATATCTCTGACAGAGTGACGTAGGCTGAACTGTCTCTCACGAATACCAGATGTTAATGGCAAGAACTGTTGGCCATCCCTCATGTCTCATTAATGCACCTGACACCATCTGACACCATTAATTCGGAAAATATCTTTGACACAGGTTGCCAACCTATCACTTCACTACTCGAGTGCCAGTTGGGTTGATTCGACAGCTGACAGGATGGCGAGCAACCGCCTCTCAGCCCTATAAATACCCCCCTCTTGCCTCCATAGAGTGGTTTGGTCAGTTAAAACCTCTAACTCATTCCCACATTAAAGGTCAGATATCTTCCATATATCTGTGCCTTCCTCATAAGCTCGCCACGCTTTGTCGATCTGTCTTAAGATCTCCAAGCGTGCCCGACGCATACATTTCACGTCACTTGCTGACTTAAGCATCGGAGATGCTACGGGCTGATAGCCAGCCTCACTTTTCTGACGAGTTGCTATTCTTGCAGGAAGCTCGTCTTAGCTACCGGGAGACGGCGACCTTCGGCGACCTCCAGGCGACCTTAAACCCTTCACCTTCGAAGCGAGTTCTGTCATGTCCTATTTTGCACTATACATGTATTCTACTGAATACGCGTGGTATTTCTATCTACGGTGCATACGTAGGCATGAGATAAATGAAGACATTGATGTATGAGACGTAGTGTAAGGGGGATTAGACCGTAATACGTGGCTAAGGGAAGTGAATGCGAAGTGTGAGTGCGGAGAAGTGTGAAAGACGTTGTGGGTGTAAAACAACAGGAATGTGTTAGACGTGTGCATGTGAAGCATGTATACTCACATGGATGTGCATGGATGTGTGTAAGAAGAGCCATGCAAGTGTGAAAGGGGTTAGGGACCAATGGCAATCCCCGTATATTTTTAGAAAGGTCAGGGGCAAAACGGTCTTTTTGACTAATTTACTGTGCGTACATACTTAAGTGGTCGGTGTATAAAGTAATGGCAAACTTGTAAATACTTGGAAGGTGAAGGGGTATTTTAGTCATTGCCCACATGGAATATTCCCTTGGAATATTCCAATCTTGCATGGGAAGGAAACTTGGAAATATCTCATTTCTACACTCTTCTTTTCAATTCTAATTCTTTCTTCTCCTTTCTTCTTTCATATCTTCTCCCCCTTCCTCCCCCTACCATGGCCGGCCACCCAAACCCTACCCATGGCCGAAAATTCTTCAAAAAAAAGAAAGAACAAGAAGAAGAAGAAGAAGAAGAAGAAGAAGAGAAGGAGAAGAGGAAAATGAAGTTTTTGAGGTAGGAATCCACTTGGTTTGGAATTCCATGAATTAATTTTCCCTATTAAGATTTTATAGCACGTCTTACTTAATTTGAACTAGTGATGGTGAAATTTCATGAGATATGTTTCAATTTCACAATTTTCCCCTTAAAATTCTAAGCAAACCTATCTCTTTTAAATTTCAGAAATTTTGATGTCTGATTTTGCCTTGTTTCTGATTACTGTAGCTCGAACCATGCTTCGAAAAAACTATAAGCATGTAGATCTTGAAGTCCTACCCTAAATTCATATAAATATTGATATACGTTCAATTCTGAAATTAGGAGTAAAAATTCAAACTCTACAGCATGTCTGTTTGATTCTCATCTTTGACACAGTTCAGTAGAAATGGCATAACTACCTTCACTCTCAATACATTTTCTGACCTTGGTCTTGTTGGAAACTTAAGAAAATTATCTAAAAGTTTATTAGAGTGCCTATATGTCGAAATTCTGGCTAGAACATGCTCAAAATTGGCTTTGAACACAGACCCAGAAATCTGTCTGAAAAACAGATTTGACACCCTTCACTAAATAATTCACCATAAATCAAATACTTAATTTTTTTTGGATGATAATTTATCTGTGTATCAACAACTATCATATCTACATGTTTCATTCAGTAAGGTTTGCTAAATTATGTGTATAAATGGATGATATCAGCCACTTTTGATGACATCATGTGCAATTTCTACTAGCTGAAGCTTTTGCATGGTGATATGATTTGTGTAATATTGTCATTTATACCCCAATTGTCCGTGATTATTATTCTTGAATGTAAATTAGATTAATGATATGTCTTGCCAATTGATTTGCCTATGTTCTTATGGACGTGCACGTCACGCTCACCACGTGTTCGATGAAATGCCTCAATGAAGGCAACATTCGATAATTTGAAAAATGTGTATGTGTTAGTGTTGGCCTTGAGCCACATTGATAATTGGTAAAGTTAGAGGCTTGAATGGCATGTATACATTGAAATTGCGAGTGGATGATATGTTGTGATAGATGGCATGTCACTTGAGTGCATGACCCTATGTTTGATGACGAACAGTTGAAGTGAAATGTGCACATCCATGCCATTGGAACCCCTAACGTGTCACTTATGATGTTAACTTATAAAATTAGATATATCTCAATCCTCTCTAATGAGGGTGAGTTAGCAGAACCCGGGTTTTAGGTGGGGTTTGAGTAAATTGTGGATATGAGGCCTGGACTGTGAAGTTGGGAGATGATTATGTGATGTGTGGAGCTTACCCACTCGCCTTTACCGGGAGTGGAGGGGATACTTATACCCACTCGCCTTTACCGGGAGTGGAGGGGTCATACGGAGGTTGGGTTATATGTGGATAGCCACATTCCTGCCAGGGACGGGGAAGGTGAGAGGCCCGGTGTTGTAAAGTGCTCGTGTCCACTGTGTCGTGTGCTATATTCACCCCAAATTTGGGGTGAACTCCAGGTCCTGGTATCACACAGTTTACCCAAGTTCCAATTAACTCAATTATGAAATAATAAAATAAGATTTGTGTGTTATTTCTACTGCTGACAGCACTTCCCCTCCCCTTTGCCCGTACTTTGTGGTTTGGTGTCATGCATCTGGCACTTGCACTTATCGTATTTGATATTAGTTGCTTGAGCCCTCATGTTATTATTATTGTTACTATTATTATTATTATTCGTGCTAAACCCTTTCTTGTAGTAGCTCGTCACTGGACCGCAGGTATTATTCCCTTGTTTAACTATTTAATTTTAATTATATCACTTAGTTACATACTCTGTTTCGCTTGGCTTGCCTTGTGAATTGATAACCTTAAATTGGAGTTACAAACCCAAGTTGGTTCCTACTGGGGCAGGCATTGACGTGCTCCCCTCTATTTTTTAGGTAAGGACATCAGAGTTGGTGATGGCTTGGAGTTGAGTTTCAGGGATAGTGTTGGTGTGAGTTGGGGTGTACTGTGACTGGGATGTCTTGGTAGACTGAGAGCTGTGTATATGTATTGACACACTTGGGCTGTATGTATAAATGAAACATGTTACATATGGAGTGTTATTAATGTTTCATGAGGTTGTTTGATATAACTGTGGAGTTTTACTTGTTCTATCCCAGCATGTGCGCAGTGGCCTGCTTATTCAGTTTCTTCTGTCTCCCTCTTTTCCTCTTCATCACCTCTGCTCTTCAGAATACTTGGAGAAAAAAAAATTTAGATCTCGGGTATTCTGGGGATCGGGACGTGACAAGTTCTGAGCCGTGCAAACCTCGTCATTAGCCAAAAACTTGTAATCATTGTACCATGATTCCCCGTAACAACAAATCTCAATTTTAGCGGATTTGACCTACAAAAATTGGCATCGTCTATGGGAACATGGGTTACACCCATGTCAGGCTCTACACATCCTCACCACAATTCTCGCCACGGAAAGTCGCCGACGTCACACCCCCTCCGCTTCTGAGGTGGACAGGACGGCTTAAGACCATCATCACTGACACTCTGAGGCCATCCTTGGCCGAAGAGTCCCGTTCTCCGAGAAGAACTTCCCCGATGAATCAACCCCTGCAGGGTCAGCTGTGGTCATTCAGGATGCGGCCCTTGGTATCTACACGAGCTTTTAGAGATTTACCAAGATGATGAAGGATTGGACCATTGCCCGGTAAGCGGGACCACCTCGGGCAGAAGGCCCCTCCGAGCTCCACAATTTGATGAGAGACCTCCTGCCTAATTTAACAAAGAAGCGAACACATAGTAGAGGCAGTTTGAAGAAGCGGAAGTAGCCACTCTGCAGAGGGAGATCAACAGGGAGGAGGGGGCCACTCATCAGAGGCAACTAGAGGAGGAAGTGTCCATTTGACGACTTCGCCTCCTCGATGCTGAAAGGGAGAGGCTCAAGAGGGGAGCCGAGGAGTCCCCTGGCGTCGGCCTCGATGGTGCAGAGGAATGCCATGCTGGACCATCATGTGAAGCTATCGTCACGGGAGATCGTCTAGCCCGAGGCGAGGAGGGCACGAATATCGTAACAGGAGCCCCCCCCCGACAAGATCGTCGCTCTCCTAGCCATGGAGACGGGTGGAGGAGGAGCTACGACTGTAGTCCTATCCCTCTGGAGAGAGGAAGGAATGCCTTTGAGCATCGAGGTGGCTCATATGATGGTTCCAACCAATTGCGGGAGCATCAGAGCAGCAAGAACATTCCCCGAAGGTCGCCAACACCTCCCCCAACCCCCGAGGAGGCCAACCTACTGACCTGAAGGATGATCTCAACCCCAGTGCCCCATAGGTTCAAACTACCTCAGTTTGAAATTTATGACGGTTCGAGCGATCCCCTGGAGCATGTGCAGTGGTATCGAGGCGTGATGGAGATCCACAGAGCATATGACACCCTCCTCTGTCGAGCTTTTCAGACGACCTTGAAGAAGTCGGCGGTGGAGTGGTACAATAATCAGCCTGACCGCTCCATTGACACATTTGGTGACCTTTCCCAGAAGTTCCGCCAACAGTTCTTGGCGGTACAAAGAAGGAAGAGGGCATTGGACTATCTGTTCACGTTGGTCCAGAGGGAGGAGGAGACCATCTGCAGATTTCTGAAGCGTTTCAACAGGGAGAGACTCAAAGTGACGAGCTGCGGAGATGAGCTCGTCATCGCGGACTTCAAAAGAGGTCTGGCAAATAGGAGTCTGCATAAGTCCTTGCTCCATGATCCGCCAACCAGACTCCACGACCTCTTCGACATAGAGAGAAATTCATGGTGAGCGCAGAGGCATTGGAGGCGAAGAAGGAGGCTGAATCAGCCAAAGCCCCCGCATTGAGGCGAGGCCCAACCAACAGCCGTGGCAAGAGAAATGTCCCAAAGGGCACGACCAAGACCGCCCCCGAGGGCACGACCAGGGCGGCCCTCGTGGGCAGGATCACCCCGGACCGCTGAGGGGATTCCTCGCCCCCAAGAACCCCGCTCCGAGAAGTGGACCCGAAAGGCCACAGGAGGTCATCAACACAAGACTCAACGCCTCCCTGGCAGAGGTGATGGATGTGGCCTTGGCAGGCGGATTTCTCAAGGACATGCCGCCGGAGATGCGGACAAGGCCCAACAACAGGGACATGCAAATGTATTATTGGTATCACTGCGACCATGGCCATGATACCGACGACTGCTTCACCCTGAAGAGAGACATAGAACAACTCATATATGACGTCCACCTTCAGAGGTTCATCGAACAAGGAGGCTGGATGCACGAAGGGCAAACTCCTGCAGAACCTCTCCAGTTGACCCAGGCCCAGAACACCGTGCAAGCCGCCCATCCTATCACGAGGCCGGTCCTGCACATAGATTGAGAGACGGGCTACCCG
Source organism: Scilla litardierei (assembly GCA_030789695.1). Taxonomy (NCBI): domain Eukaryota; kingdom Viridiplantae; phylum Streptophyta; class Magnoliopsida; order Asparagales; family Asparagaceae; genus Scilla; species Scilla litardierei. Next base: position 107,011,682 of record CM061142.1, read on the forward strand.
GCATCCTTTGATCCTACCGCCTTAAATTATTATCAATAAAATTTTTGTTCTTACATTTGTACAAATGACATGTTGTTTGAATGACTGTTTCAGATCCCCTAAGAGATAAAAAGCACCTCCATAAAGGTCGTCTTGATCATCCGGTGCGGACCGCCACAAGAGCTTCTCCGAGTTGGCCGACTATGCGCCATATAGCTCGAACTCTCACGAAAAAACCTAGTAGATAAAATCACAGGTTTTATTCTATCTTCGACCTATGTCGCTATGTTTCGACTTACACACTCTTCGAGTTTTCTTTTGTGTGGGAGAAATCCTAGGTCAATATCGGCCTGATCCTTGGAGGCGAGCTGACTCGCCACAAATCAAATTTCGGGGCAGGTCACGGTGCAACTACCCATAGCATGCCAGACTTCACCAACCAAACCGGACAGGGGCTATGTAAGCAGGGCTCTGGCCCGAAACTCATCCTCAAGAAGATCTCCAGGGAAGGTCGCGGTGCAGCTACCCATAGCGTACCGGACTTTGCTAACCAAACCGGACAGGGGCTATGTAGGAAGGGCTTCGGCTTGAAACTCGCCCTCAAGAAGACCTCTGGGGCAGGTCGTGGTGCAGCTACCCATAGTGTGCTGGACTTCACTAACCAAACCGAACATGGGCTATGTAGGAAGGGCTCTGGCCCGAATCTCGCCCTCAGGAAGACCTCTGGGGTAGGTCGCGGTGCAGCTATCAAAAGCGTGCCAGACTTCGCTAACCAAACCGGACAGGGGCTATGTAGGATGGGCTCCGGCCTGAAACTCGCCCTCAGGAAGACCTCCGTGGCAGGTCACGACACAGCTACTCATAGCGCACCGGACTTCACTAACCATACCAAGGAAGGAAGGGAGCTACTTCACACCAAACAAAGATCCGGGGCAAGCCCCGTGCAACGCCCTCAAAAGACCCTGAAGGTGATCTATCTTTGCAAAGAACCTCACCACGCTCAAACTCCAGGGCAGGCTTATGAGCCACGCCCCCGATAGGTCACCCAGGCTTACGAAGCTCGCAACCAAACAAAAGGTACGAAAAGATTCTCTAAAAAATCTCTAACGTGTCTACTCAACATTCAGTTTCTCCTCTGACCGAAGATCGTCCACACCAAATGATAGAGGAAATTGTTACGACCATAAGGCTGGCCCATGTAATTGTGGCACGTATGCCCTAGGGGCCCAAGCGAACACCTCACAGAACCCCCCGAAGGGGCAGTAGACCGAGCGGAAGATCGCCTCAACCCAGGGAAGCTCGACTCTCTCCGCCATTAGCTCGCCTCCGAGTTCAACCAGGGAAGCTCGCCCGTCTGACCGTCATGCTCACCGTGCCAAGGATAGGCTCACCTACTCTCCAACAAGACGCACCGCCCGGAGGATCAGAGTTTAGTCGTCGAGCTTGGCTCGTCCCGAGGGCGGCCAGGCATAAATATCTCTGACAAAGTGACGTAGACTGACTTGTCTCTCATTAATGCCAGAGGTTAAAGGCAAGAACTAATGGTTGTCCCTCACGTCTCATTAATACACCTGACACCATATGACACCATTAATGCAGAAAATATCTCTGACACAGCTCTCCAACCTATCGTTTCACCACTCGAGTGCCAGCTGAGTTGATTCGACAGCTGACAGGATAGCGAGCAACTGCCTCTTAGCCTTATAAATACACCCTCCTACCTCCATGGAGGAGGTTGGTCAGTTAAAACCTCTAACTCATTCCCATATTAAAGGTCAGATATCTTCCATATCTGCACCTTCCTCATAAGCTCACCACGCTTCGTCGATTTGTCTTAAGATCTCCAAGTGTGCCCGAAAACGCATATATTTCACGTCACTTGCTGACTTAAGCATCGTAGAGGCTACAGACTGACAGCCAGTCCCGCCTTTCTGACGAGTTGCTATTCTCGCAGGAATCTCGCCTCAGCTACCGGGAGACGGCGACCTCGAGGTGACCTTGAACCCTTCACCTTCGAAGCGAGTTCTGAGTCGTGCAAATCTCGCCGTTAACCAAAAACTCGTAATCATTGTACACGTGTCACGCCCCGCTTCCCAAAATGGACGGAGTCGAAGCGTGACTAAGGCCCGCTTAGGCCAGAGCTGAGAAGCTCGGACCCAATAAGCGTCTGTAGGGGTACCATTTTAAAAGTTTCAGGTTCTTGCATTAATAAAGTTCGAAACAACAGAAAGTACAGAAAGGAAATTGCATTCATTAAATTAGAGATATAATATCCAACGAGTACAAGTCTAAAAAGAATCCTAAGCATGGCAACAAAATATTTAAAAGCAACTAAAGGCAGTAACCTCTGAAAGTGACGACTAAAAAGACCTCAAGGTCTGGTCCGCGTCAGCACGTACTTTGGGTCGACGTCCTCGGCTCCTCGTGCTCCAGTGAGTCTGCCTCGTCCACGAACTCTGGATGAGCACCTGACGTACAGCACCGAAGAGAAAGGAACTGTACGTCAGGTAAGGTCTACAAGAAGGGTTAGACTTTACTGCAAGTGCACCGAACTTTAAACAATGGTTTACTGGTTGATTAGCATGCTAAGGTTCTATTACACAACAGTTTACTGGTTGATTAGCATGTTGTGGTTATAACAGAGTAACACAACAGGAAGTAACGTAGCAGGAAGGTAAAACGGGACATGTAGTAGTCGTAGCGTGTGCTACCAACTACGGGACTATCCTAAAAGTGACAGGACAAGACGGAACTAGACACGACAAGACGGTCAGGACACGACACGTGAGACACGAAGGGTTCACGCCTTACGGGTTGAGGGGGATCAGACCCTCTCCCCGTGCGCACACTCAACCCTACCCCAAACCACAGAACTCAGTTCAAGAAGTACAGAGATCACTTCCGCTAGGGAAGCACCTGAAACGCCCGTAGGCTTTTTGTATCACGGAGATCACTCCCGTAAGGAGAGCATCTGAAATGCCCGAAGGCTTTTTGTATCACGGAGATCACTCCCGCAAGGAGAGCATCTGAAATGCCCGAAGGCTTTTTGTACTGTAACGGTCACTTTCCGACCGTGCGTGTTTTAGTGTGTAGCTGTGTTTCGTGTGCGTTTTGTGTATTTGATTTTTATTACTGTTGTCCATAGTTCAGACGCATGACCGAAACCCCGTATTCACGGTCCACTCGGAGGCGCGATCACCCCGGTATTTTCTTTGTAATTTTTGGACGTCGAAGGACCAATCTCCTTAACTCATTACTACCTCATAAAATATTGTTTTATAAGATTGGTTTTTTAAAAAAAAGAAAGTCTGTGCGTATGTTTTTTTTAAACAACCTTACAATTAAACCTTAAAAGAAAAACCCTAACCTATTAATTAAGATATTAACCTAACAATAAAATCCTATATCTAATTACTGCAAGTGGTTTCAAAAAAAAAATTCAATCAAATCTAATATTATTTTGTTTTGTACTAACCTATTAAATCCCAACAAACCCCGGTACCTCTCGTCACGTTCTCTATCCCATCTCTCCCCCTAAACTACTCTAAAAACAAACCAATGGGCCTTGTACTTTCTGCTTTAAAAACCCATGCCCAGAGCTCTGTAAAAATTAAAGTAACCCAAGGCTGAAAAGCTACAGCCGCCGCTCTGTTTTTACCATCCTCTACAAAAATAAATAGATCCTTCTCCTTCCTCCCAAAGTTTCACGCCGGCCAGACCCATCTCCGGTCAGGCTATCTGGCCACTTCCCTAACCACGCCAGCCTTCTCTCCGATCGCACCCTGACCCTGAGAAAAACCCAACGCCACGGGCCTTTTTCTTCCTCCACGCGTCCGACCATCTCCCTCGTGCTTCCCTCTCCCGACGACAAACAGAACCGGCGATCCCATCTCTTCCTCCGACTCAGTCTTCCACCGTCCCCAGCCAGCAACCCGACACAAAACCCATCTTCACCTGTTTGCAGAGCAGAGGAACCCATCTCCGAGCCAAACATCAACCCGCGCAACTCTACTCCTTCACGATCCTCCACGCTCCGGGCATCTCTCCCCGACGACGCGAACCCATCACCCGCAACCAGCACCGTCGTACATCCTCTCCGTACTCTTCATCCCGACAGCAATCCCCGGGCCTCCCCCTTTCTTCTCCACCTGGGCGCATGTTGACCGACCCCTCTGACCCGCATCAAACGCTGGCTACCGCTCCAAAATCTACAGCTCTTCTCCTTGGTCTGCACGCAGCCTAGGAGCTCCTCCTCCTCATGTGCAGTCTTCCCGACAACCGCCAACTCGCCTTTCCTTCACCTCCGACCTCCCGCACGAGCCTCGCCGGACACCGTCACCACCACCGCAGCCTCCGCCGCAGACGTCGTCCGACCATCCGTTGCAAACCGAACACCAGCCCGTGAGTTCCCTTTCATTTTAACAAACAGGGGAGCATAGCTTTATAGTAAGCTATCTATATGTTATTAAGATAGGTTAGTTGCATGGTTTAGATTACTCTAGTTGTCAGTGAACTTTGTGTGCGAGATAAGTGAACGGAAACCTATCCGAGCACTGATTTATAATCAACCATTTCATTGTTGGCTTGAAGTACATGAGTTAGTAATATGGTATATATTATTAGATGAGATACAGTCACATTACCTTAGAGTTAGTTGTGTGTTAAGTTAGTTTATAGTTGTAGTATTAAAACAACGGTTAGGCTTAATAATGTCTCGTTGAATTTTATCGTGTTTAACCGAATATCATATATCTGATGTTTCAGATTTATCTCGCACCTCGCTGCCACCTCCCGGATACCAAAATCGCATCGATCAGACATTCAGGGTTCATAAGGCGATGCGTTTCGTTGCTGCTCCCAGATCCGACGCCGATTCACGTGTGATCGCCAAATAAGGTTAGTCCCCTAACTCGTAGCACAACCCACCCGTAACGGAACTCAAAACCTAACTAAAATCGACAACTTAACTCATTAAATTTACTTTCTGCTCCCTTAAAACGATGTGGAACTGTAGATCGACGATCGGACTTTTTGACTGTGCACATAGGTTAGAATCGTCGGATAGGCTGAACGGACAACTTGACTTGTGACCGTTAGGGTAGCCACGTCCAACCTAGAAATGAACCTAAATAGGATTTACTGAAAACGAGACCTGACACCGTCGCCATGACCTGTTTCAGACGGACGACCGCGGACGCGACGCTTGGACCAGACGCCCCGGACGGACGACACACTCGCCATCACAGGCAAGTGTATCCCACTTGCACTTTTGGCCGTGCTTAGGCCTTAGTTGGTTAGAACTGATAACTGTGAACAAATGGAACCGGACGTGAAATGATAGCGTCCGGGACGACTCCTGACGGCTCAGACTTGACGACGAAGTCTGAGCCTGACAACAACAACTTTTGACATCATAGGGCTATCATGTGTGTGCGTGTGTGTGGACACCCTAGAATAACCCTTCCCATCTTGTCACGTCCCGTCTTGCACAGCCCGCTGGGCAATAGGGCACTCGCCAAGCCAGAGCGAGTGATCCCTTGTACTGATTCACAGCCCGATGGGCAATAGGGCACCTGTCAAGCTAGAACAGGTGATCCCTTGTACTGATACACAGCTCAGAGAGCAATAGGGCACTTGCCAAGCTAGAGCAAGTGATCCCTTGTCCTGTCATGATTCTTAGGGGTTTTGGGGTTGGGTTGAGCGTGCGCACGGCAAGAGGGTCTGATCCCCCTCGAACCGTAAGGCGTGAACCCTTTCGTGTCTTGTCTAGTCCTGTCTGGCTCTCCATATTTCCGTCTTGTCTTGACACCTGTAGGTTAGTCCCGTAGTTGGTAGCACACGCTACGACTACTACCTGTCCCGTTTTACTTTCCTGCTGCGTTACTTCTTGTTGTGTTACTCTGTTATAACCACAGCATGCTAATCAACCAGTAAACTGTTGTGTAATAGAACCTCAGCATGCTAATCAACCAGTAAATCGTTGTGTAAAAGTTGATACACTTGCAGTTTGGTCTAACCCTTTTTGTAGACCTTACTTGACGTACAGTTCCTTCTTTTGGTGCTGTACATCAGGTGCTCAGCCAGAGTTCGTGGACGAGGCAGACTCACTGGAGTACGAGGAGCCGAGGACGTCGACCCAGAGTACGTGCCCAACGAGGACCAGACCTAGAGGTCTTTTTAGTCGTCACTTTCAAAGGTTACTGCTTTTAGTTTACTTTTAAATATTTCGTTGCCATGCTTAGGCTTCTTTTTAGACTTTGTACTCGTTGGATATTACATCTCTAATTTAATGAATGCAACTTCCTTTCTGTACTTTCTGTTGTTTCGAACTTTATTAATGCAAGAACCTGAAGTTTTTTTTAAAATGGTACCCCTACAGACGCTTATTGGGTCCGAGCTTCTCAGCTCTGGCCTAAGCGGGCCTTAGTCACGCTTCGCCTCCGTATTTTTGGGAAGCAGGGCGTGACATGTATCACGGAGATCACTCCCGTAAGGAGAGCATCTGAAACGCCCGAAGTCTTTTTGTGTAACAGTGACATGACACGACCGGTGTACGGGAGTTGTTATTCTAGGGTGTCCACACACACGCATACACAAGATAATCCTACGGTGTCAAAGTTGTTGTTTGTAGGGCTTAGACTTCGTCGTCAAGTCTAAGTCGTCAGGGCGACCCGGACGCTATCATTTCACATCCGGTTCTCTTTGTTCACAGTTAACAATTCTAACCAACTAAGGCCTAAGCATGGCCAAGAGTGTAAGTGGGATACACTTGCCTGCGATGGCGAGTGTGTCGTCCTCCCGAAGCGTCTCGCCCAAGCGTCTCGTCCACGGAAGTCCGTCTGAAACAGTGTCACGGCGATGGTGTCAGGCCTCGTTTTCAATAAATCCTATTTAGGTTCGTTTCTAAGTTATCGGGGCTACCCTAATTGTCAGAGTCACGGTTTGATGTTTTGTCAGCCTAGATCGACCACTAACCTATATGCACAGAAAATTTGTCCGATGGTCGATTTCTACAGTGAGCAGCGTTTTACTGGTGCGGAAAAGTAAATTTAATTGTAGTTGTCCAGTTTTAGTTAAGGTTCAGTTTGCTACAGTGTGGGTTTCACTACGAGTTAGGGGAAACCAACCTGAATGATGATTTATCGTGAATCGGGCGTCGGGTCTGGAAACGGTGGCGGTGCTCGCATCCCCGACTGCAGGTAGTGCAGTAAAGGTCGTCTCGGGATCGCCTCAGGATCGTAACAACTGCGGGTAGCGCAGCCGAGATGTCAAGGCTACAGGTACGGTATCGAGATCGTTTCGGTTGCGGGTCCCGGCAACGAAACGTCTACAGAAACAGAGACAGGGACGAGTCGCGATGTCAGGAGGCCACAGAATCTGCGGCATGCAAGGGGGCTGACATGGGTGGAGCAAAGGAATGGGCGGCTGTCCGCTGTTCGTGTGGAGGAGGCCGGCAGTTCACCGTGAAGGCTGCCGTTGCGCGTACAAGGGCTACGCGTGCCGCGGCCTAGGTGGCCGGCTGCTTCTTGGGAAAACAGTGAGGAGGCTTGCGGCATCGATGCGGGAGAAGGGCCGTGTGTCTCTCTCGCAAGTGAGGAGGAGGGGCTCACGAGTGGAAGGAAGTGCAGGCGTGAGGAGGAGGCCGTTGCTTGCACGTTGTCGGGATAGCACGGGGTCGGACGTCGTCGTGGCTGAGGCGGTGAGTTTGGACGTGATCGACGCCGGTGATGAGAAGACAGCCGGCTGGCATGCTTTTTTCGGTGATCTATAACGCGAGGGATGCTTTTCCGATGACGGCGAGCGTCTCCGGTGGACTGCAGGCATTCCCCTGCGGTTTGGGAGCGTCTCCGGTGATCTGAGGCGGGGAGAAGGAAGCTCCGCGGTTGTGGCAGCTTTTCCGGCGGCTTGGGAGCTCCTCCGGCGGTCTGTGAGTTGCTGCCGAGTTCCGGCCGGCAAGGAGTGGGTTCCGGCATGGGGGAAAGGGAGGCTGGAAGGCGTCCGCGTGTGGGGGCGAGAGGAACTGGTCTCGGGGTCTCGGCCTTGAGGAAGAAGGTAGGGGAAAAAATAGGGTTACTCAAAAAATAAGAAAGAAGGAGCTGCTCTTGTGTTCGCATGGAGAAAAGGGGAGATAGTTTGGCGGCCTGAGTTGGGAGTAAACTCTATAGGAAGAGGGAGAGAGAGGTTTTATATATACAGAGCCCTGTGAATTGTGCGGTTGGCTTGGGAAAAGAAGGAAACTTAGGATTTAAAAGTAGAGTAGGGCTCCTAGGCTCGGGGTGTGCGGCTGAGAAAAGCAAGCACTAGGCTGCCCTAGGGCTCTTATATAGAGCACGGGAGGGGAGCTAGAGAAAGAAGTCTGAGGTTAAAGCCTGGGGTGCCTGCGTGAAAACCAGGGATCCGTTGGCTTGGGTAAGGAGTTGTTAGGGGGCTTCACGTAGGGAGATAAAAGGGGGAGGGATTGTTAAGATCCTAAGGGAAAAAGATTACGCAACAGATTGATTTCTCAAGGGAGACGTACAAAAAAATCAAAAGACTTTCATTCCCTTTTGGCAACGCACCCACAACTAAAATGGAATTTGTTTTTTTAAAAGAAAACCCCCTTCTTTTTAAATAACCAAATCCCATTAGGAAAGACTAAGTTTAGTTTTTGTTTCTTTTTTTTTTGAAAGTGACAGAAGTATTTAATTAGTGGGTTAAGCTACTATAGCTAGTAGTTTAAGATACTATATAACTTGTTTTCCTTAAAATCGTAAGTTAGCATTGATAATTCCAATAGTTAAATAAAAAGTATAAAAAAAATCAATGATGAGCTATAGCACATTGGTCCATTGACGTCCTAAAATTACAAGGAAGATACCGCGGTGATCGCGCCTCCCATACGGTCGAGAATACGGGGTTCAGTCGCGCGTCTAAACTACGGAGAACGATAAAGAAAATTCAAATACGGAAACACGCACACGAAACAACAAAGATACATGCTAAAATATGTACGGTCGGAAAGTGGCCATTACATTCTACCCACCTTAGAAATGATTCCGCCCTCGGAATCACTTATAATAATAATAATAATAATAATATCTATAAGCACTTAAGCCTATCACTCATATCCTCCACACAATAATCTCTAATTCACATAACTTCAACACCGTTCCTCAAATAATCCATCATGATCCTCCTTTTCATTGGATAAAGCCACGACTAATCTCACATCCTAACACTTAACTATAGACCCATCACTGCTGTTAAATTCCCAACTCCAAGTCCTCTTAAAATAATAATAATCATCTTCTCCTCCCATACCACTCCACTAAACATCATCACTCAATAACATCCTTAAATTTCTCGATCTCTTCCCAATATTAATTAATCGCTAAAAATGATGTTCAAGGCAATCATCAATCCAAAACAAAAACTTTGTCTAACTCATAACACTTTTCACAAATCGACAATCGTCGTGTCCCCAATGCATTCTTCGTCATATCTTCCCATAATTTTATCCACCAAATAATTCGGACTATCAAGATCACATCTCAACCTACCTACTATAACTAATCACAAGCAATATTAAGTCCGACAACCTAACCATTCATTTATCTCAACACGTCGTGTTACTCCTAATGTCTTCTCACGTCAACTCAAAAATCAAGTCTCGATGCTAATAAAGTTCTACTCAATCTCATGATCATCCTAACTCATACCATACTCCGCAGTTACTCCTACCACCCGTTTAAGCCTCAAGTCTGATAAGTTATCATCTCCTCGCATATAATTTCATCCGACCAGAATTTCCCATTGAGTCCGCCACACTTCGGTTTTATAAATAAGTCTTGGACAGCCCATTCTTTTCATCCGAAAGAAATCTATTCCAATATCCTCTTGTTCCAAAATCGGTTAATCATTGCTATAACAAAACTCATCTCTCCCCGAGCCTACCCGCAAACAAAATCCTACAACAATAATAGGTAGTCCCAAAACTATAACAACCATAACATAACATTTCTAAATGGAGAGAGAGAGAGAGAAGAGAAAAGGGAAACTTAAAACCAGTGACACATTTTTAAAACATTTGGAAAAACGTGTGGAGTCGTGGTAATGGATGAGGAAGGATAATTGATTTATGATCTTGTGAGCTAATTTCAAAAACTTTAAAGGTTTGGTTTAAAAAAACAAAGTTTTAATACAATCACACGCAGTCAAAGATAAGATATTCCATAATCGCGAAAAACTACGTCTAAGGAAATTTCCTGCTATGACCCGTTTCATATACGTATGAATACCGTCATTCAGACAACTTCAAGCATAACATGGTTAACACTGAGTGCACATTCAAGACACAAGGGCAAACATCAGGATCCTAACGATGACACACTCATACAGGTCTACACACTCTACCTAAACTCATGCACCATGACGACATCACCTACCAAAGGGCATATTCCTAAACTGGAGGTAGCATGGACAACTACAAGGACTAATGTCTAGATAATAGAAAGAAAAGGAGACTAGATCAAGAACGAAATGAAATAAGGTCGGAAAGAACGAGTTCCAACAAGGCGGGGTAAGGAGATAGTTGGTTGGATGAGACAAAATATTTCTCAGAATAATTAGATAGATGAAGGAGATTTACGTGTAAAATATGATATCGTATACTTTATACTTTAAAAAATATGTAGGGAAAAGTGAGCAGACGGTAAAAATTATTATAATTTGGAGAAAGAGTTGGATGAAGGAGATAAAAGTAGGGTGAGGTAGCGGTTGTTTTGCAAATGAAAGTAAGTTTAACAAAGATTTTGAAATGTGGTCACGAAGAACATAGAACTGATATAATAATAATAATAAAATAATTGGGGTACCCTCTAGTTTAGATAATATTTTAAAAAGTATGTACGGTAAGTGATTAGAAATAGATCTTGTAGTCCAGAAAAGTATAAATTGAATTATCCAAATGTTAACGAGGTTTTAAAACTGAAAATATGAAAGATATCGATTTGAAAATAAATACGAGATAGTAACAACGAAAATTTACGACCAAGAGGATTTCACAGTCAGGGAAAGAATTTTAACTCAACCAAAAAAACAAGAAATTTTAAAATATGTAATATAGGGGTTTTCAAAGAATTTAAGCTGAGCGAAAAGGGGAAAAAAACATAGTAAAGGAATTTCGAAAATACTTTTAGGGGAAGCAGAATAGGCCAAGGAAGGGATTTGAAGGATCAACGATAATCGTCCGAAAACGATCACGCAAATCGGGAGAAAGGAAAATGATCGCATGATGGTTACACATAGAATAAGATGCAAGGAGGCTACGATGGGACCCTACGATCGATAACGCAGAAGTGTAATGATCAGAGAGACGCTAGAAGTCAGGTGTCCTAATTATCAGGTCGTCTAAAGATTAGGTTAACTCAGCTCTAAGACTTCCTAATGGGCTAGACTATAATCAGGATCTGAAGAGAAGGTTCCTAAGAGAATCAAGGTTACGTTCTGCTAGGTCCGAAGTCGATGGACCCGAGCGAACGACTAAAAAAAGAAGGGTTCTAGAAAACTAACACAGTCAGAGTCAAGTGGGGCTACTAAGGTATTCTAGGACGATGATGACTAAAACTTAACCAATGTGTCTGACTATCTAACTGGGACATCTACCTAAGTCTTCCTACCATCTAAGACTGGGTAAACCTAATTTAGACGTGTACATGGATATTAAATGAATGCGGTACTCTTATTGTTCCGAACTTTTGCATGACCTGCATGGGCCACCACTAAAACATGTCACGCCCCGCTTCCCAAAATGGACGGAGGCAAAGCGTGACTAAGGCCCGCTTAGGCCAGAGCTGAGAAGCTCGGACCCAATAAGCGTCTGTAGGGGTACCATTTTAAAAGTTTCAGGTTCTTGCATTAATAAAGTTCGAAACAACAGAAAGTACAGAAAGGAAATTGCATTCATTAAATTAGAGATATAATATCCAACGAGCACAAGTCTAAAAAGAAGCCTAAGCATGGCAACAAAATATTTAAAAGCAACTAAAGGCAGTAACCTCTGAAAGTGTCGACTAAAAAGACCTCAAGGTCTGGTCCGCGTCAGCACGTACTTTGGGTCGACGTCCTCGGCTCCTCGTGCTCCAGTGAGTCTGTCTCGTCCACGAACTCTGGCTGAACACCTGACGTACAGCACCCAAGAGAAAGGAACTGTACGTCAGGTAAGGTCTACAAGAAGGGTTAGACTTTACTGCAAGTGCACCGAACTTTAAACAACGGTTTACTGGTTGATTAGCATGCTGAGGTTCTATTACACAACAGTTTACTGGTTGATTAGCATGCTGTGGTTATAACAGAGTAACACAACAGGAAGTAGCGTAGCAGGAAGGTAAAATGGGACATGTAGTAGTCGTAGCGTGTGCTACCAACTACGGGACCATCCTAAAAGTGACAGGACAAGACGGAACTAGACAAGACAAGACGGTCAGGACACGACACGTGAGACACGAAGGGTTCACGCCTTACGGGTTGAGGGGGATCAGACCCTCTCCCCGTGCGCATGCTCAACCCTACCCCAAACCCCAGAACTCAGGACAAGAAGTACAGAGATCACTTCCGCTAGGGAAGCACCTGAAACGCCCGGAGGCTTTTTGTATCACGAAGATCACTCCCACAAGGAGAGCATCTGAAACGCCCGAAGGCTTTTTGTATCACGGAGATCACTCCCGCAAGGAGAGCATCTGAAACGTCCGAAGGCTTTTTGTTTCACGGAGATCACTCCCGTAAGGAGAGCATCTGAAACGCCCGAAGGCTTTTTAAGTAACAGTGACATGACACGACCGGTGTACGGGAGTTGTTATTCGAGGGTGTCCACACACACGCACACACAAGATAATCCTACGGTGTCAAAGTTGTTGTTTGTCAGGCTTAGACTTCGTCGTCAAGTCTAAGTCGTCAGGGCGACCCAGACGCTATCATTTCACGTCCGGTTCTCTTTGTTCACAGTTAACAATTCTAACAAACTAAGGCATAAGCATGGCCAAGAGTGCAAGTGGGATACACTTGCCTGCGATGGCGAGTGTGTCGTCCTCTCGAAGCATCTCGTCCAAGCGTCTCGTCCACGGAAGTCCGTCTGAAACAGTGTCACGGCGACGGTGTCAGGCCTCGTTTTCAATAAATCCTATTTAGGTTCGTTTCTAGGTTATCGGGGCTACCCAAATTGTCAGAGTCACGGTTTGATGTTTTGTCAGCCTAGATCGACCACTAACCTATATGCACAGAAAATTTGTCCGATGGTCGATTTCTACAGTGAGCAGCATTTTACTGGTGCGAAAAAGTAAATTTAATTGTAGTTGTCCAGTTTTAGTTAAGGTTCAATTTGCTACAGTGTGGGTTTCACTACGAGTTAGGGGAAACCAACCTGAATGATGATTTATCGTGAATCGGGCGTCGGGTCTGGAAACGGTGGAAGTGCTCGCGTCCCTGACTGCAGGTAGTGCAGTAAAGGTCGTCTCGGGATCACCTCAGGATCGTAACGGCTGCGGGTAGCATAGCCGAGATGTCAAGGCTACAGGTACGGTATCGAGATCGTTTCGGTTGCGGGTCCCAGCAACGAAACGTCTACGGAAACGGTGACAGGGACGAGTCGCGACGTCAGGAGGCCACGGAATCTGCGGCATGCAAGGGGGATGACGCGGGTGGAGTAAAGGAATGGGCGGCTGTCCGCTGTTCGTGTGGAGGAGGCCGGCAGTTCACCGTGAAGGCTGCCGTTGCGCGTACAAGGGCTACGCGTACCGCGGCCTAGGTGGCCGGCTGTTTCTTGGGAAAACAGCGAGGAGGCTTGCGGCATCGATGCGGGAGAAGGGCCGCGTGTCTCTCTCGCAAGTGAGGAGGAGGGGCTTACGAGTGGAAGGAAGTGCCGGCGTGAGGAGGAGGCCGCTGCTTGCACGTTGTCGGGATAGCACGGGGTCGGACGTCGTCGTGGCTGAGGCGGTGAGTTTGGACACGATCGACGTCGGTGATGAGAAGACAGCCGGCTGGCATGCTTTTTCCGGCGATCTACGACGTGAGGGATGCTTTTCTGGCGACGGCGAGCGTCTCCGGTGGACTGCAGGCATTCCCCGACGGTTTGGGAGCGTCTCTGGTGATCTGAGGCAGGGAGAAGGAAGCTCCGCGGTTGTGGCAGCTTTTTCGGTGGCTTGGGAGCTCCTTCAGCGGTCTGCGAGTTGCTGTCGAGTTCCGGCCGGCGAGGAGTGGATTCCGGCATGGGGGAAAGGGAGGCTGGAAGGCGTCTGCGTGTGGGGGCGAGAGGAACTGGGCTCGGGGTCTCGGCCTTGAGGAAGAAGGTAGGGGAAAAAATAGGGTTACTCAAAAAAATAAGAAAGAAGGAGCTGCTCTTGTGTTCGCATGGAGAAAAGGGGAGATAGTTTGGCGGCCTGAGTTGGGAGTAAACTCTATAAGAAGAGGGAGAGAGAGGTTTTATATATACAGAGCCCTGTGAATTGTGCGGTTGGCTTGGGAAAAGAATGAAACTTAGGATTTAAAAGTAGAGTAGGGCTCCTAGGCTCGGGGTGTGCGGCTGAGAAAAGCAAGCACTAGGCTGCCCTAGGGCTCTTATATAGAGCATGGGAGGGGAGCTAGAGAAAGAAGTCTGAGGTTAAAGCCTGGGTTGCCTGCGTGAAAACCAGGGAGCAGTTGGCTTGGGTAAGGAGTTGTTAGGGGGCTTCACGTGGGGGGATAAAAGGGGGAGGGGTTGTTAAGATCCTAAGGGAAAAAGATTACGCAACAGGTTGATTTCTTAAGGGAGACGTACAAAAAAATCAAAAGAATTTCATTCCCTTTTGGCAACGCACCCACAACTAAAATGGAATTTGTTTTTTTTAAAGAAAACCCCCTTCTTTTTAAATAACCGAATCCCATTAGGAAAGACTAAGTTTAGTTTTTGTTTCTTTTTTTTTGAAAGTGACAGAAGTATTTAGTTAGTGGGTTAAGCTACTATAGCTAGTAGTTTAAGATAATATATAACTTGTTTTCCTTAAAACCGTAAGTTAGCATTGATAATTCCAATAGTTAAATAAAAAGTCTAAAAAATCAATGATGAGCTATAGCACATTGGTCCCTTGACGTCCTAAAATTACAAGGAAGATACCGCGGTTGTTACGCCTATTTGACCGAGACCCATAAAGCACGAGCCCAAGAGCCCATCCGTGTCCTCAAAGCCCACTCGACAAAAGGCCCTACAAGGGATCTCCTCGAGCGCTGATCCGACCCGGCCCCGATAACCCGTTGGTCGCTCGCCCACTCCTGCGAAAACCACTCCCCCGGACGCGCGACCACTAAATAGCGATAATGGGGAGGTGCTGGCAGGGCGGAGAGAGCGGCGGCGAGGGGGGACTGATGGGGCATGATCAATGGCGGGCGTAGGACGTGGGCCGGAGGCAATCCAGCGGGAGCTCTATAAAAGGGCCGGGAAGACAACGAAGAAAAGGACCGCATCTCAGGTAACAAAACCCAAGGTACTCCATCAACGACCTCGTTCCCCCAATTCATCTCCTTCCTCCCCCGCTCGCCGCCGAGAGACGCCGTTACGATCTCCTCACGAGTCGGACCGTCTCCGCCGGGCCTCCTTTCTCAGATCTCTATCTGACTTAGGCATCGGAGGGGATTTGGCCGGAACCAAGGTCCGGCCCCCTGACGAGCGTTCTCGTCTGCGCAGGTGGACAACAGATCAACGGGCCGAGGCTACCCCTCGTCCCTCTCCGACCACTCGATCAACCGGACAGTGAGGCTTCCCCTCACCGTCAGCCTGCCGTGGCCGAGCACGTCCTACCGAGGCCGAGCGTCCTAATCGGGTCCGAGACTCTCCCTCGCCACCCGTCGGCCGTGCATCTACCCGGGCGACTGAGGCTACCCCTCGTCCCCCTTCCAGCCGAGGCCGAGCACACCTGTCCGAGGCCGAGCGTCTCAACCAGGGCCGAGGCTTCCCCTCGCCCCTTCTGCACCGATTCGAAGCCCCCGAGGGACCCAAAGCGGGCCCCTTGACCACGTTGACCGGGTTCTCCACGGTCAACGCTTTGTAGTGAGAAAACACTCTGAAACATCTGGCGCCGTCTGTGGGAACCGAAGATCATCCCACGAAGCAGAAAACCACACCAACAATGGCACGAGCCAGCAATGGAAGGAAGCGCATGACCCCTATCCTGGAGGAGGAGAATGGCGCATCCAATGGCAACCCCGAGGACACGCACGTCGACGGCCACCCCGCCCACTCAATCGAAGAGACCGGCGGCTCAGAACTAGCCACACAGGGACAGGTCCGTGCCCTGGCTCAGGAGACCAACGCGAGCCTCCAGACGTTGGTCGCGACAGTACAGCAGCTTGTCGGCCCCGCGCCGACGGACGGGGGCACGTTGAACGATAGCCACCGATGGGCGGGGGGTCCCCCGCACTTACGGTCCGCGGTGGTCGACGACCACGGGACCCGGAAACCGAACGCAGAGCGTCGGTTCACGCGGTCCGGCTCCCGTCAGGCGAGGTCACGTGCCTCCTCGCCCTATCGCGAAAGGAGCCGGAGAGAGACTGAAGGGACGAACGGCGAATCGATGACGGCATCGTCTCGTCGATCACGGTCGTCCCACCGCAGGAGAAGCGAACGACACCACTCGAGAGACCGATCATGGCGGAGCAGGAGCTCCCGCAGGAGGAGTCGGGAGCATCGGGTCAGCCCGACCCCCAGCGTGGCGAAGGCTGCGGAGCCGGCCCCACCGGCGCCGGTGCTACCTCCACCCCCACTCGAGCCGGAAACAGGCGAATACCGCATCCCTGGAGGCATCCACGGGGACCGGTGTCCCTTATCACGGAGAATAACCGACGCCCGCGTCCCCTCTCGATTCAGGATCCCGGTGCTGGGAAAGTACGACGGAATAGGAGACCCGGCACACCACGTGATGGATTACGAGGGGGACATGGCCTTCCAGGGAGCTGACGATGACCTGCTCTGCCGGGGCTTCTATTCAACTCTCAGGGGAGCGGCGAGGATCTGGTACCACAGCCTGCCCCGGCCGCTCCATCGACAGTTTCGAGCAACTCGCCCAGTTGTTCTGCAAGCAGTTCATGGCGGGGAGGCTGATCAAACCTGGCCCCGAACATCTGTTCAACATAGTGCAAGGCCCGGCCGAGCCACTCCGACAGTTCATGCGCCGCTTCAATGCGGAAAGGCTGAACGTGAACAACCCACCCGACCTGGTGGTCCAGACGGCTCTTAAGAAAGGGCTTCGCCACAGGGGCCTCAAGAAGTCCCTACACACCGACCCCCCGAAGGACCTCCCCGGGATCATGGCAAGGGCCGAACGCTTCATGCTGACTGAGGAGGCCTTGGCCGAGGATGCAGGAAAAACCGCTCGAGGGACCAAGCGTGGCGACGGCGGACGAGATAGCCCCGAAGGGTACCGGACCGAGAAGAGGCAGAGGAACAGGCAGCGGGGAGAAAGCATGAGGGATACCACCCCAGACGCCATTCTCGCCCAAGTACAGAAGGAAGAGCGAGCTGATCGCCCTCCACCGAAGGCTAAAAGAGGCGGGAAGAACCGGGAGAAGTACTGTAAGTACCATAAGGACGATGGCCATGACACTGAAGATTGCTGGCATCTGAAGAAAGACATTGAGAAGCTGATGAGCCGAGGGCACGCCAGGAATCAGGCCGACGAGCCGGCCTACGGAGAAGGGACCTCCACGCAGCCAGACAAGGGGAAGAAGATCAACACCCTCCAAGGCCCCCTCCGCATCATAGAGTAAGCAGGCAACGTCTCTCCCCCCGGTGGCAGCCTAATATGAGGGAGTTATCTAGTTTTACATCCCTCTGCTTAAGCTTCATTTCCCTTTTTCCGTTTCCTCCAAATGTACCGGTCCGACAGGACTCATGAGAGTACAAACGCATTCTTTTTATTGTCTTTACTTAAAATCCCTACGGAGTCGACATGTCGCCAATAACGCAAAAGGCCGGGGACCACCGCCTCACTGGAGGAGGAAGAGGAGCTTTGCCCTCGCCGACCGTCTCCGGCACTCATAAGTCTGGGGGCAATTCCCCCAGCAGACGCGGATGCTGACCGGTTCTAAGCCGAGGAGCTTTGCCCTCGCCGACCGACTCCAGAGCTCATAAGTCTGGGGGCGATTCCCCCAGCGGACGCGGATGCCGACCGGTCCTAAGCCGAGGAGCTTTGCCCTCGCCGACCGACTCCAGTGCTCATAAGTCTGGGGGCAATTCCCCCAGTAGGCACGGACGCCGACCGGTCCTAAGCCGAGGAGCTTTGCCCTCGCCGACCGACTCCAGTGCTCATAAGTCTGGGGGCAATTCCCCCAGCAGGCACGGACGCCGACCGGTCCTAAGCCGAGGAGCTTTGCCCTCGCCGACCGACTCCAGAGCTCATAAGTCTGGGGGCGATTCCCCCAGCAGGCACGAACGCCAACCGGACCTAAGCCGAGGAGCTTTGACTTCGCCGACCGAATCTAGTGCCCATAAGTCTGGGGCAATTCCCCCAGCAGGCACGGACGCCGACCGGTCCCAAACCGAGGAGCTCTGCCCTCGCTGACCGACCCCTGCGCTCATAAGTCGGGGTAGAATCCCCAACGCCAGTTTCGTCCATTCCCAAGCCAAGAACAAGGCGACAACGCAACACACAAGAAATCCAAGTAAGTCGATTTCGTTTATAATAGTTAAACCGAGTACAAAAATGCGTCTTATTTACAGGGGATCAAGGCGAAGGAAACACCCTACAAATAATCTACTCACGACAAATGACAGAGTTCGACACCGACAAAGCAAAATTGGTTGACAAAAGACCCGGAGTAGGTGACCCAAGCAAACGGCCATGCAACCAGCAATTGTTGGCCGCGGGGCTGAAGGAGATGGCCAGGGATCCATTTCAAGTAGACTGGCCCAAAGCGAAGCGGATGCTTAAAAATTTTGGGGATAAGGCCAGGAGGGACGGCTTAGGGGGCCCGGGCTCGAGAGGACACATCCTCGGGCACTTCGCCCTGCTCGGAGCGAGGGGACTCGGCTGGCGGAGGGGCTTCCCGAACGCGCTCCGCATAGTCCCGGAAGGAAGACTGGACGACTTCGACGATCCGGGGGGCGATGATGTCTACATACTTACCGAAGGCCTCCCGGAGAACCTCGAAGATCTTCTTCCCCAGGGTCTCGACGACGCCTTTCTCCACCTCCTCCGCGAGCCGCGCCACCTGGCGCCGATCAGACAACTCCCTCTGAAGTTCCTCCCTCTCTAGGCGGAACGACTCCGCCGCTTCCTCAGCCGACTGACGAGCATCCCCCAGCTTTCCCTCGAGGTCACCCACTTGTCCCTCCAACGCAGCCACACGGAGGGTGAGGCGCCGAGACTCCATCTGGGCCTCCATCATGGCCACCTCGGCCGCCCCGGCCCGCTCCTGAGCCCTCATGGAGGACTCCTCCAGCTCCCTCAAGCGGACGGCTCGGCACTGCAACTCCACAGCGAGCGCTGAACCCTGAAGAGACGAGACATGGGCTAAGAAGAGGATAAAGAGAAAGAGAGGATAGCAAGATAACCGAACTTGTTGAAGGATCCAGACCAAGGAATCCGACATCTTGTCGGCCGGGATCTTCTTGAGGAGGCTGCGGTCCCGGGGAGGGACGGAGACCTCGGCAACCTGCTGGGCCACGGCTCAGTCAGCAAACATCGAACTCCCAGGGACGACGATCGAAGCCAAGTCGCTCGCCAACAAGGCCCCGACCCCTGGTGATACGGGCGAAGACGCTGCGAGGGGGGTGGCTGGCAAAGCTGTCGAAGGATCCTCGGCGGTCGCTACGGGAAGCGCCGAACCTGCCGGACCGGAGGGATCTACGTCCTCCTTCCTCTTCTTTCCACCGTGGGGCTCCGAAGGCACCGGAGGGGAACGCTTCCGCCTCGCACCGTCCTCGCCCCCCGGAAGGGGATCGCCAGAAGAAGAGGCGGGAGGCACGGCCACCACCTTACCCACGGAAGGCTCGGCTCGGCGCACTTCCTCCTCGACGGTCCTCCGAGGCGCCCTTCCCGAGGTACTACCTCGGCTCCGAGCGGCTCCACGACGGATCAGCTCGTCGACGTCACGAACGAATTCGCGGCCGGCCATCCCTGCAAAGGAGACCGAAATCAGGATGAGTCATAGGGCGATCCAGGGATGAAAAAGCGACCTACCCGGAGACCACAAGACGGCTTTCAGGAGTAGATCGTCAAGCAAAGACCAGATGGACTTCATTTCCAAAGGAAGAGCCAACAGAAGCGCAGCGGCTGCCCGGTCGGTGTCTGAGAGAACTAACGACGGGCGAGGATGGACAGAACTGCCCCAGCTTGTTAGAATCTGGGCCTCACCCAAGAAGACCACGAAAACATAATCCAAGTTCCAATCCCCTGACCAGCGGGGTAACCCGATTAGGCATTCCCTCCGCGAACGAGCTCGGAGTAGCAGCCATGACCCTGGACCGACCGTCTGGACCTAGTAAAAGTGGAAGAGAAGGGGAAGAGTCGGCTCCAGACCACGGGTATAGCAGAGCGTTACGAAGCCCGTCAGTACCCGCGATCGAACACGGGGCGAACTGACACAGGGACACTGTGAAATGTTCCATGACCTGGATGAAGAAAGGATGGAGCGGGAAGCGAAGACCCAGGCGGAACATCTCGACGTAGACGTCGACCTCATTGCCCCTCGGAAGGCAAACCCGCTCGTCGACAAATGGAACCCGAACCTCGTATGGAAAGCAGAGATATCTTTCCCGGATCTCCGCGGCCACCGAAGGAGGGGTCCTCGACGGCGTGTGGAGGACAACCGGGGGCACATTAAGCCGTACGGCGGCCAACGCCACGTCGTCACGGGCGTAGTCTGGAAAAAGTTTCTCCTTCCCCTTATCCTGAAGAGAACGACTCCCGGCGGGGGAACCTGATCCCCCTAGCCGGGGCTCACCCCGCCTGGACTCCGAAGGATCCCTTGCCCTTCGACCAGAACCGCCTATCCTTAGGGCAGCCATAAGGTGAAAGCAAGAGAGGAATTACCTTTTTCAACTAGTCTGAAGAAGGCAAGGAAGCGAAGGCGACAGGAAACTCCGAGTTATGGAAAGCTTTGAATACCGGGAGGAGCAAGAGAGAAGTGGAAATCAACACAACTGGGGATCTTATATGCCAGGGGAGAATTTGAAGAGCCTGACAAGAACGTGTGGCGAGGCTCGAAGAGTCGGCGGTGTTCCGAAATTGGCGCCAGTCGAAGTCCAATCGATCCGCCTCATCATGACCTGCATTTATGGCCTCGCCTCGATTGAAGCGCCGCTCGGAATCCCAGGCGACGCAACGGGCGATCTGAGCGAGCCAAGGCTGATCGACCCCACCAAGGGCGGCTCACGAACCCTTCGGCTTCTCCACTTAAGACGACTCCGCGAGCGGCGGGGATAAGCTTGCCGCTACACGTGGCAACATCTGAAGGCCGACGGCGCTTCGGAACCCGAGCCTTAAAAGCATCGAACGGGCTAACTCATGATGACGACTAATAAATGAGTCGGCATCGACTGGAGAGCCTGTCAAAATCGGCAGAGGTCACATCGGCCGAGCCGAACCGGCCGAGGCCGATCGACCCGACCGATGGGGGCAATTGTTACGCCTATTTGACCGAGACCCATAAAGCAAGAGCCCAAGAGCCCATCCGTGTCCTCAAAGCCCACTCGACAAAAGGCCCTACAAGGGATCTCCTCGAGCGCTGATCCGACCCGGCCCCGATAACCCGTTGGTCGCTCGCCCACTCCTGCGAAAACCACTCCCCCGGACGCGCGACCACTAAATAGCGATAATGGGGAGGTGCTGGCAGGGCGGAGAGAGCGGCGGCGAGGGGGGACTGATGGGGCATGATCAATGGCGGGCATGGGACGTGGGCCGGAGGCAATCCAGCGGGAGCTCTATAAAAGGGCCGGGAAGACAACGAAGAAAAGGACCGCATCTCAGGTAACAAAACCCAAGGTACTCCATCAACGACCTCGTTCCCCCAATTCATCTCCTTCCTCCCTCGCTCGCGCCGAGAGACGCCGTTACGATCTCCTCACGAGTCGGACCGTCTCCGCCGGGCCTCCTTTCTCAGATCTCTATCTGACTTAGGCATCGGAGGGGATTTGGCCGGAACCAAGGTCCGGCCCCCTGACGAGCGTTCTCGTCTGCGCAGGTGGACAACAGATCAACGGGCCGAGGCTACCCCTCGTCCCTCTCCGACCACTCGATCAACCGGACAGTGAGGCTTCCCCTCACCGTCAGCCTGCCGTGGCCGAGCACGTCCTACCGAGGCCGAGCGTCCTAATCGGGTCCGAGACTCTCCCTCGCCACCCGTCGGCCGTGCATCTACCCGGGCGACTGAGGCTACCCCTCGTCCCCCTTCCAGCCGAGGCCGAGCACACCTGTCCGAGGCCGAGCGTCTCAACCAGGGCCGAGGCTTCCCCTCGCCCCTTCTCCTAAAATTACAAGGAAGATACCGCGGTGATCGCGCCTCCCATACGGTCGAGAATACGGGGTTCAGTTGCGCGTCTAAACTACGGAGAACGATAAAAAAATTCAAATACGGAAACACGCACACGAAACAACAAAGATACATGCTAAAATATGTACGGTCGGAAAGTGACCGTTACAACACGTGATTCTCTGTAACAACAAATCTCATTATTGGCAGACTTGACCCGCAACAGAAGCTAAAAAAGAGCAGTCGAGGGAAGAAAAGCTACCTTAGCAAGGATTGATGAAGAGCGGAAGAAGCTGGAGCGAAAGCAAGATTTTCCCAAAGATGAAGTCAAAAGAGTTGCCACTTAGTCTCATCCTCTCCCTTTATACCAAGGAACTAGCCTCCAAACCTAGCTTGGTCGTTCAAGAGGATGCATGTGTCCCATCTGGTGCCATCGATGCTTCGAACCTCGAACCGATGCAGGAACCGTAGCAATGACGTGGGAGTTTTGGCGGTCGAAATCAAATGTTTCCGCTTCGACAGTCATGCCCATTTATTGAGGTTTCACATCGATCACTCAGTCTCAATCGACACCTCGCTTGAGTCTAAGTGATGGGGCCATTGTTGATACATGGGTTCGGCCCATGAAGCAGAGAAATATATTATGCTTGGAAAGTGAGGCCCACTTGAAGTGCTAAGCCTCAGCCCCATAGCCCATAATCCTATCAAGAAAGGTGAGCTCTTACCTAGTCAAGGAGCCAACTTATTTGTTCGCTAGGTCCCGCTAACTGCACAGAATTGGCAAATAATGGCGTATTAAAAGGACAACAGTTACCCTCACTTTAATGAAAATTATGCCGCAATAAAAGCGAGGGCGTTACTATAGACAGTTGAGAGGAGAAATCATCATCTATAAATGGACAGAAGAAGGAGAGAAGAGGGTTAATATAGGTACTCTGATAACTTCTATTTTACTTTCCACTTTCATATTTTTCCTCTTTAACTCGGCGAGACATCCTCAAGACGTTCACCCTTTGGGTCGATCTTGACTGCCCTGAGATATCTTAAGTTACATAATGACTTAAGCATCGGAGGGGATTTGGGTCGCAACCCAGATCCGATCCCCCCCCCCCCCCCCGATGAGTGTTTGTGTTGTAGATGGCTCGAAGGTAAACTCTGCAAGTAGATCGAAGGGCCGTTCTGAATGACCCAAGGTGCGGTCGTGCTTTGTCCAGAGCCACCAGAGTTGGGTCGAGCCTCATCCATTAAGCTCGACCCAACCCTTATTGAGCCGGGTCCCAAACATCGTGGGTCCCATCCATCTCTTGACAACACATCTCATCAGAGGCAGACTCGTCTGCTCCACCTTACAGGATTGAAAGGAGGAACACATCCCAAGCAAAGCCTACTTGATTATTTTGTTAGAAAAAGGAATGACCAGAATGAGATCGTTCGCTACAAAGTAAGGCGTATAGCGCAGGGTTTTACCCAACGTCCAGTGGTGGATTTTGACGCCACATACATCACGGTCATGGACATGATCACCTTCTGATTCCTTATTGGCTTAACAGCTCAAAAAGTTTTGGATATGCAGCTTATGGACGTCGTGACTTCATACCTATTTGGAAATTTAGACCGATACATCTTTATGAGATTGTCTACCGGTGATTCTTTGCATGAAGCACTAAAAGAGAGACACTGTGACATATACTCGATGAAACTGCAAAGATCATTATATGGTCTGAAACAATCTGGAAGGATGTGGTATAACAGACTGAGCGAATTCTTTGCGA
This sequence comes from Scilla litardierei, assembly GCA_030789695.1. Classification (NCBI taxonomy): domain Eukaryota; kingdom Viridiplantae; phylum Streptophyta; class Magnoliopsida; order Asparagales; family Asparagaceae; genus Scilla; species Scilla litardierei. The sequence continues at coordinate 107,035,906 of CM061142.1, forward strand.
AGCAAGGATTTGCCAATGACCCAGTCTATCCTTGCATCTTTATTAGAGCAAAGGCCACAGGATTTGTTATTATAGCCGTCTATGAGGACGACTTGAACCTCATCGGATCTCCTGGAGAGATCACTAAGATTTCTAGAAGCCTGACAGAAACTTTCGAGATGAAAGACCTCGGAAAATCAAAATTCTGTTTAGGTCTTCAAATAGAGAATCTTAACGTTGGGATATTGTTACATAAGTCAACGTGTACATCGAACTTACTGAAAAAGTTCCAAATGGATAAGTGACATCCCCTCAATACCCCTATGGTCATGAGATCATTGGATGTATAAAAAGACCCCTTCCAGCCGCTGGAAGAGTGGGAGAAAGTACTAGGCCCTGAAGTGCCTTATTTAAGTGCTATTGGTGCACTCCTTTACCTGGCTAACTGCACTCGTCCTGACATAGCATTTGCAGTCAACTTACTAGCCAGATATAGTATTGCACCTACACAGCGGCACTGGGCCGGAATTAAGTATCTTCTGCCCACCTCCAAGGGTCCATAGACTTAGGTCTATTCTACAGGAAAGGGGCAACAACTTGTTTAGTTGGTTATGCTGATGCAGGTTACAGATCCGATCCTCATACAGAGAAGTCTCCGACCGGATACATGTTCACTTATGGTGGCACTGTCATATCTTGGAGATCTGTGAAACAGACCGTGACGACCGTCTCATCCACACATTCAGAACTTCTAGCAATCCATGAAGCAAGTAAAGAGAGCTTATGGCTACGATCTGTGATCCAGCACATTCTTACCTCTACCGGCCTGAAGCCCGGCGTTCTTGAACCTACTACAATCTATGAAGATAATGTAGCATGTATAGCCCAGCTACAGGACGGCTACATCAAAGGCGATAAGACGAAGCATATCTCTCCCAAGTTCTTCTGGACGCATGACCTTCAGAAGAAAAAGCATATTAAGGTACAAAAGATCCAATCTTGTAATAACTTGGTGGATTTGCTTACCAAATCCCTGCCTACTGGTATCTTTGAGAAATTTGTAAGTGGGATTGGGATGAGGAGAGTGAGAAAATGTAAACTGGGTCAGGATGAGAGAACTATGAATGTATAGACACATATGAGACTGATGTATAGATTCATAGAAAATCTGCAAGCCTGAAGCTTGGTCAGATGAGGGGGAGTCAACAGGAGTGTTGTACTCTTTTCCATTGGCTAATGGTTTTTCTTACATGGTTTTCCCTAGTCAAGGTTTTGACGAGGCAACCACGTTGACTCTGGATCCAGAAGTATCCACCCCTAAACACATCCCTAAAACAGGGGAAGTTATGAAGAAACTGTTCTTTATTTAACAAGGCGATTATCTTAACTTGGATCTTGAAGAATCCACCTCTTATATCATGATTGGTTGGATAAAGGGAAGTGTTGTGAATATGCCCATTGGGCCCATTGGGTATCCACCCATCATTGAATGCTATATATATGAGGGCAGGGGGCTCCTAACCCTCTACACCTTTTACCCTACGATTTTTCCTTCATAACAATTAATTTGTATTTGACAGTCTTATTTTCTGCTATAGTAAAACACCAACTGCAATCTGCTCGCGAACATGAGTCATAGTGCCGAACCACATAAATATTTGTGCCTTTTGTATTGCAATATATTTCCATTTTCACTCGTATGTAAATTATGACTTGCTTCAGTGTTCGAATTAGTTTTGATATGCCTAACGGATATCTCGGGTCAGTTATAGTGCTAGTAAACAGACGTTTCCATACCATGCTATTTACTATTTGCAACCGAGAAAATTGGGTAAATAACACTAGTCAACGATGAGTTTTAATATCTACCACCCAATTTAAAAAGTTTGCTAGAATACCATCCTCCTTAAAAAAGAGACTAAAATACCCTCTTCTTCCCAAACACTAAAACCCAACAAAATCAAATCCCTTTGCGAAAACAAGTGCAGCGAACGACGTTCTCCCACCGGTGAGCGAAGCCCAGCAGCTCGCACCGCCTCGAACTCCCCTCGACTGCCTCGACACCGCTCATCGCCGACATCCCACAACCCAACGCCGACAACACCCCCCATAAACGTCTACGTCGACGCCGAACTTCGACCACCCCGCTTCGCCGTACTCCGACCACCCCGAATCTACGGCAACGCCTCACCGTACTCCGACAAAGCCATATGAGGCAATTTGCGCCAATTTGCGCCAATATGCGCCAATATATATTAGCGTATATTAGCGTGTATTGGCGCAAATTGGCACAAATTGGCGCAAATTGGCTCGTAGGGCTTTGTCGGAGTACGACGAGGCGTTGCCGTACATGCGGGGTGGTCGGAGTACGGCGAAGCGAGGTGGTCGGAGTTCGGCGTCAACGTAGAGGTATTGTCGGCGTTGGGTTCCGACCACCCCGCTTCGCCGTACTCCGACCACCTCACATCTACGGCAACGCCTCACCGTACTCCGACAAAGCCATATGAGGCAATTTGCGCCAATATGCGCCAATATACGCCAATATACGTCACGAAACGTGACGTATATTAGCGTATATTGGCGTATATTGGCGCAAATTGGCGCAAATTGGTGCAAATTGGCGCAAATTGACTCGTAGGGCTTTGTCGGAGTACGACGAGGCGTTGCCGCATTTGCGGGGTGGTCGGAGTACGGCGAAGCGAGGTGGTCGGAGTTCGGCGTCGACGTAGAGGTATCGTCGATGATCACCGTCTTCTCCAGCACCGACGGCCCGAGGCGCTCGCAGCCGCAGGAGCGCACGAAGAGCTCGGGCAGAACCCGCGACGGTGTTAGTCGCAGCCACCGACCGCTTCGTTTTTCAAGGGGTTTTATATTATTTTGACTGGGGGTATTTTCGTCACTATTTTCGTTATGGTGTTATTCTAGCAAAGTTTTTAAACATGATGGTAAAAATTAAAACCCAACTTTGACTGGTGGCATTTAGCCAATTTTCTCATTTGCAACCTTTATGGGGAGATACATTTCTATGTGCACAATTGCATTTTTTGGTCCGAAGCCTAGATAGAAATAATTAAGCTACATATATACATCAAATCATTCCATAACAGAACTAATCAGATGGTCCGAAGCCTTATTCTCAGGTTTCAATCCAAGCTTACACTATCACAAAGACGCAAATGAGAGCCATAAGATACAAGGTGGGGATGGTCCCAAAAATAAATGACGTGAATGAAGCAAACCATAAAAGTAGCAGCCGCTTATTTAATTAATCCCAAGATGGTAGAGCAAGGCCCAGACATGGGTGATGAACTCGCCACCCTGGCCGAGCAAGTCTGTGTGGGCCTCGACGACTCCGGAGGCGGCGAGGTACATCACCATCTCGATCCAAACATCGGCTAGTATCTTCCAACGCCGTTTTTCATCCTCTATCTCCATCAACCGTGATCCGAGTTTTTTGCCCTTGCATTCCAACTCCTTTGCAGGAGCTGATTGACCGTCTTCTTCGGAAGCCGCCTTCTTTCTCTTACCAATAAATTGGGTGAGACAGTCAAACGTGCGGTTGGGACCAAATTGCTTAGCCACATCCTGAACGATTTTGCGTACCCACTCGGTGTCATCTGTGCCCATCAGTTCAGGATGCGACGTCAAAAGGTAACAGCAGTACCTCGATAAACAAGAAGCCACCGGATCGGCGTGCTGATCCTCACACTGACTGGTGGCGATGTGCCAGACCAGTATCCTCTCTGTGTGACTCTCCAGCCTGCACGCATCCGCAAATTCTTCAACATCTCCGACGAGGACTCTATTCCTGTAAAGGGACGCGCTGCCGTTGCTGAGCCGGCCCTCGCATCTTTTCAGATAGTTGAAGATGCCTTCCTTCACGGCATCAGGAACCTTGACGGATTTCGTCGCACTTCTCTTCAGGATGCAACGCTGGTTCAGCTTGTTGGACCAAGAATGTGGGCGTACGATGTCTTGCGTGTTGAAACGGCAGAGGAGATGGAGAGCCTTTTGCACCAGAGATGGCCGACCTCTCTGACACTTGGAGTGATGGTACTTGACATCTTTACAGAACAGCGCTACTCTCACCCAGTCGGAGGACAAGTAGGTGAAGATCTCCCAAGCGTCCATCCCTACCGGAGCCATCAATATGATCAAGCAGACCGAGACATCAAAATAGAATAACAATGAGAGATATTTTGCATTCGGATCAGTGGCCAGGGACTTGTAGTATTCATGGAGGATAGGAGAGTACATTTTGTAGATGAAAGAGGAGTAGTATAATCGGAGGTCAGGAGAGCGAGGGAAGAAGCTGGCGGCTATAACAATGATGACGATCAAGGAAAGGCAGCACAGGAGGAGCAAAAAGAGGACGAGGATGTTGAGGAAGGGGAACCAGCGGTGAAAGGCAAATGGAAGAGTGGAGAAGAGGTAGTCGTTGAGGAAAGCGAGCTCTCGCTCTATGACTCGGAACATTCTCTTGTAATCTGCCTCTGCTTTGTGAAGTAGTTGTTGTCTCAGAAAAGTTTGTGCCTCTGCAGTTGGGTTCGAAGATTCATCGGCCGGCTGATGACGCCCGGCATCCAATTGTGCCCTCAACAGCTTGAAGAGAGCGAAGGAGATGCAGAGTTCAGGGTTACTCCTCTCCGTGTCCCTGATTTGCTCACCAACATTATCCCGCTCTCGGTAGGACAAGACATCGTCTAAAGTGATGAGGTCGGCCTCCTTGGTTGGGCTAATGGAATAGCCCCCGGTTTTAACTGGCTCAATGGTTTGCTTCTCTTCGCCTTTGAGCAAGAGCTTGCCGGGATTCTTGGCCATGTAGCTCCGAACAAGCTTGGGGTTCTTTCCCACCGCAAGCGAT